>JAGFNQ010002241.1:0-423192 GCA_024364735.1 Boesenbergia rotunda | reverse complement strand
AATCAGATCAGCAAATCCCTCCCGGATCACTCCGGGAAGTCGGATCCCGAGACCACCTCGGGAAAGTGGAGCGCCTATGACCACTCGGGCCAGAAGACCCCAAGACCACCTCGGGGAAGCGGAGCCCACGCAACATTCGACCTCAAGTAACGATCCCCCCCTTTTTTTCTCGGATCTATGGATAAGCATCCCCACTAGCGTGGAGTCATCATGACCCTTAAATATCGCAACGGGTCTCACTTAATGGCGGCGTGGACCGTTTCAAAGACTATCCTATAACCGACGAAGGGGGGGACGTGGCATAGATCATGGGGCGCGCCAAGGAAGCCGCTGCAGGTATAAAAGGTAGTCCAACCCCTCCGGTAAAGGGGGCCATGCTCTCTTTGCTACTCATACGTCTTTCTGCTTAATACTTCTCCTCTCCATCGAGGCACTGACTTGAGCGTCGGAGTGGGCTCCGTCGGACAACCTCCGACGTGTTCCCCTAACGCTCGTGTTGATCTCGCAGGGCGCAGAGTTTCTCCCCTCCCGTCAGCATTCGCGTGGGCTAAACCTCGGTGACTGGTCTTCGTCGTTGACTCCTTCCGGAACAAGTTTGGCGCCATCTGTGGGAAACCAGTAAAGTACCAGAAGGAGCACCGATGGCAGGGCTGGAGGGACAATCCATTGTCCTGACGAGGGAAGAACTGGACCGCTTGGTGGCCAACGCTATCAAAGAAGTACTTGAACATCACCAAGTCGAACAAGCTGCCTCGCAGCAAGGAGCTCCTGCACGGGAGGAGATCCCTAGAGTCTCAATCTCACACTCACGGAGATCCGTCACACTAGTGGGACAACGGGATGGAGCAGCCCCAGGTCCCCGAAGATATTGAGAAGACCCACTTGGTAACCTCCAGCGCACAGAGGCACGAAGAAGGACAAGGGAAAAGGGAGGAAACTAAGGCCTCCCATAAGGTTCCCTCTACTCTCTTCTCATCTGAGATTGTGGAAGATCCCATGCTGAAGCAGTTCCGTGGGCTTGGGATCGCTGATTATGATGGGAAGATAGATCCGGAGGATCACGTCTGCAAGTTTGAGAACGCGGCACTCCTGCACCAGTATACTGACAGTGTAAAGTGCCGGATGTTCTTAAACACCCTGTCTGGGGTAGCCTAACGATGGTTCTAGAGGCTGCCATAAGGTTCTATCAACTCCATCGCATAGTTTAGAACTGTTTTCCTCCACCACTTCACCAGTAGCCATCGCTATCAGAAGATGACACTTAATTTGTTTGCCCTCAAGCAGAAGCCGAAAGAGCCGCTCAAGAAGTATATCCAGTGGTTCAACAGGGTCGCGCAAGACGTGCCCAGTGTAACGTCGGAAATCCTCGTTAGTGCCTGCACCCAAGGGCTTACGGAAGGGGGTTTTTTCCGATCCATGGTGAAGAAACCCCCCATCAGCTTCGATGATCTGCTGGGGGTTTCTGTCAAGCACGTTATGTGGAAGAGGTACAATACACCCGCCGCAAGGAACCGGTCGGAGTCCTCCCTCCAGCCTTTCCCCAGTCTGAAAGGAGGGAGCCCCTAGCCCCAACTCGAGGAAAAGACCTTCACCTCGGGAAAGACCAGTAGGCGAGTAGGCGAAGGCTGGTTGAGACGGTGGATACCGAGCAGCTGGAGCCATTGCCAAGGTACTGCGATTTTCATGGCAGTACAACACACTCCACTGAGGAGTGTCACACCTTGAAGAAGAAGTTCACTAAGGAGGCGGACACCAAACCTCAGAGAAAATGGAATAAAGCGGGGTATCGCCGAAGGTCTCCACGGCGAAGCCTTTCTCCTTGGCGGTAGTAGGCCAGGGAAAACAAGACCCGACATCGGTCTCGGTCACGATCGCGAGAAAGGAGTCGGGGGCCTGCACCGCAAAGATCTCTTTCCTTAGAAAGAGATCCCCAGAAGGGCAAGGCCCCTATGCGAGGTCCGCCCTCGGGACATGTTAGAGTAATCTCCGGGGGACCCACCGGAGGAGATTCCCATCGGGCAAGGAAGTCTCATACCCGACGACTGGAAAACTACTCCATTGGGATGAGCCGGAGCCAGGAGCACGGTCCTACATTTCTTTCAGTCCAGTAGACCTGGAAGAGGTAGAAGCTACCCATGAAGATGTCATAGTAATCCTAGCCCACATCGCCAACTACGAGGTTAAGCACATCTTCGTGGACACAAGAAGTTCCATGAACATCCTGTATAAGGCGGCTTTGGACCAGATGAAGATTGACGAGGAGGAGCTACTCCCGGTCTCGACCCCACTATTCGGCTTCACGGGGTATCCAGTGCATCCAATAGGGCAAATCACCCTATCGCATTCATTAAGTAGCGACGTGCTGGAGAGGACCAGGAGGACGCCTTTCTTGATTGTGGACGCTCTCTCCTCCTACAATGCCATCCTGGGCCGCCCAGTGCTCAGTGTCTTCCAGGCGGTGGTCTCTATCTACCACCAAAAGATAAAATTCCCCATAGGCGACCGAGTGGTTGAAGTCAAAGGGGACCAGCTGGTGTCTCGACGATTCTACAATGGGGAAGTCAGGTCAGAGTCCCGGAAGAACCCAAGGGCTTCAGAAGGCTAGCTGGAGGAGGCGGTCATGCACAGGGGAGAGGGACAAAAGGCTCGAAAGGCCCGGGCAGGCAAACCATCTCTGACCCTTCCTGTCCTGGTAATATTTATTTTGCATATTGTGTACCTACCTATGTATTTTTGATGCCTTGCAGCGAACTCAATTAATAAAGGAAGGTGCCCTCTCCAAACTACTAATGTACCACCGAAGAATAAAAACCCTAATGCCTCACGGTGTTGCGTATGCCCGGGGTACTTAAGGCTTGGTCTGGTGCTACGGGCTCCCAACCAAGAATCAAAAACCTTAATGTCTCACGGTGCTACGGATGCCCAGGGTACTTAGGCTTGGTTTGGGTGATACGGACTCCCAACCAAGAATAAAAACCCTAATGTCTCATGGTGCTGCGGATGCCCGAGTTACTTAGGCTTGGTCTGGGTGCTATGGATGCCCGACCAAGTAACCAAAACCCTAATACCTCGCGGTGTTGCGGATGCCCGATGTACTTGGCTTGGTCTGGGTGCTATGAACTCTCAACCAAGAATAAAAACCCTACTGCCTCGCGGTGCTACGGATGCCCGAGGTACTTAGGCTTGGTCTAGGTGCTACGGACTCCCAACCAAGAATCAAAAATCCTAATGCCTCGCGGTGTTGCGGATACCCGAGGTACTTAGGCTTGGTCTGGGTGCTACAGACTCCCAACCAAGAATAAAAACTCTAATGCCTCATGGTGGTGCGGATGCCCGAGGTACTTAGGCTTGGTCTGGGTGATATGGATGCCCGACCAAGTAACCAAAACCCAATATCTCATGGTGTTGCGGATGCCCGAGGTACTTAGGCTTGGTCTGGGTGCTACGGACTCCCAACCAAGAATAAAAAACCTAATGCCTCGTGGTGCTGCGGATGCCTAAAGTAATTAGGCTTGGTCTGGGTGCTATGGATGCCCGACCAAGTAAACAAAACCCTAATACCTTGAAGTGCTATGGATGCCCGAGGTACTTAGGCTTGGTCTAGGTGCTACGGACTCCTAATCAAGAATAAAAACCCTAATACCTTGTGGTGCCCGAGATACAATCAAAAGATCCGGTAAAGGGAATCACTCCTCTACTCAGGCTTTTCTTCGCCACTGCATCATTCCCGTAGAGTAGCTTGGCTCGAAACCATCTTCCAATAGCCGATGAGCGGGGATCCACACACGTTATGGTTGAAATCCTTAAATCCTCGGCCATAGTGGAGACCCCTTGGTCCTTCATCCGCGTAACCATTAACAGATGAGGACGCCTGAGGTAACACATGGGTGTAACAATTCCGTCTAAAGACCCCAACTACCTCTTCCCGCAAAGATGCATCCAACAACAAGGATGACTACAACATTGAAAAGGAAGAGGCGGACAGGGGACTTGGAGAAACGAGCAGTTCGGAAGGGCGCGTTTGAGGCGGACAGGGGACGGACCGCCTGGGGAAGGGCAGAAGATGAACCATCATGAGATGTCATCTCCGCTATGCTCCCTGGCGGAGCACGTGATGTCTCTTCTGGACTCCTCGGCCAATCCCGGAGTCCCACCTCCACTAGCATCTTCAGTGAGACCCCGGACATCATCTCCACTATGCTTCCTGGCAAACAGGATGAGGTAGGTGGTTCCACCTCCGCTAGGCCCCTCAGTAAGAAACACTACTACGTCTCCGCTAACCTCCCCGGAGTAATCATGACCCTTAAATATCGCAACTGGTCTCACTTAATGGCGGCATGGACCGTTTTAAAGACTATCCTATAACCGATGAAGGGGGGAGGGACGTGGCATAGATCATGGGATGCGCCAAGGCAGCCGTGTTCCCCTAACGCTCGTGTTGATCTCGCAGGGTGCAGAGTTTCTCCCCTCCCGTTAGCATTCATGTGGGTTGAACCTCGGTGACTGGCCATCGACGTCGACTCCTTCCGGAACAACTGCAAAGAGGAAGGTCATCTAAAAGATCAGTGTCCCAAACTCAAGAACCAGCCAAAGAAGAAGAAGGCACTGAAAGCCAACTGGGATGAGACCTCGTCTGATGAATCGGAAGCTGAAGAATACGCTGGATTTGCGCTGATGACATGTCATCAAGAGGAGAGCACTGAGGAAGGGGAAGCTACACCAGAAGAAAGCAGCGACGATTCGACGAAAGGGGAGTCTCTCTTTTCAAAAGTGACTCGGTAAGTGAGGTATGTTTTCTCCCTCATGATCAATTATACTCTGGTATAAAAGTAATGCTTAAAACTAATCATAAATTAGAAAAATTAAAATTAAAATTAAAAATGAAATTAGCTAATGCATGATCTTCGGATGGTTCTAATAAATTGAAATATGATGTTGTTAATTTGAAAATTTTAGTTGAAAAATTAGAAATTGATATTCTATATTTACGCCAAAAGAAAAATAATTATCCTGATAATCTGAATTGGTATATTAAAAATCACAATGGCCAACTTAGAAAAGTGTCCAAAAACTATATATCTGCGAAGTTTTTAATTAACCCCATAGATAGGAACTTGTTTTGAGTTCCTAAGTCTTACTAGATTAATTTTTACTCGGTATATGCTTTAGTGCTAACCATTTTCTATTATTCTTTTAATATATTTATTTTTCTTTCACTCTTTATTATTTACTTTCTTTGAAAAAAAATAGCAGTTGAATTTTAAATTGATAACATCATGTTCATATTTTTCCTAAATACATTAATATTTTCTTTACTTACTATGAATTTTTAAGATTTTTTTCAATTATTTTTTGAATTTTCACAATTTTGCGATTGAAATTTAAATTTAAATTTTAAAAATAGATTAAAAAATTTTATTTTCCTAGATTCGATTTTTCCAAATCTAAACATGATTAGTAGACCTTAGTAAAATTTTACTCGAATTTTTTTTAAGTGTTTTTGAATTTTAAATATTTATTCTTCAAAATTTCTACTCTGTCAGTATTTGATTTATTTTTAGACATAGATAATATTTTTTTAAGTCAATAATTTTTTGCAAGCTTAAACTCTATTTTACAATTATACAAAAGTTTTCAGATTTTTCTAACTTGTTTTCGATTTTCTATGATTTTTTTATTGAAATTTGATTTTTTTTAATATTAAATTTTGATGGAAAATAATTTTTATCTAATCTGATTTTCTTAAATCTACTCATCATCTGTTAACCTTAATATAATTTTCTTCAATTTTTTTAATGTAATTTCAAATTTTAAAAATTTAATTTTTAAAATTTTAATCTAGGACTATTTACACTTGCGCAAAAGTCTTCAATTCTTTTCCAAAGATTTTTTTTTCAAAAACAAAAGAATACTTAGAAATTATTTCATTCATTTTTTCTATCATTTTTTCTTTCCCTAGTTTTTGTTATGCCCCATTGTTTGTTGTGATCAATGGGGGAGAATAGTTTAACTTCACGGGGATGTTGTAGTTTTAATTTGCAAATATTTCTTTTATACTTAATGATTAGTTAGTGTTATTTCTTTTAGTTTAACCCTAATTGGACTTGGGTTGATGCACATCAAAAAGGGAGAGATTGTTGGTGCCTCAGTCGATTTTGATGTGATCAACCAAGTTAGGTTAGGTCCTGTTGTGGTTTTGACCCCTCTGTCTAAGTGTGCAGGAGCTTAGGAACAGAGAAAATTGAGCATAAGACGCAGTGGACAAGAATAATTGCACGGGGAAGTGAGCCATCATGCTCGGTGCATCCGAGGGACGCAGAACCATGGAAGAGTACATCGGTGGAGCAAGAAGAATGTGCGCGACGTCCGAGGGACGAGAAGCCGAGAGGAAGGACATTCGAGGGGCGAAAGGTTGGAGTCGGGTTTGGATGAGCCTAACTCTGGTTGGTCAGAAATCACCCAAACAAAGCGTCTACCAAAAAGTCAACTCTATTGACTTTGACCAAGTCAAAGTTTTGACTTGGATCATATTTGACCAAAATTGTTGGAGAAGCATAGAGGCTTGACCTAAATCTTTGACCAAGCAACATACGTGGACAACTTGCTGTTGATGCAGTCTGGCCCGGTTGTTGTTTTGGTGTTTGACAATGATTTAAGTTTGGTTGAATGAAATTCGGGTTAAGTCCAGGTGGATCTGGGAGATCGCACGCTGGCATGAAAAAAGTCCTAACTTGGAGGGTTGGGTGAAAAGTCCTAGCTTGGAGGGCTAGGTGAAAAGTCCTAACTTGGAGGGTTAGGTGAAAAGTCCCAACTTGGAGGGTTAGGTGATTAGTTAAAATCCCGGTGAGTGAAGCCGGGGCCTGGTGAGTGAAGCCAGGTGATGGAAATCCCGGTGAGTGAAGCCGGGTCCTGGTGAGTGAAGCCAGGTGATGGAAATCCCGGTGAGTGAAGCCGGGTCCTGGTGAGTGAAGCCAGGTGATTGAAATCCTAGTGAGTGAAGCTAGGTTGAAATCCCGGTGAGTGAAGCCGGGTCCTGGTGAGTGAAGCCGAGTGACTGAAATCCTAGTGAGTGAAGCTAAGTTGAAATCTCGGTGAGTGAAGCCGGGTCCCGGTGAGTGAAGCCGGGTGACCGAAACCCTGGTGAGTGAAGCCAGGTCCTAGCTTGGAAGGCTAGGTCGAAGTCCCAGTGAGTGAAGCTGGGCATGACATGAGTCAGAGAAGGGTTGGAGGCTTATTCTTGTGACTTAGAGTGCATTTGGGCTTGCTTGGATCGGTCTGGTGACCGATCAGGGAAGTTGGCACGGTGCTCCTTCGTGGATCGGTCTGGTGACCGATCCAGCGATGACTGATCGGTCTGGTGACCGATCAGGGAGTATGCATTTCACTCGCTGAATGGCTCCTGATCGGTCTGGTGACCGATCAGGGAGCTCACAAGTGGGTTGAGTTCCCTTGCTGATCTGCTCCTGATCGGTCTGGTGACCGATCAGGATCACTGTGCAGATCGTTCTGGAGAACGATCCAGCATCGCAGGTTCCTCTCTATGATCGATCAGGACGGAGCCTGATCTGTCTGGTCATGTCCTGATCGGTCTGGTGACCGATCAGGAGGCTTCCTGATCGGTCCGGTGACCGATCAGGGATCATACAGTGGGTTTTGGGAACCTTACTGCTCGACTCCTGATCGGTCTGGTGACCGATCAGGGATACTGTTCAGATCGGTCTAGAGAACGATCAAGTGTCGCGAGATTCTCCTTATGATCGATCAGGATGGAGCCTGATTGGTCTGGAAGCAGCCTGATTGGTCTGGTGACCGATCAGGCTAGAGCCTGATTGGTCTAGGGACCGATCTGGAGTGTGCAGCAGAATGCTGGATTGGTCTGGGGACCAATCAAGAGTGTGCAGAAGACTGCTGGATTGGTCTGGTGACCGATCAGTGTCCTCCCTGATCGGTCTGGCGACCGATCAGGAGCAGAACTTTAATTCAAATACGCTGTCAGAAGCTCTGATCGCGCTGTTTTCTCTGCCGATTCTCTGATACACTGCTGATATATGTTGATATGAGTTGCTAAGCTTCTATTGGAGTGTGCAGGCTTTACAGGGATGATTCAAACATTGGAGGAGAGTCAATGGGAGGCTTTCCTTGGAGCAGGTTTGGTTGTTTCCTTGTTTCAGGTCTCAACGGCGTCTGGAGAGCAGCTGGCAACTGACAGAGGCTCAGCTAGAGAGGGTCTTCAGTGGACTGAGTGCTCAGGGAGTCAGCGGGTCAGGTTGTGGCTTCAGTGGATGATGATGGAGAGCCTGGTGATGGAGCAGATGCTTAAGACGAGGCTGGAAGTAGAGGAGCGACAACGGGAAACAGACAGGAACTTGAGGAGTTTGGTTGAGCTGTGTGTTGTGCTCTCTGTTGCTTTGTGCTTGAGCATTCTTGTTTCATCTTTGTGAGCTATCCTTCTCTTAGTCTCGTGAGCTTATCTTGTATCCTATTGAGACGCTTGTGGAGAGGTTTCTCCACCGAGAAGGAGGCACTGTTTTATCCGGGTCACCGGGGCTTGATCTGCCGACGATCAAGGGATCGGCCACCTTACGGGCACGCCAAGGAGTAGGGGCAGGTTATCCCCGAACCTTGTACATCGTTGTGTCGTCTGGTTTGCTTTCTTTGTTTTGATTTCAGTTCTTCGTTTCTGTTTCTGCATTGTGTCTTCCGATGCCTAATCTCTAAGTGCAGAAAACTTGAAAAGAAGTTAAAGATTTGTGTCTGGCTATATTCACCCCCTCCCCTTCTCTAGCCATCCGGTTCCAACAAGTGGTATCAGAGCTTGGGGCTCTGTTCACGGCTTAACATCCGAGAGCTTACAACAAGATGGCTGGAAGAGAAGGAATGAGCACAAACCGACCTCCACTCTTCGACGGCATAGATTTTCAATATTGGAAATCGAAGATGGAGTTTTATTTGAAGACAAACATGAGCATATGGTTCTCGGTCAAAGAAGGTTTCATCCCTCCAAGAGATGTTGAAGGAAAAGATCTCGATTTCTCAAGTTGGTCGGCTGAGCAAATAAGAAAGAGTGAAGCAAATGCCAAAGCGGTGGTCACTTTGCAATGCGGGTTGACCAAGGAGGAGTTGATCAAGGTGGGTCCTTTTACAAGTGCTAAAGATCTTTGGAACAAAATTATTGAGCTTCATGAAGGAACTCAAGACACCCGAATAGCCAAGAAGGACCTCCTTCACGGTCAACTCCAAAATCTGTCCATGGAAGAAAATGAAAAGGTAAGTGAACTCCATGGAAGATTCAAAGAGATCCTCAATGGCCTCCACTCCATCAATGAAAAGGTAGAAAATAGAGACCTAATAAGGTATGTTCTCAAAGCTTTTCCTAGGAACACCTTATGGTCATCCATGGTGGATGCTTACAAGGTTTCCAAGGATTTATCTTTTGTTAAGTTAGAAGATCTATTTTGTGAAATGGAACTACATGAGATCTCTAACAAAAGTTCAAAAGAGAAAGGTATTATTTTAGTGGCAGGCGACAACAAGAAGAAGAAGAAGGGGAAGAAGAAGGAGAATGAAGTTTCTTCATCCTCATCTTCATCCTCATCCGAGTCCGAGGAAGAGGGTAGTTGGTCTTCTTCCTCCAAGATGGCCAACTTTGTTAGAAGAATGATGAGGAAGAGCCGGCGCTTCAAGGGTAAAGGTAACCCGAGTGAAGTTAAATTTGATAAGTCTAATGTTACTTGTTATGAGTGTAGCAAGAAAGGGCATTGCAAGGATGAATGTCCAAAGTTAAAGAAGAAGAAGGATAAATCAAAGAAGAAAAGGAAGGCCTTGAGGGCTACATGGGATGAATCGTCTTCTAGTTCATCCGAAGAAGAGAGGGAGGAGAAGTACACTCACCACCGTGCCCTGATGGCCATAGAGGATTCAAATGGAGAGGAAAGTGGAGACGAATCAAGCTCCTCAACCGCGCCTTCATCAACTTCGGATGATGAAGAGGTAATCTCTCCCGAGCTAGATAAGTGTTATAGAACCATTGCATGTCTAGCTAGGTTGCTTAAAAAATCCAAGAACAAAGTTAAATTGTTGAAATTGGAAGTAGAAGAGTTGAAATCCTCTAGGGTGGAGGATATTAATGATTTCCATGAGAAATCCTCTAAGGATGAGGATCTTGATAATTTGCATGTTAAAAATCTTGAGGATGGAAATAAGGGCTTGAAGGGTGAAATTGAAAACCTCAAGAATATTCTTGAGAAATTTTCAACAAGTTCCAAAACTCTAGATATGATCTTAAACTCCCAAAGGGCGGTTTACAACAAGGCCGGTATGGGTTACCGACCTAAGGAACCAACCTTTGTATCATTAATGTCAAGAATCCAATTTAGATCATCAAATGATTCTAGGGTTCAAAAAGTCAAAAAGAAAATGACTAAGGCATGGGTGCCTAAGTCTTTCATTGTAGATGCCTTAGGTCCCAAAATTTGGGTACCTAAAACCTCAATATTTAGAATTGTATAAGCATTAATTGAGGGGGAGCATCTATCAACATAGGTTGTTGATAAGTGGTGCTCCAAACCCAAGGCTAAGGTTATACTAGTTTCAAAATAAGTCAACAAGCCTTGGAAATTATTTTTATATATTGCATGAAGTATTTAGATTCACACATAATTTGTTCTTGCCATGAATTGCTTAGATTAATTGGTTTTCTTGTTGCAATTTATATTTTTATGCAAGTTATATGCCTTATCTCAAGGAACACAATTGCATATATGATATACAATATCAATACATGATAAGGCATCAATAGACAAGGACATGAGCTCCATTGTTTTAGATCTTATGACAATATAATCCCTTGGCTAGTGATTTTTATGATATTCATGTGTTAAAGTACTTAGTCAAGGTATAATCTACTTTAGTGTTTAAGTTCTTCCATGATCAAGTATGTCATGATTTTCTTGTATGTATTATGCCAACATGAAGAACACATGGTTTGTGAAAATCACTATGAAAATCTCACAATACATGATTAGACAAAGAACATGAGTTTAAGGCCTAGGCTTAAGCTTTTCTTAATATTTTTGGAGTTGAACCTAGCTGAGTGTACCATGATTTTATTGTATGAATGTATGCTAAAGAACAAGGATTAGTACATAGTTTGTACTAATAAGGCATCACCAAACAAAGAACATGAGCTTTAACATTCACTACTTAAGTTCTTTGGGCTAATGCTTTCTTTGTATTAAACTAAGGTTCTATCTATAACTTGTTTATTTTCCCACTGATCATGCCTTGATATAATCTGTTCTTGGGACTCAAGTTCATGCTTAAGAACATACTCATCATGCTTTGATACAAATCTATTTTCAGTAATTCATAGAAATTCTTGATGGAGAATAAACCTTAGTTAAGGGACATAAATCATGTTGCTTATTTTTAATAAAGGGAAACTCTTCTTAGGATCAAACAAATTAAAACCAATTGAGTTAGGGTTTGGGATTGGCTAAGGACTGAAACAAACCTGATTTCAGAGTTTCTGAAATCGATTTCTGAAATCTGGAACTCAGGAAAATTCTGTGCCGAACCTGATCGGTCACCAGACCGATCAGGGATCCCTCTGATCGGTCCAGTGACCGGTCAGATCAGCACTGATCAGTAAGTTCCATGATTGGGTCAAAACTCCTAAGTCCGATCTCTTCTCGTCGAACTGTATCAGTTTAATGATCATACTACACACAAACATGATACAATTCGATTACAATTGAAACATATTTGATCACCCATTGGTACAGACCTGGTACTAAGGGAGCACAAATTTGTTCAAGTGGTACAAACCTGGTACTTAATAGTGATTTGATACAAACCTATGTTGGAATGTTCAAATTCATAAGAAAGGGTTTGTTGAGTCATAACTCTTATTCTTAATGTCGTGTTTCGGAATTGTTTCTGAAATGACGAATATCAATAGAGTCTACACCCCTATTGTGGAATGCAAATTATTAATGCAGTCTGATCAGGAACGTATCAGAGGTTCAGAAATTTTTCTGAAATCTGATCGCTCCCCAGACTAATCAGATATACTTCTGTATCCAGTAATCAACGAACCTGACCGGTCACAGAGATCAATCAGGACTATATATCAGATACAGATGCATTCCTTACTTGTCATATGAAACATATACATGTTTGACCATGATATATTTCTGTATATGGTTTCATGTGCAATTCCCACTTATTGACGTATGATGCATATACATTGTTGCCATGATACATTTTTTGTATATGTCTCTCATATGTATTTCGAAATTTACCTTTGATTATTTTGGGTTTGGGGAGAGACCCTTGGTTGAGGGGAAGTTTGATGTTTAAACTTAATAACCATACCCTTTTCGATGCTTGACAAAGGGGGAGAAAATGGTTGATTAAGTTTATGGTTATTATAGGGGGAGGATCATGATTCCCTTATGAGAATTGAACTGACTTCAATTGATTGATACCTAAACTTAAATCGGGTTGTCAAACAACAAAAAGGGAGAGATTTTGATGTAGTCTGGCCCGGTTGTTGTTTTGGTGTTTGACAATGATTTAAGTTTGGTTGAATGAAATTCGGGTTAAGTCCAGGTGGATCTGGGAGATCGCACGCTGGCATGAAAAAAGTCCTAACTTGGAGGGTTGGGTGAAAAGACCTAGCTTGGAGGGCTAGGTGAAAAGTCCTAACTTGGAGGGTTAGGTGAAAAGTCCCAACTTGGAGGGTTAGGTGATTGGTTAAAATCCCAGTGAGTGAAGTCGTGTCCTGGTGAGTGAAGCCAGGTGATGGAAATCCCGGTGAGTGAAGCCAGGTCCTGGTGAGTGAAGCTAGGTGATGGAAATCCCGGTGAGTGAAGCCGGGTCTTGGTGAGTGAAGTCAGGTGATTGAAATCCTAGTGAGTGAAGCTAGGTTGAAATCCCGGTGAGTGAAGCCGGGTCCCGGTGAGTGAAGCCGAGTGACTGAAATCCTAGTGAGTGAAGCTAGGTTGAAATCCCGGTGAGTGAAGCCGGGTCCCGGTGAGTGAAGCCGGGTGACCGAAACCCTGGTGAGTGAAGCCAGGTCCTAGCTTGGAAGGCTAGGTCGAAGTCCCAATGAGTGAAGCTGGGCATGGCACGAGTCAGAGAAGGGTTGGAGGCTTGTTCTCGTGACTTAGAGTGCATTTGGGCTTGCCTGGATCGGTCTGGTGACCGATCAGGGAAGTTGGCACGGTGCTCCTTCATGAATCGGTCTGGTGACCGATCCAGCGATGACTGATCGGTCTGGTGACCGATCAGGGAGTATGCGTTTCACTCGCTGAATGGCTCCTGATCGGTCTGGTGACCGATCAGGGAGCTCACAAGTGGGTTGAGTTCCCTTGCTGATCTGCTCCTGATCGGTCTGGTGACCGATCAGGATGTTAAATTTGGCTAAATTAAAATACAGACCAGAAAATCTCGAGAAGTTTATAGAATTTTTCGTGATTTAATTAGGGGTCCCAAGGTATTAGAGGAAGTAGAATTCTATTTTGGATGGCTCTTTTGCTTAAACCCTAGTGTTTTGGGAGGTGATTTGAGAAGAAAACCGTGAGAGAGGGACTAAAATGAAAATTAACCTAAGTGGAAGGCTTGTGTGATATTTGTCAAATTTGGAGGGATTAAATGCAAATAACCTTACTTAAAATTCGCAGCCTTCTCTTCTTCATTCCGAAAACCCTAGCCCGCAGCCAAGCTTGGCGATTTCCCCGACTCCTTCATTGATGTGAGCTCGACGCCACGGTGGAGCTCCTATTTCCGGCGACTTCTCCTCCCTCGAGCCAAGCCGGCGCCACAAACCCTAGTTTCTTCTTCCTCGCGAACACCAACCTGCGTTCGCTGCATCGCACGCGAGATTCAGCCCTAAGCCGCCACCGCTAGCAAACCACGACGAGCTCAGGGTCGGCTCTACTCCTTCCTGATCGTAGATCCGTTGGCGTCGGAGCAGATCTGGACTGTGACCGCAAGATTTGAACAAGGGGGCTACTGCTAGCAAGACTTCAGGTAAGCTCACATAGTGTTGATGATAAATCTGGTGTGGGTTTGTATAGATGAGTTAGGCTTATGCTCGGATTGTTTTGTTGCAATTGAATGAGTCCCCTGGTTGATCGGTTCTTGTTTTCTATCCCTACTGTGAGCGTTGATTGGATTGAATCTCGAAGTGGTTCTGTTACGGATTTGGTATTATACGTGACTTTATTGTGGAGATTTTAAGTAGGAATTGATTTGGTTCATGTCCTGAGCTTGGTTATTGAGATTCTTGGGTGAATCATTGTTGATTGGTATATTAGTGGTGGATGGTGAAAGGTTGCCGTGAGTTGTGGTTGTTTTTGAGGTAATTCTGTTATGAATTAGATGGCTTCAGTTGTAGGATTTGGTCAAGTGGGTTGTGGTGAGCTTACGCATGAGTTCTTGCATAGGGATTATGTGTTGGCTCTGTTTTCATATTTGTATCGGAAATAATGACAGTTCTGATCTTAAGTTGCAATTTGAATATGGATATATTTAGGATTTTGCTTAGATCAGTATATATATAATTTGGAGTTCCTCTTGTGATCAAATTTAATGGTGAGGGCAATTGGTTTTGGATTTTGATATGGAGTCGTTATCAGGTGACACATCTTGTTGTAAATCTGAATTGGCTTTTGATTCTAACTTGTGCCATGAGTAGTTTCCAACCTTGATTGGATTGTGAAGTTAAACCTAAATGGAGGTTGCCATGTATACTTTCAATTTTGGATACCTATTCTAGCATGATCATGATTTGGTTAATGGTTTCTAAGGATTGTATTCCGCTGTGGTGGAGAGGTGATGACTTGGGTTAAGCTCGGGGTTAAACATAAATGGATCAGGAGTTGGACTAAGTGGGAACTAATCACTGAATTACTTTTAGAGTAGTTTTATTAAGGGTATAGTTATGTGTGGTTAGTTATCATTGGTTATGGTAGCTAAAATTATACCCTTTGATACAGGACACTGATGGATTGGGGTTGGACTTCTTGGACGGGAGATTCTCATTGATACGAACTTCACTCTTGGAGGCGGGTACCCTTTGACTTATCTTTTAGATATTGTCATATTGCTATGCATGGTTGGTTATAGATAGCAGTAAGATTATACGCTAGCCTTGTTTATTATGCCTGTCCTGGATACTTGTTAGTTATCCCTGAGTTATTATGCATGTTCTGGATACTCGTTAGTTATCCCTGAGTTATTATACCTGTTCTGGATACTTGTTAGTTATCCCTGAGTTATTATGCATGTTCTGGATACTTGTTAGTTATCCCTGAGTTATTATGCCTGTTCTGGATACTTGTTAGTTATCCCTGAGTTATTATGCTGTTAGTTCCTTACATTCTCAGGTATGTGTATCTATCATACACCATCCTTGCACTGTTGCATGCCGGCGATCAGCGACTCCCTTGTGGTTGAGCCTAATCGTCTTCCGGTACATGATATGCACGCACGGCCACTCATGGGTTAGTGGATACCGTAGATGTGTGCATTTGCCCTGTATTGCTCCGTTCGGCCACTATGAGGAGGGTGAGCGCGGGCGTGGTAGCAGCCAGGGGTCCCTTCTCGTACTGAGCCACGAGGAGATGAGCGGAGCTCCCTCATATATACATGGGGTAGGGGGTGGTCCTCCGCCAGCATCCTGTCCACCCGGTCACTCAGGAGCAGTGATGGCAGGGTGCGTACAGTTTGTCACAGCTCTACCCACGCGGACGTCGTGGACGATATCCTGACTGGGACTAGGGGGTGACACATGTCATTGCACCATGTGCATAATTTGCATTGTGCATTGTTTGCTGCACTTGATTCTTGCACTTGTTTGACATGCATATTCTGGAGACTTGTTATTTGAGATTATCTGTCTAATGATATTCCCTTGGTATTTATTATCCTCTTTTCAGGTTAGCTGGATTCTGGTATGTATCTACCTCAGTATTTCCAGTACTAGTTTTTCCATATTGTTGATATGAGACTGTATTAATGTAGATGCTTATTGTTATTATAACATATTATGCATATCTGCTGGGTATTCGCTGAGTTATGGACTCACCCCGTTGCCATATGATTTTATTTCAGGTTGAGATACTTGGAGTCACCAGAAGAGCCCAGCAGCCAGTCCCTACCCATCGCGACGGCATAGTTTCGTTTTGTACTTGGTAGTGTCTATTTGTATATTTACTTATTAGACTTGTATATGTCTTGGGAGTGTTGTCGTGTGCCCTAAGGGGTTTTTGTATTGGTTGATTCGTCGTAAGTCGGACCGGTCCGCAGTCAGGTATGATTTACTTAGTTGTCATGTGTTTTTATATTGTGTCTATCTATATTTTGAGGCCTGAGGCCAATTAAACTGCGTGGTCGTGTTCTGTGTATATGTAAATTGTCCGCCGGACAGGGGAGGTGCTGTCCGATTTTATATTGGATCAGCGGCTCCTGGGTCTCGGGGCGTGACAAGGATCACTGTGCAGATCGTTCTAGAGAACGATCCAGCATCGCAGGTTCCTCTCTATGATCGATCAGGACGGAGCTTGATCTGTCTGGTCATGTCCTGATCGGTCTGGTGACCGATCAGGAGGCTTCCTGATCGGTCCGGTGACCGATCAGGGATCATACAGTGGGTTTTGGGAACCTTACTGCTCGACTCCTGATCGGTCTGGTGACCGATCAGGGATACTGTTCAGATCGGTCTAGAGAACGATCAAGTGTCACGAGATTCTCCTTATGACCGATCAGGATGGAGCCTGATTGGTCTGGAAGCAGCCTGATTGGTCTGGTGACCGATCAGGCTGGAGCCTGATTGGTCTAGGGACCGATCTGGAGTGTGCAGCAGAATGCTGGATTGGTCTGGGGACCAATCAGGAGTGTGCAGAAGACTGCTGGATCGGTCTGGTGACCGATCAGGGTCCTCCCTGATCGGTCTGGCGACCGATCAGGAGCAGAACTTTAATTCAAATACGCTGTCAGATGCTCTGATCGCGCTATTTTCTCTGCCGATTCTCTGATACACTGCTGATATATGTTGATATGAGTTGCTAAGCTTCTATTGGAGTGTGCAGGCTTTACAGGGATGATTCAAACATTAGAGGAGAGTCAATGGGAGGCTTTCCTTGGAGCAGGTTTGGCTGTTTCCTTGTTTCAGGTCTCAACGGCGTCTGGAGAGCAGCTGGCAACTGACAGAGGCTCAGCTGGAGAGGGTCTTCAGTGGACTGAGTGCTCAGGGAGTCAGGGGGTCAGGCTGTGGCTTCAGTGGATGCTGATGGAGAGCCTGGTGATGGGAGCAGATGCTTAAGACGAGGCTGGAAGCAGAGGAGCGACAACGGGAAAACAGACAGGAACTTGAGGAGTTTGGCTGGGCTGTGTGTTGTGCTCTCTGTTGCTTTGTGCTTGAGCGTTCTTGTTTCATCTTTGTGAGCTATCCTTCTCTTAGTCTCGTGAGCTTATCTTGTATCCTATTGAGACGCTTGTGGAGAGGTTTCTCCACCGAGAAGGAGGCACTGTTTTATCCGGGTCACCGGGGCTTGATCTGCCGACGATCAAGGGATCGCCCACCTTACGGGCACGCCAAGGAGCAGGGGCAAGTTATCCCCGAACCTTGTACATCGCTGTGTCGTCTGGTTTGCTTTCTTTGTTTTGATTTCATTTCTTCATTTCTGTTTCTGCATTGTGTCTTCCGCTGCCTAATCTCTAAGTGCAGAAAACTTGAAAAGAAGTTAAAGATTTGTGTCTGGTTATATTCACCCCCCCCTCTCTAGCCATCCGGTTCCAACACTTGCATGCACAGAAGCTTCTACCGTTTAAATGATTAACTTTATATTTTAAAACGATAAACTTTATAAAAGATAAAATTTATCTTTTAATTAACGGTTAAGGATTAAATTTATCTACATTCAATTAAAGGATAATTACTATCCTTTAATCGGATAGAAGCTTCTACCGTTTAAAAGATTAACCTTATCTTTTAAAATGATAAGCTTTATAAAAGATAAAATTTATCTTTTAATCAACAGTTAAGGATTAAATTTATCTATGATTAACGATAATGATTAATTTCCTTAGCCTATAAATAGCCTTAAAAGTTAAAGAGATTTTCAATAGATTGATTGTAATTTATCTAGCTTGTGTCTTGTACTACAAAGTTTGTAAAAAGCTTCTCCGCCAAAAAGAGATTTTCATAGTGAACTTCAATCGTCTTGGATTACCAACCACTTAGGTTGCAACCAAGTAATTTATGTGTCATAGTTTTTCTACTAGTTGAGTTAGTTTATGCTTATCTTATTTAATTGTAGCAACTAATCTGGAATTTTTATGAGACACACAAAATATTTATTTTTATTTTACAAGGGCAATTCACCCCCTCTTGTCGGTCTACCTCGACCCGACAGTATACACCTCCTTGAGGTGACTAATCTAAGGATCCGCTCTCCTCACTCTCTCAAATACTATGAAAGACTCCTTCGTGGAGGTAGAGAAACTTCATACAAGCTCTCAAGAAGATACAACAAGAAAACTCAAGCAAATACAATAAATCTTTCAAGTTTTGTGTACTTAATTATATCCTTGCTTGTCTTGCTTTCTTCTTCTTCCTGCTTGGAAAACACCTCTTGAAGTGCACCAACTAGCTCAAGAACTGGTGAAGAAGGAGGAGAAGAGTCGTCGAATAAATGTTGGAGCGGTGCGCTTCAATCCTGCGTGAAAACCCTATATACCCGCGACCTAGGGTTCCCTTAATCAATCACCCAATCGATTACCACATCAGACTTAGTCGTTCAACGACTATTTTTTGAAGCTTAATCGATTAGCTAATCATTAAGACGATCTTAATCGATTGCTAAATCGATTCAACACCTTTCAGTGCTCTCGCGCAATACCACCGTAATCAATTAGACAATCGATTATGACCCCCTTAATCGACAATCGATTATGGTCCTCCTTAATCGATTGCCTAATCGATTAAGAGGAGGTTGAATCAATTACCCAATCAATTCAGCCTGCTTCTGTTCTCGTGACACAACTCTCCCAATCAATTACCCAATCGATTCACTCTCTCCTTAATCGATCACCCAATCGATTAAGAAGGCTTTATTTGTGAGAAACCAACGCCAATCGATTACCTAATCGATTGGCCGGAACCCTAACTTGTGTGCATACAAGTCTAGGGTCCCCTTGCCTAATCCCGGTCAACCGTGACCTATTAGGACTTCTTCACCAAGTGATCGATCAGACCTTTGACCGACTTGGATTTTCCCTTGCCTAGTTCCCAACTAGGACTTAACCTAGTTCCTAATTAGGTTTTCTTAACCATCGAGTTAGGTCTAGTCTCTTGGTAAACTTCCACCTTGCCAACGTACGATCTCCCCGATTCACTTAGACTTCACCTAGTCCCACCAGGATTTTTTCCATGCCAGCATGCGATCTCCCTAATCTACCTGGACTTCACCTAGTCCCACCAGGTGTGTCTAGTCCCACTAGGACTTTTTCCGTGCCAACGTGCGATCTCCCTGATCCACCTAGACTTCACCTAGTCCCACTAGGACCTTTCCCGTCAAGTCTCCAGTCAACCTTGACCCACTTGACTCACACACAGTTATAGCATCATTATCAGACATCGAAACCCAAGCTCACCCGAGCCTAGTCAAACTAGGACAACCTAACCTAACAAAGATTGCACCAACACTAGCGTCGTGACCATGCCCCTTCCGATTCTGACAATGAGGATGAGGACATTGATGCTCCTGGTGGTGCTGCCCCAGGTGTTGCACCTGCTATGACTACTGATGAGCGGATTACCCATTTGGAGGCGGTGGCCCGATAGGAGTTCCAGGGGATCCGACAGGAGCTTCAGGGATTTCTGCAGCATCAGACCGCCATGTATGAGATGCTGTACTGTTGGGATTTGATGTATCAGGCTCCTCCTCCTCCTCCCCACGGAGATGATGCTTAGATATAACATGACTTAGATGTGATAGTGTTGAGATTTCGTTTGGATTAGACATGTTCTATTGTATCTTGAACACCGTAAATGATATTGTAGTACGTTCTGTTTATTGGTTATGGATCTTTGTAACACTACATATGTGATTATGTATGAACTCTCTATTTCTCTAGTATTTCTTCTATGATTATTCATCAATCTTGTTGCCTTCTATTGTGATTTTATGTTTTTAGTATGCATGTTTCATATGTCTATGTGATGGGTTTTTGTTTGCCTGCCACCGAGGTAATATGGTTTAAGGGGGAGCGTATTTTCAGGGGAAGCTTCCTTTCAGGGGGAGCTTCGTATTTTTACTCCCTTTATCTTTTTATTGTGTGGCAAAGGGGAAGAAATAGATAAGTTAAGTTAAATGAGGTCTATGATATTTTTTTAATGCTTTCTCATCATTATATATTTAAAGACCTAACTTAAATAAATTTGCCAAACATCAAAAAGGGGGAGAATGTTGGTGTAATGATACTCCAAATATTCTTTACTTTTGATATTTGGTTAAATGAGTTTAAGTTAGGCAATGTTGGTGATCTAACATGAAAATTTAGTAAGCAGATATAAAGGACAGTCCAAGTATGAAGTCTTGGCAAAAGAAGACTTAGCATGACAAAGCCGAGGGAAGCACCTCAAGATAAGTGCAAGGATGAGGAGTCTAAGGCTCGGAAGCATCCTAAGGGCGCAAGGCTGATGGAAGGTGTTTGAAGGTTAAGTCAGGCTGGGCAGCAATATATCAGTCGACTGATTCAGGAGTCAGTCAATTGCTACTCGATTCTAGACCAAATAGAAAGATCAGTTGACTGATAAGAGGATCCGTTGACTGGTACCAATCAGAGAGGTCAGTCGACTGGGTCAGTCACTAGTCGACTGCTATGATACCGTTGCACACTGACAGTAGAAAATCAAATGTAAGCTACAGTGACCGTTGAAGCACATTAGTCGACTGATGCCGAGGGAAGTACAAAAGTAGATTTCAGAGCTTGAAGAAGTAACAACTTAATCTTCTCATTTTATCTTACACGTTCTGAAGTCACCATGCTTTCAAGTTCTTAATTTCTTCCTCCAAAAATCATTCTAATCTTGTAAGAGGAAGAGATCATCTTGTAAGAGTTTCTCCACCTTCAAGCTTGAATTGAAAAGGAAAATAGCATAGTGGAGATTGATTGTGTGGGTGTGGATCCTTGGATTAGTCACCTCAAGGAGGTGGAGACCAAGTAAATCAAGGGAGTTAGCATTGTTTTAGTTGTTTTCTATTTTGTCTATATTCTTCTTATGCTTCCGCTAATCATTTGTAGACAAAATCGAAGAGAAACTATTCACTCCCCCTCTAGCTAGACGCAAAGGTCCTAACACCTACCTCAAGACCTGCCACCGAATGCGCCCCCCCCCCCCCCCCCCCCGGACCTCTTTAGCCCCTTCACTTAGGATTAGCTTAGTTACTTTTAGCCTTGTAGTTTTTTACTTTTGTCCGATCCTTGAGGCTTTATTAATGAAATTTTTCTTTTGTTCCTCTGACCTTTCAAGCTCAATGAAATGTCGTCTTCTAATCTCTACACTCCCTATCTTAGGTATGGGCCCTTCACTCATAGAGCCCTTCAGAGTGCCTCATCAACACTTGGCTAAACGAGCAGGTAATCCCTCCAGCGACTATATCCTTCGGTCGCGCAGATCATTGGGCCCAACCCACTTATAACTCGCTCGCTGGCGAGTCTGGACACTGCTCGGGTGGACCAATTGTATTGTGGGTAGCCACATCTGGTTGGGCCCTGAGGTCGGTGGGTGAGTGCGTGAGAGCAGACCCACTTATAACTCACTCGTTGGCGAGAGTCTGGGATGAATAGGATCGTGAGCAGCCACGTCCGGTTGGGCCCTGAGGTTGGTGGGTGAGTGCGTGGGAGCAGGTCCACTTATAACTTGCTCGCTGGCGAGAGTCTGGACATAGGATTGTGGACAGCTACGTCCGGTCGGACACTGAGGTCGGTGAGTGAGTGCGTGGGAGTAGACTTGTTAGTAGAAGCCCTAGAGTCAATTATGTGATGATTGACTAGGAACTTTTTGTATCATATTCTATCATTAATAAACACATGTTTGGTTTATACTTACTTTATACTTGTGTCAAATAACTAAGTATAATAATGTCCTTGGATAGTAGGTTCTTATCTACATCATATCGATTGGTTGAATCGATAGTAAGATAATGTAGATAACACTACACTAAACCATTCATAGTCAAGCATTAATATTCAAGGACAATATTAATGCATGGAGACTAGCATGTAGGTCAATTGATGACTTGAGCTCACAAGTCATGAATATGTGATATCAAGTTGACACATGGGTATACATTAGAGAATGTGTACTGAATTTACCCACCATGAGAAAGTTTCTTAGATTGTCATATGAGTGTCATAAACTTTCTCATGTGACTATTAGTATGAATAGTCTTTAGACTTGAAGTCACTACGATTCCCTACATGAGGAGTTATGTACTTTGTATCGTCAAACGTCACCCGTAACAGGGTGGACTATAAAGCCGATCACTAGATATATAATGAATTATGCGGAGGAATGTGAGTGATGTAGATGGGATCTATCCCTCCCATATGACAGGAGTGATATCTGTGGGCCCCTTGATCCAGTAAGACTACTAAAACGTATGATCATGCTCAAATAAGTCAATATGAGATATCGAGCTCATTTGTTTGAGTGAGTCTACCTGAGGATCAAGAAACACAAAGATTGATCGAGGATGACACAGTCTATGCCTCATTGGTCAATCTAGATATCAAAGATAGAAGGACAAGGTCATACATTATCATAGTCATGGAGGTTAAGTCGGATCTCGATTTTCTTGTTACTTAGGTAGCAATGATGCATTGCTAGATGCCGCTCATTGCTTATGTGTTTAAAAAGGTTTAGACACATTGCCAACGTTACAAAATCTATTGGGTCACGCACTAAGGACACGATACTTCGGAGATTGATTGATCTTAGTTTGACAAGATTTGATCCGAATTGGATTGATTGAGTTAGACTCAAATAAATCCAATTGGATTATGGGATTAAGATCTAATTTGATTTAGACTCATTTAGATTAGACTCAACCACATTTGGATGAGGTATTAATTCATTAAAGTGTTTAATGAATTAATAATAAAAGAATAGAAAAAGATTCTCTTCATTGAATGGAGAGTAGTTGAAGAGTCACATGAGAAGATGTGCTCTTTATTGGCTTTAATGAAGGGAAGCTAAAGGGACAAAAACTCTTTCATATTCATTGGATGAGTATAAAAGAGTTTTCTTGTCATTTTGGATGAGGCTAAGTCTTTTTCCCTTCCTCTCTTCCTCCTCTTCTCCATCTTTGGCTGAAACCCTTTCTTTGGGGTTCTTGGTGGTTTTGTGAACTACCTCAAGTTGCTAGCACAACTAAGGTAGTTCTTCTCCGAAGTTGAGAGATCGTGTTTGTGTGGATACACATAGAGGCACGGACGCTTGGACGTGCAAGAGATTCGGCATACCTTGGACGAGCGGGATAAACGAAAGGGCACACATCAAAGGTATATCCATAAGATCAGTAGCTGTAGATCGGCTTTGTACAAGTTGTCTTTTGCATGGATCGCTCGAGGGATCTTGTTTCCGCTGCGTTTTTTTGTTTATGTCGTCGAGAGATCCCTACAAGACCCACTTATAACTCGCTCACTGGCGAGAGTTTGGACACCACTCTGGTGGACCGATAGGATCGTGAACAGCCACGTTCGGTCGGGCCCTGAGGTCGGTGGGTGAGTGTGCGGGAGCAGATGTTGGGTATGGCTTGGCGGGTTTCCTAAGCGAAAGACCTCTCCATGTCTACGAATTAAAAAATTAATCCGAATGGAGACCCGTCTCCCTACGACCATCTCATGTCGTATTGAACGATCCAAATCACAACTCAGCCAATTACAAAAATCAACCTTGTGATTTACTCGACCGTTCGACCGCGAAAAAGACCACAAGTTGATCGCCGACTTTTATATTTATGGTCGGGGTCCAGTTAGTAAATTAATGGCTATGATACGAAATCAAATTAATAAACTAACACACATAAAATGACGAGGCAAATAAATAAGGCACAAAGAACGAAAGGAGCCAAAGGAAGAATTATATCTTTCATTACCTTACGATCTTCTACCGTGTGACCCTCCCCACTTGGACGTCGTGTGGGCGACGATCTACCAAATACCGTAGTCATCAAGTCGATCCCTTCTCCATGCGCCAACCAATTCCTAATCAAAGAAATGCCATCAACCGTTCCAAAGAAGAAGATAATCCGAATACAAATTTTACTATTCCTCTTCTCCACCGTCGGTGCCCGATCCACGAGTAATTTGGCTGCTGCAACCTGATTGCTCTGTCGGATCGCTGCTACTCCCCTTGGATCGCTGCTGCAGCCTTGGAGCAAATTAATTGCTCGCGTGAGCAATATGCTCACCTTGGAGCAATTTAATTTAATTGCTTGCCTTGAAGCAATTAAAATTTCTCCAATTGTTGGTTGCCAGCGTGAGCATGAGTTGCCGTGAGCAACTTTGGCTCTCTCCACATGCAATTGTTGCTTTCTCCACATGTTGCCGTGAGCAACAATGGTGCCTTCTCCACATGCAATTGTTGCTTTCTCCACATGTTGCCGTGGGCAACAATTATCGGAGAAGGCATCCAAATTAACTGGAGAAACCAAATTCCCGTAAGCATGGAGAAAAAATTTCACCATGCACAAGTCGGCGCAGCATGCCGTGAGGGAGAGATGGAGAGAGAGAGGGGGGAGAGGAGAATTTTAATTTACGTTTGATTTGTATTTTTCAATCTATTTTTTATTTTTATTTTTTTTAAAAAATATGATTTTTTAAAAAATATATTTGATTTGTATTTTTCAACTTTGTTTTTCAGAAAAAAAAATCACTACAAAAAACCAATTTTTTAGGGACGAAAGTTAGCAACGAATATTTTTTGTTGCAGATTTGCGACAAAATTTGCAACGAAAAAATTATTCGTCCCAAATTAGCAACAAATTTAGCAACAAAAAATCTTTGTCGCAATTTAGCGTCAAAAACATTTTCGTTGCAAAATTTGTTGCAATTTGGCAACAAATTTCGCGACGAATGATATATTCATTGCAGATTTGCAACGAACCCATTATCGTCGCAAAAAAGCAACGAATTTAGCAACAAATATTTTTCGTTGGACATTTGCAACGAATTAATTCGTCGCAATATTGCAACGAAAAATATTTGTTGCAAATCTCCAACGAATTTTGCAACGAAAAATATTTGTTGCAAATCTCCAACGAATTTTGCAACGAAAAATATTTTATTGTTCGTTACGAATTTGGGATGAAATTTGCAACAAAATTTTAAAGGTCCTGTATTTTTTTTAAAAAAAATCTGATTTTTGCAACGAATTAATTTTCGTTGCAGATTTACAACCAAATCTGCAACGAAAATTTTCGTTGCAGATCTGCAACGAAATCTGTTCGTTGCAGATCTGCAACAAAAACTGTTCGTTGCAGAATGTGTTTTTTTTAAAATATAAGAAAAACTAATTAAATATCGTAGAAGGCCCTACGGAGGTCGGATCGAGATGAAATAAGTTTCTATGAGTCCGTATCGACGTCCCGATCGAACTAGCGGCCTCAAACAAATTTTTTACTGAATAAATTATTTTTCATATTTAAAATTATAGGTAGGTCAAAAAGTTAGAAAAAAAGATTAAGTTTATAAGTATAAGATTGTTTCATATTAAGAAATTTGATATTCAGTGAATCTCTATCAAAAATCGCATTCGACGTCGTCAACGTGATCATGAGATCGTCACGGTCCCATAAGAACTTGTTTCTTTGAAATCTGAGGTTCGTAGGGCGATATACGAATTTTTGAAGGTCCTCTATTTTAAAAAAAATCAGAATTTTGCAACGAAATTTTTTTGTTGCAAATTTGCAACGAATAGTGTTATTTGTTGCAGATCTGCAACGAATGATAAATTCGTTGCTAATCAGCAACGAAAATCAAATTCGTTGCAGATTTTAAAAAAAAAAACATGCAAGACTTATAAAAATCGTAGAAGGCCTTACGGAGGTCGGATCGAGACGAAACGAGTTTCTATGAGTCCGTATCGACTTCCCGATCTAACTAGCGGCCTCAAACAAAAATTTTACTAAATAAATTATACTTCATATTTAAAAATATAGGTAGGTCAAGAAGTTAGAAAAAAGATTAAGGTTAGAAGTATAAGATTGTTTTATATTAGGAAATTTGATATTCAGTGAATCTCTATCAAAAATCGCATTCGAGGTCGTCAACTTGATCATGAGATCATCACGGTCCCATAGGAATTTGTTTTTTTGAAATCCGAGGTTTGTAGGGCGATCTATGAATTTTTGAAGGTCCTCTATTTTTTAAAAAAAAATCAGAATTTTGCAACGAAATTTTTTCGTTGCAGATTTGCAACGAATGGAGTTATTTGTTGCAAATTTGCAACAAAATCTGCAACGAATCCTAAATTCGTTGCTAATCAGCAACGAAAAACAGATTCGTTGCAGATTTTTTTTATTTTTTCTAGACTTATAAAATATCATAGAAGGCCCTACGGAGGTCGGATCGAGACAAAACGAGTTTTTATGTTTCCGTATCGACTTCCCAATCTAACTAGTGGCCTCAAACAAAAATTTTACTGAATAAATTATTTTTCATATTTAAAATTATAGGTAGGTTAAGAAGTTAGAAAAAAAATTAAGGTTAGAAGTATAAGATTGTTTCTTATTAGAAAATTTGATATTCACTGAATCTCTATCAAAAATCGCATTCGAGGTCGTCAACGTGATCATGAGATCGTCACGGTCCCATAGGAACTTGTTTTTTTGAAATCCGAGATTCGTATGGCGATCTACGAATTTTTGAAGGTTCTCTTTTTTTTAAAAAAAATAGAATTTTGCAACAAAATTTTTTTGTTGCAGATTTGCAACGAATAGGGTTATTTGTTGCAGATTTGCAACGAAATCTGCAACGAATGCTAAATTCGTTGCTAATCAGCAACGAAAAACAGATTCGTTGCAGATTTTTTTATTTTTGCTCGACTTATAAAATATCGTAGAAGGCCCTATGGAGGTCGGATCGAGACGAAACGAGTTTCTATATGTCCGTATCGACTTCTCGATCGAACTAGCGGCCTCAAACAAAAATTTTACTGAATAAATTATTTTTCATATTTAAAATTATAGGTAGGTCAAGAAGTTAGAAAAAAGATTAAGGTTAGAAGTATAAGATTGTTTCATATTAGGAAATTTGATATTTAGTGAATCTCTATCAAAAATTGCATTCGAGGTCGTCAACGTGATCATGAGATCGTCACGGTCCCATAGGAACTTATTTTTTTGAAATCCGAGGTTCTTAGCGCGATCTACGAATTTTTGAAGATCCTCTATTTTAAAAAAAAAAATTTTGCAACGATTTTTTTTTTCGTTGCAGATTTGCAATGAATATATATATTGGTTGCAGATTTGATATTCAGTGATCTGCAACGAATTATTTTCTTAATTTTTTTAAAAAATAATATAATTTTCATAATTTAAAAGTATAATAGCGTTTCATATTACAAAATATGATAGTTACCGCATTTTTGTCAAAAATCATATTCGAGGCTGTCAACGTGATCATGAAATCGTCATGATCCTATAGGAATTTGTTTTATCAAAATCCGAGGTCCTTAGGGAGATCCAGGAATTTTTAATAGCTTCTATTCTTAAATAAAAAAATTCTGGGGTTTGCAATAAATTTTTTTGTTGCAGATTTGCAACGGAATTTGGTGTTTCGTTGCAAAAAATGTAATATTTGCGACGATAGATTTTCGTTGCGGATTTGGGGAAATTTGCAACGAAATGTTTTCGTTGCAAATTTTCAATTATTACCGCCCCTTTTTTGCCCTAGATCGGGAATTCGATTTCAGCTCTCATCCTCGCGGGCGAAAAGTTTCTTACTCGCGCGCACCTCACTCCCACCTCACTCCGGCGATTTTCTCATCGTTCCGGCAACTCGGTAGGTTTTCTTCTTCTCTTTTTCTTCCCTTTCCCTTTCTTCTCCTTCTTCTCGCAGGAGGCTGTCCTTCTCGCCGGAGCTGTTCTTGAAGACTCCTTTTCTCGCCGGTGGCCTGGCCGCAGGCAGCCACGGCCGGATCGGCCTGGCCGCAGGCTGCCACGGCCGGATCGGCCTGGCCGCAGGCTGCCACGGCCGGATCGGCCTGGCCGCAGGCTGCCACGGCCGGATCGGCCTGGCCGCTGGCAGCCATCTGCTTCTCCTTCTTCTCGCCGGTGGCTGTCCTCGCCGGATCTGCTTTGCCACGGCCGGATCGACCACCATTTCTCCACTCCTTCTCACGCGCAATCTCCCTCACCGGCGATTTTCTCCTCTCCTTCTTCTCACGCACGACGAATCCCTCACTCCGACGATTTTCTCCTCGTTCCGGCAACTTGGTAAGTTTTCTTCCTCTCATTTTCTTCCCTTTACCGTTCTTCTCCTTCTTCTCGCCGGATCTTCTTCCCGGCAACTCGGTGGACCTCCTTCTCGCCGGATCTTCTTTGCCACGCCCGGATCGGCCGCAGCCAGCCATCACCCAGGTAAACATAGACTTGGTTGACTGTTAACTTTTTCCATCTTCATACGAATCTTCTAAGTGACTCATTTGATTTTGTTAGGTTTGAAAATTTTGAAGGCAAACCGTTTGCAATCTCTGATTCAGATTATTTTGTTTTCCATTCTCCCTATAACAAGGTATATCTGATATATTTCATAATTTATTGTTTCTTTTTGTCTTCAAATTTTAAACCACTTTTGTTCGATATCTTTTTATTGTTTCACAACAGCTAGTACAGAAAGCTTTTGCTCGTCTCTACTTTAATGACTTCCTGAGGAATACAAGGTTATTTCTTGTCAACTTTCCTTATCCTGTTTTGTCTTGACCTTTCTTAGGGAAAAGTACTCCTTAATTTCTTTAGAAATACATTATCTTTCTTTAAAGATTAGAATTTTTTTATTTGAGTTTTCTTGCTTCTGGCTTGTTATCTTTAATGCCTGCTCAAGAAATACTCACTGGAACTTGTTATATCCTTTTTCCATTAGTTTATTTACATGCTAATTATAGGTTCCCAATACTGATATCACATAATAGATGACGCTTAATGGTATTTGGAATTTATCCTTTCTCTGGTCAGTTTCAGCCTTCTGTGCTTGAAAGAACACTATTAGGTCATTTATCCAATCAAAAGAATCAAAACAATAGACTTCGCAGATTCTTTCATGATTTCCAATTAAATTTTTGGATGGTAAGCACAGAATGTGCGTGAAATTGAGGACTATCTCATCTTTAAACACTGTTTAATGTTTTTCATGCTAACCATCTGATCGGTAACATTGTATAGAAATTGTATTGTCGGTTCATACAGTAACCCTTATGTTGGCTATCAATTAGTACCTGTCTACAAATGTTTATGATGATCTATAACACAATTAACTGAAATGCATGGTACTGGCTTTTTGTCTGTTCATTCACAACTGTAACTTCCAGATCCATCTTATCTTGTTTCAAATCTACTCTCTCATTCAGTTGTATAATTAAAAGAGTTCCTTCCACCTTGTCAGTTGAGTTGCAGTTTAATGCTTTTATATGTATTTTGTCTTGAGGTCACAATCTCCTCAGGGTTAGCTACAAACTATTTGGGTTATTTATTGTGAGACCCAACGATATTCAACTCTAGGAACTAAGCTTCTCAAAATCAGTAATAGCGTCTACAATATATATGGTAATTTAATGTGCCCTGATGAGGATCTGCACCAAGTGGCTGATTGGGCTTGCTACGGATTGGACTCAAAGGTAAAACCACAATAGGCTATAGATAAAGCTCTGTTGTTCCAATTCTCATTGGAATGAAATGGAGCAATTTGAGACCATCCGGCACTAATCTGTTTTTGCTGAAATTTCTTTGTTCATAACTAGAATCCTGTCTAAATCTTTGAATTTAGAATCTCATTGAAAATAGATCATTACGAGCTGAAAATATTCAGTACTAACTAATTATAAGACATCCATAAATAATAATTATAGCAATTTTTTCCTCTTCCATGATGATGATTAAACTCTGTTTTCTCGTTGTGGTTAGTGTTGTTGTGAAGGATGCGAAAGAGAAGCTCGAGCCTTTTACAAAATTGAGTGATGATGAAAGTTATGTAAGTCGTGATCTTGAAAAGGTAATTATTTTGTTTGTTTATTCTGATGAAAATTTAGATTTATAATCCTATTAGCTCATTTCATTCTTAAAACTGTTCAGGCTTCACAGCAAGTTGCCAAACCTCTATATGATGCAAAAGTTCAACCCTCTACTTTGTTGCCAAAACAACTCGGAAATATGCACACTGCATCACTTTATGCTGCATTTGCATCTGTCATCCACAACAAACATAAAACTCTGGTAACATAATTTCTTTTATTGCCATATTTTCAAGAACTCAAATAAATGGTGTTAATTTAGTTTTCTATATTTGTGTAGGTTGGCCAGCGGATTGTTATGTTCTCATATGGAAGTGGCCTTACCTCAACTATGTTTTCTTTCAAACTTCAGAATGGGCAACATCCATTTAGCCTGTCAAACATTGCTTCCGTTCTTAATGTATCAGAAAAGCTTGAAAGACATGTGGTATGCAACCTCGATGAAGGAAACTAGTTAATTCTTCTTACTACTAGTTCAAAGTTTCTATATGTTCTACTTGCTTCTTTAGGTTACACCTGAAAAGTTTGTGGAGACATTGAAGTTGATGGAACACAGATACAGAGCCAAGGACTTCGAAACAAGCAGAGACACAAGCTTCCTGACACCTGGAACCTTCTACCTCGTGAATCTTGACTCCATGTACTGTCGATATTATGCAAGGAAGGATGTAGAGGAAGCTACACATGGGGAAAATGGTTCTTTAGCCAATGGTCACTGATGATGTCCCTCCTGAATAGGGAAGCTGGTAATGAACCTGGTGATGGTGTTGCTGAATAATTTTTTTAGTGTTGATGTAACCTTGGAACTTAGCACTCTAATAAATGGATTTGGTCTATGAAGTAGCAAGTGATTTGTTTGAGCTACCTTCCTACAGTGATTAGAGAACTTTCTCTTGGATATGTAGCTATGCAATTAAGAAAGCATCATTTATATTAACCGAATCTAAGATTAGATTCTTGGTTGGCCGCTGGATTTTTGTCTTCATGCATGGAATTTTGTCTTCATGCATGGAAAATACAAGGTATAAACTAGGATTAGCCATTCTAGTTGATTATTTTTTTTTTAAATAATTTTTAAAAATTGCGACGAATTTTGCAACAAAAAAATTTTGTTGCAAATTTATCGTAAATTTGTGATAAAAATATATTCGTTGCAGAATTCGTTGCAAATTTGCAACGAATAAAATTTGTTGCAGAATTCGTTGGAAATCTGCAACGAATTTATTCGTTGCAGATTTGCGACAAAAATTAATCGTTGCAGAATTCGTGGCAGATTTGAATTTGTCGCAGAATTCGTTGCAGATTCATATTAAATTTGTAGATTTGTAATGAAAAAATTTAACTATATTTGTTGCAAATCTGCGACGAAAATAAATTTGTCCCAAATTTCGTTGCAGATTAGCAACGAATTTAATTTGTCGTAAATTTGCAACGAAAGTTTTTCGTTGCAAATTGGCAACGAAGAAAATTCGTTGCAGATTTCATTGCAGATTGGCAACGAATTTTATTTGTCGCTGATCTGCAACGAATTATTTTTGTCGCAAATTTCGTTGCAGATTAGCAACGAATTATTTTTGTCGCAAATTTGCAACGAAATTTATTTGTCGCAAAATTCGTTGCAGATTTGCAACAAATTTTTTATAGTTCGACCCCAAATTTGGCGACGAGAATTTAGCAACGAAAATATTTTCGTTGCTAAATTCGTCGCCAAATTATTTTGCAACGAATTTTGAAAAAAAATTCGTTGCAAATTTTGTTGCAAAATCCGAATTTTTTTGTAGTGAATATAACGTTTTCTGGAAAATTAGAGAATGATATAAAGTCATTTTCCAGAAAATGAGAAAATGCGATTTTCTGAAAAATGAAAATGAAAAATGGAACAAACTAAACGTCCCCTTAGGATTTTTTTAGTATTTTTTTGGATTAATTAATTGGATCGATTAACCCTTAGTTTCATATCATCATGGGGTATATATAGGGCTACGATAGGGACCATGAGGAGGAGTTGGATCTTAGCCTGTTAATGGATTCAAACCCGGTTCATTAATGAGGATCCATTCCACTAAAGGATCCCTATTGAATTACCTCACCAACCCCCATATTTACATATGGGCTCCACTTATTACGAGTTGTCCATCCCCCCGTGTTTAAGATATCGAATGCCCGTTAATTAATTTAAATTACTGACAATTCAAATTAATTAACCTTTGAGTCCTTGACTAGTACCACTCGACCTTATCATCATGCCGGATCAAATCCACCTGCAGGGTTTAGCATGATGAACCTTTCGAGCTCATCAAGGGGGCATTATCAACCCAACTCACCAGGACACGAATTTCGTCAATAATCAACGTCACAACATATTATTAATATTATTTCCCAACTTACCGGGTCTATCGATCTAACATAATAGATCTCGCCCATCGGTAAATCAAAGAAATAATAAATAATAATATATGACCGTTATTATATCGGGATTAAGATATCGTACTCCATAATAAAATCTGATGTTCTATCCAATTATCGAGTCAGTACAAATTGGATAACCTCGGGTTTTGGTCCTACTCAATGTACTCAAAGCACACTAGTGTAATTCTATGGTCAAGACCAACCACATCTAATTACACTACAACCATCCCGATGAGTTGTCCAATTTCATCTCGGTTGTGGGCCTCTTATTTATACTAAGCAAGGAATTGATAACATGATCTTCCGTGTGACACCATACACCATGTTATCTACAATGCAAAGTAATTGGACTTCATGCATGTACTAATATAAACAGGCACCTAGTGTAGTTGTGATTCTCTTTTCAAAATGAAGATGTTCATATATATAAAACAAGCAAATCTGTTCAGTATACCCATCTTACAGCAGACCCACTTATAACTCACTCATTGGCGAGAGCCTGGAAACCGCTCGGGCGGACCAATAGGATCGTGGGCAGCCACGTCCGGTTGGGCCCTGAGATCGGTGGATGTGTGGGAGCAGACCTACTTATAACTCGCTCACTGACAAGTGTCTGGACACTGCTCGAGCGAACCAATAGGATCGTGGGCAGCCACGTCCAGTCGAGCCCTGAGGTCGGTGGGTGCGTGGGAGCATACCCACTTATAAGTCACTCGCTGGTGAGAGTCTGGGCATTACTCGGGCGGACCAATAGGATCGTGGGAAGCTATGTTCGGTCGGGCCCTGAGGTCAGTGAGTAAGTGCGTGGGAGTAGGGGACTGCTTAATTTCTGATCTCTTTACTCTCGCCCGAATAACAACACAAGCATTACATAGGCCACCTGTTAGGATGTATACTATAAAGCTTAGCTTTTGTATGAGCATCTATTTTGGAATAAGAATCACAATGATCATGGTTGCATTTTATATTTGTTATATGTGTGCAAATTGTTTGTTACTTTACATTATAGATAATATGGTGAGTGGTGTCACACAGAAGATCATGTTATCAGTTCCTTGTAAAGTATAGATAGTGACTCACAACTGAGATGGATTTGGACAAACCGTTGGAATGGTTGTAGTGTAATTTGGTATTAGTCTATCTTCACTATAGAATTATACTAATGCACTTTGTGTGTATTGAGTAAAACCGATTTGATGTTGTTCGATTTATACTAACTATATAATTGAACAAGACCTCTGTTATTATGATGTACATGCTCTTAATCCTGATATAATAACGGGCACATGTACTTAATATTTATTTCTTTAATTTATCAATGGACGGGATTTATTCGTTAAATCAATAGGCCCGGTAAATTGGGAAGTAATATTATTTACATGGTATGTCGTTAATTATAGAAGGAAATCATGTCCTAATTATTTTAGGATGATGATGTCCCCTTGAGGAGCTCATAAAGATTATCATGTAAATCCTGCAGGTGGACTTAGTCTGACAGGATAATAAGGTTGAGTGGTACTACTCTTGGAGTTTGATATTAATTAATTAAATTATTAGTAATTTAATTAATTAATGGACATGCGATATCTTAAACACGGGAAGATAATGTACACATAATATGGTGGAGCCCATATATTATTATGGGGTTAGTGCGGTAGTTCAATAATAACCCATTAGTGGAGCGGGTTATTATTAACGGGTCGGGTTAAGGATCCGTTAGGAGACCAAAACCAACTCCTCCTCATGGTCCCTATTGTAGCCTATAAATACCTCATGAGTCATGAAACCAAGACCTAATCAAGCCTCTCCTATTCTCCCCCTCTCTCTCCCCTAGGGTTAATTGGCCCCGACAGCTAAAGGAGGAAGAAGGATTGGCGCAAGGGGAGAAGAAGAAGAAACTTCATCTTCTTCTCTTCATCTTCTTCTCTTCTCTCCTCTTGAAGGGTTTGCGCAACCTTGGAGTTTTGTTTGGTAGGCGCATCTTCATCCCTTGGTGGTGTTCGGCGCCGCAAGCAAGAAGGGAGAAAGGAGGGTGGCCGACTAGGGTAAGGAGAAAGGAGAGAGTTCTTCCTTCTTTCTCTTCTTCTACTTCTTCTCTTCTCTCCTTAGGGCCGACACAAGGAAGGAGATTTCTTCTCCTTTAGGGCCGGTGCAAGCAAGGAAAGAGAGCTTTTCTCCTTTGGCCGAAACAAGAAGGAAAGAGGAGGAAGGTATTGGTGGCTTTGTTTCTTGGAAGACCGTCGCCCACACGATGTCCAAGAAGAAGATATGAATACGATAGAAGATCGAGAGGTAAAACAAGAGGTATATTCTTGTTTTCATTCTTCTTGTTTAATTGTATTGCTTATTTACATGGACCCCGAAGATAAACACAAAAATTGACGATCAAAACTCATCATCTATTCCTCGACTAATCAATAAAGGAGTTTGATTGCTTGAACAACAAGTTTGTTCAAGCGATCACTCAATCGAATAGCACGATGATGAAGTAGGTCGTTTGGAAAGTTTTCTTTCCATTCGGATTAGTTCTAATCAATAGATTTTTAATCTGGGGATATGGAGAGGAACCCGTTCCGCAACAAAACCAACACCACCCACTCCCCGAGCAGCCACAGAAGCCTCATATAGCTCATTCATTCCTTATACCCTTGTAGGTGGATCGTGCTCCAAGGTCGACCAAGCTTCATTCCCTGCATGTCTTGTAGGTAATACGCCCTCGATGCCAGCTTTTGAACCACCTTGAACGACTCGCTCCATTGAGGCTCCAGCTTGCCTACGTCGCCGACCGACTTGACTCTTTTCCATACCAAGTCACTGATCTAAAATGCGCAAGGCCTAACATTTCAATTATACCCCTATTACATCCTTTGACGGTAGGCGGTCATCCGCGCTGCCGCTCAGCTTTGAATCTCCTCTACCAGATCTAGCTCCAATCACCGCCTCTCCCCATTCTCTTCATTATACAATCTTAGCCGGTTGGATGTGCACCTCGCTTCCATCGGTACCACCGTCTCAGCTCCGTAAACCATTTGGAAAGGCGTGCAGCTTGAGCCCTCTCACGGTGTGGTCCTCAAGGCCTATAGAACGCTGGGTAACTCGTCCACCCAGATCCCCCTACATGATCCAGCTTCACCTTTAATCCCTGGAGAATCTCCCTGTTAGCCACCTCTGCCTGGCCATTGCTTTGCGGGTAGGCGATTGAGGTGAACGTCTGTTTGATCCCATAGGCCGAGCACCAATCTTAGAGTTTTTTGCCCTGAAATTATTGAACGTTATCCGAGACTAGCTTATATGGTGTCCCATAATTGCATAAGATGTTTTGCCACAAGAACTTTATGTTGATGCAATCTGACCCTGATTGTTATTTTGGTGTTGACACCATTTTAAGTTTAGGTTAATAAGATGAGTCTGGTTTAAGTCCTGGTCGGGGACTGGGCACGACTCCCGGTGAGTAAGGTCGGGTTACGGAAACCTCGGTGAGTGAAGCCGGGTCCTGGTGAGTGAAGCCGGGTCCTGGTGAGTGAAGCCAGGTGATTAAAAACCCTAGTGAGTGAAGCCAAGTGACTGAAACCCCGGTGAGAGAAGCCGGGTCCTGGTGAGTGAAGCCAGGTGATGGAAATCCCGGTGAATGAAGCCAGGTGACTGAAACCCTGGTGAGTGAAGCCAGGTCCTAGCTAGGGAAGCTAGGTTGAACGAAGTCCCAGTGAGTGAAGCTGGGCACGAAGTCTTGGTCAAGGGGACTGAGCATTGTGTGTACTGGTCGGAGAGGGCACGTGTGCTTGTTCTCTGGGACCATAATGAGTCAGAGAAGGCTAGGGAGGCTGTTCTTTGGACTTAGGGCTGATTTGGTCGAAGCTGGATCGGTCTGGAGACCGATCAGGGAGTTGGCACGAACTCCCTGTAGTAGATCAGTCTGGTGACCGACCCAATGATGTCTGATCATTCTGATGAATGATCAGGGAGAGAACAGAAAGGTTTCTGTTTGGCCTCTGATCGGTCTGGAGACCGATCAGGGAGAAGTCAGATGGGTTCATAAGGGTTCTGTGAGGAATTTGATCGGTCAGTCTGACCAATCAAATTGTCGCGAGATTCCTTCTCCTGACCGATCAGGATGGCTCCTGATCGGTCAGGGAGTGACCTGATCGGTCACCAGACCGATCAGGGCACAACCTAATCGGTCAGGTGACCGATCAGGGCCTCTGGCTGTGAAAGCAGGAGAAAACTCCTACAAGGTGAGGATCGGTCCGGTGACCGATCCCTGAGCTGTGATCAGTCAGTGTGACCGATCACAAGAAGTTCACAATCCCTGGTTTCTCACTGTGGATCGATCAGGTTGGAGCCTGATTGTTCAGGGCTTACCCTGATCAGTCTGGTGATCGATCAGGGTCCTCTCTGATCGGTCTGTGGACTGATCAGTAGCTGACAGCTTTAATTCAAATCCGCTGTCAGACTTCTGATCACTTCTATTTGCTCTATATTTTCTCTGCTACTTACTGATTCCCAGTTGATTTCATTTGCTAAGTATCTGTTAAGTGTGCAGGTGATACAGGGAGGATTCAAACAATGAAGGAGAGTCAACTGGGGATTTTTCGTTGAGCAAGTTTGAACGTTTTCCTCTTCTCAGGTTTCAACGGGCGTATGCGCTACTGGCAACGGCTGAGAAGCTGACTGGGGCTCGGCTGGGAGTCCAGGAGAGGTCAGTATAGCTGGGGCAGTTGCAGATGCGCAGCTGGGAGCTGCAGAGGCGCACCTGTGACCTGGGTTTTGGGCAGAGGCTTAAGAGTGGGTAGCGAAGAAGCCTTAGACACAACTCTCATCATTCCAAAAAACTTCAAGCGAACTCTTGCAAATTACTCTGATCCTTGAAGCAATTCGTTGAGACACTGAAAACTTGAGCGCTTGGAAGAGGCAAAGAGCTTGGCAAGTGCATCGGCAAGCAGACACGAAGAGCGGGGAGTTCTTGAGTGAGGTTTGTGCTGGGTGGAGCTCGGTGTAGAGTTCTTGTGTTCCTTCTGTCCGAGTGCTCTGTAAGCCTCCTTGTGTTTCACTATCCCTAATTTCATTACTCTATTGAAACTGCTGTGGAGAGGTTTCTCCACCAAGAAGGAGGTTTCGATTATCCGGATTTCTGGGGCTTGATCTGTCAATGATCAAGGGATCACCCACCTTACGGGCATGCCAAGGAGTAGGGGCAAGTTATCCCCGAACCTTGTATATCCTTGTGTTAGGGTTTTTGGTTTGTTCTTCATTTCTACATTTGTATTTCTGCTTGTTTGCTTCCGTTGTTGCTATCCTTCAAGTGCAGAAAACCTAAAAGGCCAAAAGTTTTGTGTCTGGCTACATTCACCCTCCCCTCTATTTCTGCTTTTTTTCCATCTACAAGTGCATTCCTCTCTTGCTCCTGCTCTTGTTCCTTCGGATTTCCTTCTGCGCTGCCGTGAGTTTCCTACTTGTGTCTGGGCTTCTTGGCTGTGAGCTTCTCCCGGTTCTGAAGCTCTTACGCAGGCTGTCTCTGTGATCCCGCATCCTCTTCTCTTGAGCTCTGCGAGTGCCTTTTCTTCTTCAAGACTGTCAAGACCCTCTCCAACAACCATGGCACCAAGTAAGTTTAGTTATCATTTTCGATTTCCTTTCCTATTCGCTTCATAATTTTTGGTGAACTAACTATAATGTTTCATTTTGTGGTTCATTTTGGTGTGTGTCGTGACCTTGCTCTTAAACCTCACTGATAATTTTCTTCATTTGATCATTATGTGTTCAATTCAACAATTCAACTTGTGCTGTGACCTTCCAATGTTCAATTTACTTATCCTTAACTCAAAATTTTGTGTCATGATTTGATCATTATTATGATTCAATTGATCCATCCAAATACCGTGACCCATGATTTCCATCCCTTAGGAAATCTTCCAAAGGCAAAGAGCCTGCCGAGGGGACTTCGAAGGGAAAAGGTTCATCATCATCTAAACCCTCCCAAAGACCCCAACCTTCTGGTAGTGCTAGATTTGTGAGTGTCTACTTCGAACAGAAGTTCCTCAACACTACCTTTAAGCCTCTCCCTTGTCGTACCGTAGATAGATCTTTTGTATACGACCATTGTCCCACGGTCAGACAGATCATCGAATTCTATAATATGGAGTCTTTCCTTTTTCTAGAACGCGAGATCAATGTCGACTTGGTCTCCGAATTCTACAACAACCTTTATACCACTGTTGGCATTCATGCGTACACTACTCGGGTGGCCAAGAAAGACCTAGATTTCTCTTACTCTACTTTCTCAGAGTATCTAGGCTTTCGACGTTCACCGAATAGCTTTTCCCTGTTTCCTACCCTTCCAGCTCGTTTACCAGCTCCATTCTTGGATGTCACTCCAGATTCCATATACGAGAATTTTTTCGGCCACCCCAGGCCGAATGGACTCGATGAGCTTGATAGTGACTTTCCTACTTTTGCTGCCCTTCGCCTTTCCCCTGTTGATTATGTATTATTCAAGATCATCACCCAATGTATTCTGCCCATAACTTCAAAACCCCTTTTTGAGATCCGCCCATTCCACTGTCTGATGCTCTATGGGATGCATCGATAGTTGGATTTTGACATCATGGTGAGCATCTACGAGTCCATCATCTCCTACAGAGAGCCCAACCGTCGCACCGTCTACATGCCTTTGGGGCACATCATTACTGACTGACTTCAGACAGTCGGTATAGATGTAACCAAGGGCAGGACCGTGCCCATGGTTCGACAGGATTGCCGACTTGGCAAATGCTCGTTTACCAAGTCTGGCATCATTGTTGGACCTCAGGACCAGGGCCTTCTATGGAAGGATAGGAGGGGGTTAGGCGAGTTACCACGGGCCGCCCACATATAGGTACCAGCAACTTCGACTGTTCATCAGGAGGCGCCCGCTGCAGACTACGAGTACGAGCCAGATCCTGATCTCCACTGGCAGATCGCGGAGCTCAAGCAGTCTATGCAGCACGAGTTTCATGTGTCCAAGCTCTGGCGACAGGGGATCAGCTCTAATGTTCAGTCTATCGATCGCAAATTACACTCACTGGAGTCCGACGTCTCTGGGATTCGTACTGATTAGCAGGCGTGGTTTGCGGAGTGGCGCGCTTGGGCAGCTGGTCATCCGTACCAGCCTGCATTTCCTAGATTTACGCCCACCAGCAGCACTGCCCCTGGGAGCTACCTACCAGACGATGACACATCCTATGATCCCATGCAGTCTGACGACCCGTCGACTCAAGATTGATTGTTTGTTGTATTTTATTCCATGACTGGGTGTATGATCTTCTGATTCTGCCCGTGACTTCATGACTGTTATGCTTGTATGACCTTATGATTGCATGACTGTATGACGTTATGATTACTACTTTATGTTTAGGTTGTTCACTTTCATTGTCATATGATGCATATGTATATGTTGTCCTGATTTATCTATTCCATATGCTTATTATATGTCTATCAATTAATCATACCCTGTTTGTTTTGAGAAAAACCCTGGGTTGAGGGGGAGACATTTCAAACTTAACAACCAGTCTACACCCTTTTCGGTGTTTGACAAAGGGGGAGAGTTTGGTTAGTTAAGTTTAGGATGATTACGAGTATAACTATTGTAGGGGGAGGACCCTGATTCTCCTACGATAGTGAAATTTGATTACAATTAATTTCAAATACCTAAACTTAAAATCGGGTTGTCAAACAACAAAAAGGGGGAGATTGTTGATGCAGTCTGACCCTGATTGTTGTTTTGGTGTTGACACCGATTTACGTTTAGGTTAATAAGATGAGTCTGGTTTAAGTCCTAGTCGGAGACTGGGCACGACTCCCGGTGAGTGAAGTCGGGTTACGGAAACCCCGGTGAGTGAAGCGGAGTCCTGATGAGTGAAGCCAGGTGATTGAAAACCCCGGTGAGTGAAGCCGGGTCCTGGTGAGTGAAGCCGGGTGATTAAAAACCCTGGTGAGTGAAGCCAGGTGACTGAAACCTCGGTGAGTGAAGCTGGGTCTTGGTGAGTGAAGCTAGGTGATGGAAATCCCGGTGAGTGAAGCTGGGTGACTGAAACCCTGGTGAGTGAAGCCAGGTCCTAGCTAGGGAAGCGAGGTTGAACGAAGTCCCAGTGAGTAAAGCTGGGCACGAAGTCTTGATCCGGGGGACTGAGCATTGCGTGTACTGGTCGGAGAGGGCACGTGAGCTTGTTCTCTGGGACCAGAATGAGTCAGAGAAGGCTAGGGAGGCTATTCGCTGGACTTAGGGCTGATTTGGTCGAAGCTGGATCGGTCTGGAGACCGATCAGGGAGTTGGCACGAACTCCCTGTAGTGGATCGGTCTGGTGATCGACCTAGTGATGTCTGATCGTTCTGGTGAACGATCAGGGAGAGAACACAAAGGTTTCTGTTTGGCCTCTGATCGGTCTGGTGACTGATCAGGGAGAAGTCAGATGGGTTCACAAGGGTTCTATGAGGAATTTGATCGGTCAGTCTGACCGATCAAATTGTCGCGAGATTCCTTCTCCTGATCTGTCAGGGAGTGACCTGATCGGTCACCAGACCGATCAGGGCACAACATGATCGGTCAGGTGACCGATCAGGGCCTCTGGCTGTGAAAGCAGGAGACAGCTCCTGCAAGGTGAGGATCGGTCTGGTGACCGGTCCCTGAGCTGTGATCGGTCAGTGTGACCGATCACAAGAAGTCCGCGATCCCTGGATTCTCACTGTGGATCGATTAGGCTGGAGCCTGATCGTTCAGGGCTTACCCTAATCAGTCTGTGGACCGATCAGTAATTGACAGCTTTAATTCAAATCCGCTGTCAGACTTCTGATCACTTCTGTTTGCTCTGTATTTTCTCTGCTACTTACTGATTCCCAATTGATTTCATTTGCTAAGTATCTGCTAAGTGTGCAGGTGATACAGGGAGGATTCAAACAATGAAGGAGAGTCAACTGGGGACTTTCCGTTGAGCAGGTTTGGACGTTTTCCTCTTCTCATGTTTCAACGGATATCTGCACTACTGGCAACGACTGAGAAGCTGACTGGGGCTCGGCTGGGAGTCCAGGAGAGGTCAGTATAGCTAGGGCAGTTGCAGATGCGCAGCTGGGAGCTGCAGAGGTGCGCCTGTGACTTGGGTTTTGGGTAGAGGCTTAAGAGCGCGTAGCGAAGAAGCCTTAGACACAACTCTCATCATTCCAAAAAACTTCAAGCGAACTCTTGCAAATTACTCTGATCCTTGAAGCAATTCGTTGAGACACTGAAAACTTGAGCGCTTGGAAGAGGCAAAGAGCTTGGCGAGTCCATCAGCAAGCAGACACGAAGAGTGGGGAGTTCTTGCGTGAGGTTTGTGCTGGGTGGAGCTCGGTGTAGAGTTCTTGTGTTCCTTTTGTCCGAGTGCTCTGTAAGCCTCTTTGTGTTTCACTGTCCTTAATTTCATTACTCTGTTGAAACTGCTGTGGAGAGGTTTCTCCACCGAGAAGGAGGATTCGATTATCCGGATTTCCGGGGCTTGATCTGCCAATGATCAAGGGATCGCCCACCTTACAGGCACGCCAAGGAGTAGGGGCAAGTTATCCCCGAACCTTGTATATCCTTGTGTTAGGATTTTTGGTTTGTTCTTCATTTCTGCATTTCTATTTCTGCTTGTTTGCTTCCGCTGTTGCTAACCTTCAAGTGCATAAAACCTAAAAATCAAAAGTTTTGTGTCTGGCTACATTCACCCCCCCTTTATTTCTGCTATTTTTTCCATCTGCAAGTGCATTCCTCTCTTGCTCCTGCTCTTGTTCCTTCGGATTTCCTTCTGCACTGCCGTGAGTTTCCTGCTTGTGTCTGGGCTTCTCGGCTGCGAGCTTCTCCCGATTCTGAAGCTCTTGCGCAGGCTGTCTCTGTGATCCCGCATCCTCTTCTCTTGAGCTCTGCGAGTGCCTTTTTCTTCTTCAAGACTGTCAAGACCCTCTCCAGCCACCATGGCACCTAAGTAAGTTTAGTTATCATTTTCAATTTCCTTTCCTATTTGCTTCATAATTTTTGGTGAACTAACTATAATGTTTCATTTTGTGGTTCATTTTGGTATGTTCCGTGACCTTGCTCTTAAACCTCACTGTTAATTTTCTTCATTTGATCATTATGTGTTCAATTCAACAATTCAACTTGTGACGTGACCTTCTAATGTTCAATTTACTTATCCTTAACTCAAAATTTTATGTCATGATTTGATCATTATTATGATTCAATTGATCCATCCAAATACCGTGACCCATGATTTCCATCCCTTAGGAAATCTTCCAAAGGCAAAGAGCATGTTGAGGGGACTTCGAAGGGAAAAGGTTCATCATCATCTAGACCCTCCCAAAGACCCCAACCTTTTGGTAGTGCTAGATTTGTGAGTGCCTACTTCGAACAGAAGTTCCTCAACACTACCTTTAAGCCTCTCCCTTGTCGTACCGTAGATAGATCTTTTGTATACGACAATTGCCCCACGGTCAGACAGATCATCGAATTCTATAATATGGAGTCTTTCCTTTTTCTGGTCAAACGCCCTCTTATAGAGTACATTGACCGAGCTACCGACGTCCACTATGGTACGGTGGACTTGATATTTGGCTATTACCGTCGATAGGACTATAGCGTCGTCATAGGGGACCTCCAAGCCTTGTAAGTCTTGGGGCCCAAAACTGATCTACGGGCCTTGGGCTTGAATCGGACTGGTCCCGATCTAATGAATCTCTAGTCGATACACATGGACTTATAGGCCCGATTGGAGTCCCCATACGTGAGCCCTCTGAAAATGACATTCACGTCCTCCTGCACCGCATTCTGCTGGTTGACTTGCTCCTCATTAGCCTTTGCAACTTCAAGTAGACTGACTGGTTGGAACAGCTGTCGGGCAACGGGCGTTTCTGCAGGTGCTGCTATCGGAACGCCCCTCGGTGGCCCCCGGGAGCCCGAGTGTCTATGCTAAGTAGGCCGAGGTGCTCCCCGGGCGGCAGGAGCCTACCCCCGTCCCAGCTGTCGGCACTCCTAGGTAGCGTGCGTGTGGCTCTGGTGGAAAGAGCAATATGACCTCCATCTGACCGAACTGCATTCTTGGGCCACTTGCTGCACCTGCCTATATTCCGCCTCTGGCCTATTGGTGGCTGCCCGAGGACTTCGAATAGGCCCCTCCAGAAGGGTGGCCCTTGGGACCAGAGAAAGGGCCAGAGTTGAGCCTACCTCCTTTCGCCGAGCGGCCTGTGCTTCCTCCACATCGACGTACTTGACCTCTTTTCCCAAGAGAACGCCAAAACTTTTGGGCGGCTTCCTGATCAGCGAACTGAAGAATTTCCCATCTTGTAGCCCTTGGGAGAAAGCACTGATCATTACCTCCGAAGTGGCGGTCGGCACATCCATCACCACCTGGTTGGACCTTTTAATGTAGGCCCTCAAAGACTCTTTTGAGCCTTGCTTAAGGGCAAAGAGGTTGAGGCTTATTTTATGGTGTCTCCGACTGCTCGCGAAGTGCTGCAAGAAGAGTTTCCTGAAATCCTGGAAGTTCTGTATTGACTCGCTAGGAAGCCAATCGAACCACCGCTGAGCAGGACCATACAACATGGTTAAGAATGCCCGACACTTAATATCGTTCATGTATTGATGCAACAGGGTTGCATGTTTGAATTTGATCAGGTGCTCCTTTGGGTCGACGCCCCCTCCATATTCCGAGATGGCCAAGAGTTGAAAATGCTTGGGAACGGGGTCTCAGAGGATGTGACGAGAGAAGGGAAGGCCCGACCTGTCTGGAGACGTCTGATCGGCGGCAGCCTTGCCCTTGGCCGGGTTGTGGGGAATTGCATGGCTAGAGGAAGAGATCTCCATATGATCCGACTGAGCCTTATCTTCCCCGGGTCGGAAGAAGGCTCGGGGGAATAGGCGCTCGCACCCGGGTGAGTACCTGCTCCCGGCTGGGTGGGCATCGTCGTGGCTGAGGCGGCCAGAAGCCCAATAGCCGGGTTGCCACTTTGCGGTTATTGCTACGCCAACTTCTAGGCCTTGGCGGTGACCAGCTGCTCGAAATCCTCTAGTGAAATGATTATGATCATCTTATTGGAGCCGCCTATCTTTCGTCATCCGATCAGGCAAAGCTTTCCCACAAACGGCGTCAATTTTGCTCCAGTCGGTAAGCGAAGGGGGCCACCTTGTGATGACCCGCTTGAGTGTTGACCGAAGATTGACTGACGGGTCGCTGACCGGATGATCAGAGAGGCCCGGTCGGATGGAAGGGACGGTCGGTCGGGTGCTCGGGAGGGCCAACGAGTGAAGATCTCCGCACAGCGCAAAGAGATCAGCCGAACGGATCTCCAACGAAGGCCCTCCGACGATTCACTCCAGACTCCAGCGAGTAGAGAATGAGAGGAGAATTATTCAACATGCCCCCCTTTTAAAAAGGGGGCTGCCTTTATATAAGTGGGGTGACCGACAAAATCTACCAAAGTATCCTGAGGAATTTAATACGAATCCGGCAACAAGCCCTGCTAGCCGACAAAAGGGTTGACTCTGACATCCCCTGCCTAGCAATTCGCCCTAGCGATACGGCCGCCTACCTTTCATAACTGCTTGACACATCGATGGGCATGCGCCGCATCACTGTTCCCTAGCAACATTCCCCTAATATCCTCCATATTCCCTTGGTGCATAAATGATATCCTCCATACTACCTATGGGCTTCTTCATGCATAAATGAAAGTCGCCCAACCGTACTAGGCCGATCGGCGAGTCGTGATGTCACTTCCCCAGGAGTCTCACCGAAATAGGTCGGCCTCCGTGAAACCACAACCACACTTGCTCTAGTGAACCCGACTGTGATCATGTGGTCGACGAGCTTACGACCGAGCACCATTAGGCCCTCGGGCTGCCCCACGCCTGGATGGCCTTCCTACAACCTTTCATCGACCGCCCGGGGATTATCTTGACTGTTGATCCGGCCTTTCACTTGACCCTCTACGCCCAAGCCATCCATAGGGCCCGATTCGAGTGGGTTCCTCCTTCGCCTAGATCACATCCGTCCGGATCAAATATTTTAACGATAAAAAATTAGATAAGATGTCCTCAATAAAACTTTTTAAAAAATCCTATTTATTTCCAGAAAAATATTAGTTCAAATTTTTTAAATATTTTTCAATGTTTGACTTTTTAAAACAAATCACAAGTCAATTTTTTTAAAAAAAAAAAGTTTCTTGTATTGAAATAATTCGTTCTCTCTGTGGATCCATTTATTATTTTAATTTGTTGAAATTGATACTCGATCGTATCTGGAAAATATAAAGACCACCTGTCGTTGCACCTGATGTTGGAGGACAGTATTAGATATTATTTAGTGTTAATTGGTTAAAATTTTCTAAATAAAATTGAATTTTATATGTAATTTTTCACCCCCATAAATTTTTACATAATTTATGAGATTGATAAAATATTTTTGTGTATTATTTTTATATTAATATAAATAGTAAAAATTTAATATATATAATAAAAATTTAAGTATAAATTATTTGAGATTTAATATTAATTTAAAAATTTGAGTATAAAATTTCGGTAGCTCTCCATCATGATCTTGATGCGATGACCTCTTCATCATAATCTTGATGTAACTAAATACTCAAATTTTTAAATTTTATACTCAAATTTTTTAAATAATACTAATCTAAATTAATTCATACTTAAATTTATATAATGTATATTTAAAATTTTACTGTACATTGAAATAATATACTTAAAATTTTTTCAATAATATTTAAATTTTTTAAATTAATATTTAATCTCAAAAAATTTATATTTAAATTTTGATATATATACTGAATTTTATTATTTTATACTTAATAAAAAAAATAATATATCAGTTTTCATTTTAGAGGGTTTTCATTAATTTTTCCTATTATTTATTTATTATTTTCTCTATACATACTACATAGGCAATACCGTCGGAAGGTGAGCCAATATGGAAGGCGAAGGCATCATCCACTGGCAGGTGGAGGCCAACGGAATCCAGATTCACCTGGCGGAGAAGGGGGAGGGCCCGCCGGTGCTGCTGCTCCACGGCTTCCCGGAGCTCTGGTACTCGTGGCGGCACCAGATTCTCGGCCTCGCCGCCCGCGGGTTCCGGACGCTCGCTCCAGACCTCCGCGGCTACGGCGACTCCTCTGCGCCGCCCGATGCCGCCTCCTACTCCGTCTTCCATATTGTGGGCGACATCGTCGCACTCCTCGACGCCCTCGCCCTGCCTCAGGTTCTCCGATCTCCCTACTTCTCACGAGAAATCTACCTTCCTTGAATAGGCTCCCTGTTCCAAAGTTCGAAATTGATTGCTTCGATTGATTAAAAAAAAAAAAGGTATTCTTGGTGGGGCATGATTGGGGGGCAATCATAGCTTGGTATATGTGCCTGTTTCGGCCGGATAGAGTGAAGGCGCTTGTGAATCTCAGCGTGGCTTTTTCACCATGTTTGCCTCGAAACCCTGACAGCAAGTTTGTTGACTACTTCAGATCTCATTATGGAGACGACTACTACATCTGCAAGTTCCAGGTGCGGCTACTCATCCTCATCCTATCTGCAAGATTCTAACTTTTGTTTAGTTTCTTTTCAAAATCAAATCAAACATATCATTAGAGTATAAAAATCGTGTTTTTGTTAAATTTTAAATAATTTTGATTATGATAAAGATCATTTTAATATAATAGTGTTGTTTGGGATCTAGGATTCAAAGTTTTTGGATCTATTTACAATTATTTAACAACTACCCATAATTACTACAACGTGAAAAATCATATAGTTTACTTTAATCAAATTAAGCTATGAGCTCTGATACACTCAGTGAAAAAACTCAATGAAACACTCAATAACGTGATACTTTACATGCACACGTCTGATTATCGTTCGGACACCATCGGCGGCCTCCGACCGCCGTCCCGAATCAAACTATACTCTTGGGGGCATGATGAATCCGTCGAGGATCGCTATATATAAAGTGTCACGTCATTGATTGAACTTTTCTTTAAGATTTTTCACTGACCATATCATTTTCCTTAAGCTATTAACTAACTTCTACACGTTGTTACAGCTAAGAATAAGTATTTTTAAATTTTGGCTGGAAATTGTATGGTGTTGTTGATCAAGTAGCAGTAACAAAGGGTATTTTCTGATAGGAGTAAAGGGTATTTTTGGGATAAAAATATGATAGAGTGTGTTCTTGACATTTTTTGTTTAAGAAGGGAGGTCTTTGTATAATATGGGAAGCCCTTTTCATTTTTTGCCTTTCTTTTAAATCACTTTCAGATACACTTTGCACTCTTATATCGATTCGCTTTTGAACATGCATCATTTATTTGAACAACGGGCAGGAACCTGGAGTCATAGAAGCAACTTATGCTCATATTGGAACTGGAAATGTATTGCGACGACTTTTCGGCTATAAGGGTACCAATCCTTTAACTGAGCAGGAGGATGCTTCATTGCCTCCTTCTTGGCTTTCAGAAGAAGATATAAGCTATTATATAAGCAAGTATGAGAAATCTGGATTCACTGGTCCGGTCAATTATTACAGATGTATGGATTTGTAAGTATCACTCATCCTCCATTTTGATCTAATCAAGTTTTAGCTCAAGGATGGTTAAGAACTTTTGCTTGTGTCAAGATGACTAAGTTATTATATGTCTAGCATTATATTCCTTTTTTTTTTTTTAAATCCATGTAGATAAGGATAAGTTCATATTTCATATCTCAATCTCTGGAATACTCATGCAGAAATTGGGAGCTGGGAGCACCATGGTACAGTGCACAGATAAAAGTTCCGGTGAAGTTTATTGTCGGCGACAAAGACTTAACGTACCATTATCCAGGCATCCAGGACTACTTGCACAAAGGTGGTTTCAAGCAAGATGTGCCATTGCTTGAGGAGGTGGTTGTTATGGAGGGAGTAGCTCACTTCATCCATCAAGAAAAGCCACATGAGGTTACCGAACACATCTACAACTTCTTCGACAAGTTCAATCTTGGTGCTTCAAAATTATAGCTTGGTCCAAAAGCTCGTACGCAAAAGAATAAATAGAGTTCGCAAAATATCATCTTTCGACTCTGCAGGGGGTAGGTACCCTTTAGATGTTTGTCTTGATAGTTTTGCAATATTGTTAACCATTAGCTACCTTTTAGAGGTAGACTGAATAAATCTATAACTCCTTTGAGTTTGAATTAATTTGATTATGAGTTGATCAATTTTAGTTATTTTTTAGCTAAATACACTAATTCTCCTTCTCGTGAAGGCTATGCTCAGTGTTCCTCCTCTGTCAATGTGAAATTTCGAGAAAAAGTCTATTATATGTAGCCTTACTTTGCTTTGTAAAAGTAAGAGATTATTTGTGAGACTCAAACTCGTGAGATTTAGGTCACACGATAATAACTTCACCGTTGCACTTGAATGCTGCAGAATAATGCTCTTCTCTTCGCATGCCGTCATTCTATCCAAACAAGCAAGCATGAGAAAAAGGAGAAAAAATCAAAACCAAACAAGCACTAATGACCATAAGGAAACCAAAAACATTGGATTTAAAGCAATTCAAGCTATCAAGTTTGGAAGTTCCTTTATCCTGTTCAGAGATGCACAAGTCCAGCTAGAGGAATGCACTTCACTGAATTTCTTTGCCATAAGCTAGTTGCCCCTCGCTTGATATATCAGTTATCAAGTGATTGTTATCCCATCCACGGTTTAAAGTGTCGTGCCGTGTCGGGCGGCATCGGCGAAACATACCGTTCCGCTGGGAAACTGAAATCAGCATGCCACCGATTTCGTGTGTTGCTGCGTCATGGCGTGTATCACACGGCGCGACAGAGGTAATGTTTGACGAAGTTCTCCCCGACAGTGACGCGACGGCGACGACAAGGTAAGTTGAAAAACGACGCAGGCGACGCCGGAGGTGTCGCGGGACTTCTCTGGCATGGCCGGAGGCCTTTGTCGTCGCCGAAGGCCTTTGGATTAGCCGGAAGCACCGTCAGACGGCGCCTGGATGCCGTCGCGAGTCACAACTCCTACGCCTCCGCCTCCGCCTCCGGCATCGTTGGCGTGTTAGGGCTCCGCGCAAAGCAAATTTTGGTTTATTAAATCCAAAATGTTCTATTTAAATTCAACTTAAATAAGAAGACTAATAAAATAATTTATTTAAATCTAACATTTCCCTACTTAAATATTATCCTAATAAAATATATAAAAATATATTTAAAATAAAAAAATAAATAAGTTTTATTAATTAATTTTCTGATTTTTTTCTATTTTAAATATTATTTAAAAATTCTAAAAAATTTAAAAAAATTCAATTTTATATTCTGATTTTTTTTATTCTTAATATTTTCTTATTTAATTAATATTCTAATATTTTTTATCATTTTAAATATGTATTATTTAAATTAATATTTAAATAAATAAATATGTATATAATTATTGTATATAAAGTAGTGTTTTGTATTAATTTATATACTTATTAGAAATTATAGATAATATTTTTTATCTTAACATCAATTTGAAATTTAAATCCATTAATATTAATTTTTAAGACATTAAACTTTTTTTATTTTTAGAAATTTTTTCCCAAAATATATGAAACATTACGTTTATTATAGAATATCTCTACTTGATATGCACTTGAATATTAAGGTATTAGTAAGGTAATATATTATAATGTATCAATTTTAATTAAGTTATTGATAGATCAATTTTTTTTTAAAAAAATTATATTTAATTATTTTTTCTAATAATATTAAATTATTCAATAATTAAAAATTTATATAAATTAATATACAGCTAACAAGCAATCACTTATGACTACGGAGAATCGAAAAAGAATCCTACTAGCTAAAGTTCCAGCTCGGAAATCTGAGTGTAGTTTAAATACGCATATCGCTAATAATGAATATCTCACAGCCGGTGCGACTTCAGTGTTACCGCTGGTAATAATGTCGGTTTAAGGGTGTTTTAAAAATAAAATATTGGATGAGACGTTCTTTTATTTTTATTATTATTTTGAAAAAAAACGTCTTATAATTTGGAAAGACTTTTTAATTTTTTCCTATTTATTTCGCAGAAAAATATTATTTCAAATTTGATAAATTTTTTTCTCAAATTTTTGACCTTCCAAAACAAACCACAAGTCAATTTTTTTAATAAAAAAAGTTCCGTGTATTGAAATAATTTGTTCTCTCCTAATGATCCATTTTTATTTTTTTTCTACTTTCAGAATGTCAATTTATTTTATATACTTTTTATAATTCCATAAAAAAAAGTTCCGTTATTAAAATAATTCGTTCTCTTTTCGCAGGAGTTCCATCCGTTTAAGGTTTAAGGTTTTTTGTCAATTAAAAAAATATATATATCTAAATTAAAATTTAATAAAAATTTAAAAGAGATTCTACCGCTGAACTAAAATTGAAAGATTGTTTTAAATATTTATTTTATTTATTATTTTCTCTACTCATAGTGAGCCGATACCGTCAGAAGGTGAGCCGATGTCGAAGGCGAAGGCATCATCCACTGGCAGGTGGAGGCCAACGGAATCCAAATTCACCTCGCGGAGAAGGGGAAGGGTGATAGAATGGATTTTCTTCAAACAGTATGAATTTTAAAAATAAGATAAGAATTCAAAAAAGAAAATACAAGACATATAAATATAGATCTATTATTTTTTCGAATGATGTATAACAAGAATAAAATATAAACTGAATGACAAGAAACTTGATTGAAGATTCATTGTCCTTGTCGTAGTATCATCGTGTTGATCCCTGTGGAAGAAGATGTAGCGGAAAGAAGAAAAAGAATCTTTCAAGGAGCTTAGGATTGACGACGTCGTAAAGTTTCTTGTCACTGGGGAAGAAGAAACTAGGTCAAATGGATGCCTTAAACCATTGGGGACTTCCTCTATATAGAAATCTAATATGTTATCAGCTCAAAAATAATAACAGATTGATTTAAAGGGTTTTATACATTGAACCCGTATCCAATAATCTGAAACTCAAATAAACATAAGTTAGATCACTTTAAGAGCTCAAATTATATTTACATGAGCAACTTACAAATAAGCCCATCTAATAAGGATAGTAATATCCAACAATCTCCCATTTGGACTATATGTAAGTTTTATGTTAAATACAAGTAAAACTTTAGTTGATATCAAATTTTATGGGTATAACCCCTATAAACAATCTGGTCCATTAACTTCATTAATATAGGACTAAAGAGGTCATAGCTACCGTACATGATCGTAATAAGCCCAAACAGTAATTACAATACCAATGTTATTAACGATATAAATCAAGATATGAATGTATAGAGTAGATATTAAATGAAACGTGATCAATACATGTCAATTTTCAACTGGTTCAAAGTGACTCAAAAGAGTCTGACTATATTTGTAAATATCTTTGCTAAACTGCAATAGCAAATAATGATCCAAATTTTATGATTCCAAAAGGAATCTATATCATATTTATAAACACCAAATGCTAAACAACAAAAGTAAATCATGATATTGTATTCAGAGTATCAAACAAACATATGAATTCCCATTAATATTTTGAACCTTAAGTACGCACAATAATCAAAATAAAATATTTATCTTTATTAACATATATCAATAAAATAAATACAGACTCCCACTAGATAAGTTTTTCTCCCATAAGAAGAACTCTCATATCCTTAACATGCGTATAAAACATCTTAGGCAAGCCTTTGGTGAGTGGATAGATCAACATGAAATCTGTGTTGATGTGTTCTATTTGTTTGAGCAATCTATGGTCCAGAGTGACCATATGTTTTGATGTTTGGGCAAAGAGTTTAAGTTAGGTTTACACTTGTATTTGATATGTGTATATGAGTGTGCAGGTTTGCAGGATACACATAAGCTTAGCTGGATGACTTTGGGTCTGGTGAAGGATGACATGAGGAGACAAGCTGTGGGCTTGTATGCATCCAAGGGATCATGGACAAAGCAGGAACGATGAGCCTAGGGAAGCGCACTTCGAGGCATATGCAAAGGATGACATGAGGATGAGCCGCGAGCTCATATACATCCAAGGGACGAGAGCTAAAGTCGAAGAAGGCTTGAAAGCAACAGGTCGAGACTGCTAGGTGAAGAGTCAGCTGAGTCATGAGGGTTCGAGTGTTGAGAGAATTGTACTCAAGAAGGGAAACCCTAGGTTTAGGGTTTGGGCAGTCGACTGCGACTTGTAGCAATCGACTGGTAGTTAGCACAAAAAGATCAGTCGACTGATCTTCTGTGCAGTCGATTGGTGTCGGCTGAAATTCAAAAGTTGGGTTGTAACGTTCAAATTCGGGTTGACCAGTCGACTGGTGTTGACACCAGTCGACTGGTAACGGCTAGTTCAACCACGAGCTCTATTTAAGGGAGCTCGGTTTGAATGGCTAGGGTTGACTATATTGGCTTTGGTTAAAGGCCAATTAATAGTCTTTGTGCTCAGGAGTGTTGTCAAGGTTGTGGTGAGGTTTCTCCACCCACAATGAGCGACACGAGCTAGCCGGAGGTTTACCGGGGACTCATCTATCGACGGATCGGGATCGTCTACCTCACAGACTATCATGGAGTAGGATCTTTATCTCCGAACCACGTTAAATTGATTTGTCTTCCTTTGCGTTAGTTTTAGTTTATATTATTCCGCTTGCGCAAACTAACCGTGTAGGAAGAACGAGTGTAGAAGTGGGTGAACGACTATTCACCCCTCTAGCCGGTGCATCGATCCCCAACACTATCATGATCTGACAACTTTGAACTCTCTCTTTAACCGCTAGAAACTTGATGTTGATGTGCTTGGACTTCGACGAACTGCGGTTGTTCTTGGCATAAAGTTCTGTAACTTTATTATCATAGTAGATCCTTAGTGGTTTGTCAATGCCATCAACGATACGTAATGCTGTGATGAAGTTCCACAGCCAAATCCCATGATTGGATGCTTCATAGTATGCTACCAATTCTGCCTCCATAGTAGAAGTGGCTACTAGCGTTTGCTTGACGCTCTTCCAAGATGTAGCCCCTCCAACAAGCATGAAGATATAGCCTGAAGTGGACCTCCTTCTATCCAAGCATCCAATAAAATCATAGTCTGAATAACCAATCACCTCCAGGTAATCTGACCTCCGATACGTGAGCATGCGTCTTTTAGTTCTTTGCAAATACCGCATCACTCTTTTAATTGCTTTCAAGTGCAACGGTCCTGAGTTATTAACATATCTGCCTAACATCCCACTTATAAATGTTATATCTGGTCGAGTGCAAACTTGTGCATACATGAGACTTCTCACTGCTGACGCATATAGAAATTGTTCCATCTCCTTTATTTCAAGTTCAAGTTGTGTACACTGTTGCAAACTGAACTTGTCACCTCTTGACACAGGTGTGTCACCAAGTGCATAGTTCTGCATGTCATACCTTTTAAGCACCTTCTCAATATAGGCCTGTTGTGAAAGTCCAAGAATGCCTCTTGAATGATCATGACAGTTCTGAATGCCTAGAACAAAAAAATGTTTCACCAAGATCTTTCATTTCAAATTTACCAGATAGAAATTAAATGACTTGGTTTCATACAACAGACCCTTATTATTGCTCACAAGCAATATATCATCTTCGTACAAAACAAGTATAACAAACTTACTCCCACTGAACTTGACATATATGCACTGATCAACGGGGTTCTCGTTAAATCCAAATAAGATAACCACTTGATCAATTTTCCGGTACTATTGACGGGACGCCTATTTTAAACCACAAATGGACTTCTTTAATCTACATACTAGGCGCTTTGAGTATAAGGACTCAGTTTTCCGGTTGCACCATATATATAGACTCCTCTACGTCTCCATTGAGAAATGCAATCTTTTTTTTTTGAAAAATGGGTAAATATATTAAATGCTTCAGGGGTAGTAATCCCCTTCTGCAATCACAAAATACAATCATAAGTCGGAGCTATCTACCTCGACATGTGAGGTAAACTCCATCGACATCCAAATACATCATGATGGCCCACCATAGCAAGCAACACACATCATTCACATCCCTCATTCCTCCCAACCACATCCCTTTCCTACTACATTTGCAACCAATCAAATTGCATGCACACATCACACCCTTACCATGGACATGCAAGTCTAACATGTTGACCTTCCAACCCATGGACATGCAAGTCCATCACCATATTTCTCCTAGCCAATCACGTTGGCATGCAATCCCATCTCACACATGCTCTCTAATGCATAAGTCAATCAAAGCCAATCAAATCACAAAGTGAACAGAATGAAAATATTGAAGAAATGAAAACCAACGGACAACCATGATTTGTCCGTGTTTCCCCATCTCATAGCATATCCTCCCCTTTATGAACGTGAATTTGAATCTTACGCATCATTTTGTCAATATCCGGGACTATGCCTTCAAAGCGACTTCGATTGCGGGCTTCCCAAATAACATAGATCATACAGGAGACGCTGAGGTGCCGAGCCTTCATCTTCCTATTGCTGCTCCTATAGTGCCTTGCGAGCATTTGGAAGAGCTCCTCTGGTGTCTTTGTCTCATGGGTAATCTCTAACTTGTAGGATCGATGCACGTGAGAGGGGGGGTGAATCACGTGACTTTTAAATTTAAATCAAAGTGCTTTAAAAAGCGTGCACAGCGGAAATGAAAGAAACGATAAACGAACACACAAACACGAACGATTTTTACTTCGTTCGGAGCCTTCGGCGACTCCTACTCGAAGGCCCAGGTCCCTCGGACCTTTCCGTTGGGCAATCCACTAAAACTCTCTACCGGGAAACCCCGATAGAGTAGGCGAGTACAAAAGAATTGAAAGTGTGACAACCCCACACTTTCAAGTAATTAAGTGCAATAAAGTATTAAAAAAATATTCTTCTTTTTACCGACGTCCGGAGTAGGTCGACTCTTTCGGGGCAGCGGGACGTCGTCGGCTCGAGGTGAAGCGTTTCCGGAGCAAGGCGCGAGCGTAGAAGAACTTTGAAGCGTTGAAAGAATTGTTGTTTTGAAGAAGAGGGTCGAGGGCCCTTTATATAGGGCTGGGGGCGCCCGGGATGCTCGGGGCGCCCCCCACGTGGCGTTCGATCCGTTGCACCCTTCGGTCAAGCCTGATCTCTGCTTCTTCGGGATCACCTTTGACTGGGGCGCCCGACGCGCGCGGGGCGCCCGGTTTGACCGGTCAAGGCTTCATCTTCTTCGCGAGGGTGAGCTGCTGCAGCTGCCAGTGGCGTGGCACAGTGGGCGCCCGCGACACGCGGGGCGCCCGACGCGCGCGGGGCGCCCGAAACATCCGGGGCGCCCCCAAATGTGCTGCTGTCGGGGCGTTTACTTGCTCTGCTGACTTTGGGTTGACTCTAGGGCGCCCGAAACATCCGGGGCGCCCTGCTCAGCTACTGCCTCACTCCTTTGAGGCTCTCTGAGCTGCAGATACTCCTTCCTTTGGTCCTGCATCCAGGGTTAGTCCAAAACAGCAATTAATAAGTTAATTTACACAGCCTTGGCTGTCTTGGTTCTGACTTTGGGTCTCCAAAATGGAGCCCTAGGTCGAACCGACGCCTAATGTTCCCTCAAGGGGAGCGCGTCCTCACTGGTTCGCTCCTCCAGTGACTTACCTCACTTACCTTGTGCAGCTCTACTTGACTTCTTGACCCACCAGGACTTCCTGCCAAGGCTCAACCACCTTGGTCTTCCTGCCAAGTCTCAACCAACTTGGTCTTCAGCCAGTTGTCAGGTCCCGCGGACCCAACTGGACTTCCCGCCAGGACTCAACCATCCTGGACTTCAGCCTGGTGTCTGGTCCTAAGTCTTTCAACCCTGCACACTTAGTAAAGGGGTTAAACACCAACAACCCTAACTTTAACCACTTTGTCATACATCAAAACCCGAGTTTGACCGTTAGTGCAAACTGCACCAACAATCTCCCCCTTTTTGATGTAATGACAACCTAGGTTAAAGTTAGAGAAAAAACTAGTAGATACATGCAAGTAAATAAAAAATAAGCATGAAAGTACAGGGTGCAAAATTAAGTAGCAAATAGAATTTTCTAAGCTTTAACCCTACTCTCCCCCTTTGTCATTCATCAAAAAAACATACGTATATTAAGTTACGGAGAGTAGGATCCAAAGCTAAGTGATAGGGAAAACTAGACTTAGGCAAAATAGATTAAGTAAGATAAATAGCCTAAGTGAAAAAAGGAACTCCCCCTAAATCAATTAACTTAGCTTTCAAAACTAACAAATAGTTTTCAACAACATTATTTTTCAAATGAATTAGAAATATTTTCAAAGTTAAGCTTGACAATCTTTTTAAAAGAAAATATATAAAAATTTCCCAAATAATACATATTTTTCAAAGCCAAAAGAAACTTTGCTACTGAGCTTTAACTTAGAAGAAGGAAGATATTCTAAGAATAAGCTTTAAAAGTTTCAAGACCATTATTCAATTTTTAAAACTAATTTTTCAAGAATATGCCTTAGATTCTTTTGAAAATAGTTATACTTTAAAAGTAATATCATAGACTTAATCAAACTATTCTTAAAATTAATTTTCCAAGTTAGTTTGAACTCCCCCTTAACTTGACAAGCCCTTAGAATTCCTTGTCAATTTCAAGGTAAACATTCTATTATGTCCTAGGGATATCCAAACTACAAATAAAAATATTTCAAAAGAATCATTTTTGGAAGTAAATCAATCAAAATATTTTGATACTTTCTAGTATAAGAACAAGCTAATAGTGGATTTTCAAAAAACATAAGTGTTTTTATTTTAAAGTTAATTTGAAAATAGTTTATCAAAGAAAATTAGTAAAATTTGAAAAAGGAAATTTGCAAGACCCAAAAATACGAATTTTTCAATGCTAAATAGGAATTGCAAGGAACTATTTATAAGCATAATCCTAATATTTTTCAAACAAAACAGTAAAAATAAGACATGTATGGCATCTCTTAAAATAGGTTTAGATATAGGGCATTTTTATTTTTAATCACATATTTTAATAAAATAGTTTAAAAGTATTTGAAGAGAGATTTTCAAGAGGATTGTTTAATATTTTGAAACAAAAAAATAGTAATAAAGTTATTATTATTATTTTTAAATGATAATAAGAATATCTTTGAAAGCACACAAAAATTGAAAATAAGTTTTGAAAAGAATATAATTGAAAGAATAAAAAAGACTTTAAAAAAATAGTATTTTTAAACCAGTTATTTTCAAATATGTTATAAGGGATTTGCCAAAAAGATGTATAGAAATATTTTCCCTCCCCCTCAACTCGATATTCTCCATAAGTCCTTAGGGGTAAGTTCGTAAAAGAACAAGCAGAAAGAGAAAAGGAAACAAAAGAGTTTTTTTTTTGTTAAGTTGGTTTAATTAAGGATTAGGGGTAGGCTTAATTAAGCCTTTAGTGTGGGTTTGCTTTTAGGTTTGGTTTAATTAGGTTTGTATTCATTAGATTTAAGTTTGGTTTAATTAAAGTTTTTAGTTAAGTTGGTTAAGGTTGGTTGGGTTGATAAATTTTAATTAAACATTAAAAATTAAGTTAAAGTTTTAAAATTTAATTATGATTTTAATTGAAGTAATATTTAAAGTTTAATTTTAATTACGATTCAATTTTGGTAAAATTAAATTAAGATTTAATTAAGAGTTAAAGTTTGATTTTGATTAAGATTAAGATTAAAGTTTAATTAATTAAGATTTTTAATTAAACTTAAGGTTAAGGTTTAATTAATTAAGAATTTTAATTAAGATTAAGTTTAAAATTATTAAGAATTTCAATTAAGATTAAGGTAAAATTTTAATTACAAGCTTTAGTTATTTGGGGATTAAAGTTAGAGATATTTAAATGAAGTTTTAATAAAGGGTTGAAGTTCAATTAGGTAAAATTTTAGGGGTTAAAATTTAATTTGGTCGAATTTTAAATAAATTAAAGTTAGTTAAGATTTAATTAAAGATTCAAGGTTAATTCATTGGAGTCTGAATAAAGATTGAAATTCTAATTAATTAAGGATTAAAGTTGATTAAGGATTCAAGTTTATTAAGGATTCAAGTTTAATTAATTAAGGATTAAAATTTGATTATGTAAAGAGTTAGATTTTTAATTATATAAAATTTAATTAACGTTAAATTTTAATTTAATTAAAGTTAATTTAAGTAAAGTTTGATTATGCAAATTTTAGTTAAAGTTAAAGTAGAATTTAATTAAGGTTAATTTTTAATTTATGTTGAAATTTAATTAGATGAATTTTTAATTAAGGATTTAATCAGGTGAAAAATTAAGATTTAGATTAAGTTAAAATATGATTTAATTAAGAATTTTAAAGTTTAATTTTAACATTTAAATAAGATTCAAATTTATAAATACGATTAAAATTTTAATTAATATTTAATTTGGTGAAAAGAAAGTAAAATTTTATCGGTTAAAATTTAATTAAGTAACGGTTAGGTTAAAATACCCAAGTTTCAAATTTTATTGTCTCTAATCATCTCACTCAGTCTAATATTGTCAATCAAAGGGATCCTATCGTTTGTGTGAGATGAGCTTGAATTTGATTTTTAATTTTAATTTTAATTTTAATTTTAATTTGAATTTTAATTTTAATTTTAATTTTAATTTTAATTTTAATTTTAATTTTAATTTTAATTTTAATTTTAATTTTAATTTTAATTTTAATTTTAATTTTAATTTTAATTTTAATTTGAATTTTAATTTGAATTTGAATTTGAATTTGAATTTGAATTTGAATTTGAATTTTAATTTGAATTTGAATTTGAATTTTAATTTTAATTTGAATTTGAATTTTAATTTGAATTTGAATTTTAATTTGAATTTTAATTTGAATTTGAATTTTAATTTTAATTTGAATTTTAATTTGAATTTTAATTTGAATTTGAATTTTAATTTTAATTTGAATTTGAATTTTAATTTTAATTTGAATTTGAATTTTAATTTGAATTTGAATTTTAATTTGAATTTGAATTTGAATTTTAATTTGAATTTGATTATCCTTATTCATCTCACTCGGTCTAAGTCATCAATCAAGGGAGTCCTATGATTTTGTGAGATGATTTTGAGTTTGTTTAGAAAAGTTAACTTGACCTTGTGTTAGATCCAAGTTTAACAAGTAGTAATTTAAAAGTATACTTCAATAATTGGCTTCCAGGCCATGGCGAGGCACAATGGCCTTCTTTGGCCGAAGCCTTATTGGAGCAACAACCATTTTCTAGGCAAAGCCGCTTAAAGAAGTTAGACTTTTAACTTACTCATTGAAAACCTTGGTACTAAATAGTACAAGATTCAAATTAACTTTGAAGCTAGTCCTAAGTGCCCACCTGGGCAAAGGCCGATTTTGAGGTGCCAACTAGTTTGGTGCCTCCCCTGGATTATAGGTTGAGTGCTTTGGGCTGTTAAAGTGGACTCTTAAATTTTCTTTTAATTTTGAATTAGTTAAATTTTTTAATTTGTCTTTATTAGGAATTTTTGTAATGCTTAAATTATTGTTGGGTTTTAATTTCGAATTACCCAAGTTTGTAATTTTCAGTTTTGAAGAATTGTTAATTAACTTGGGTTTATTTTCAAGTTTAATGGTTTTTGAATTTTCGATTACAATTGAACTATTAACTGAGTTAAAAACTTTATTGAGATAAACATTGATTTTATCGAGAGTTAGATTTTCACAATCTGAATTAACTTGGTCAATGTTTTGTTTAACCAAGTCAGAGTTGAGTTTGTTCTGGTCTAAAAAGTCTAAAATATTGCAGGATGTTTTTAACAAAATATGCATTTCGGGAGGATTTATAGAGATATCTAATTTATTACAAGAACCTTCTACACAGTCAGATATTTCAGAGATTTGCTCAGAATCATGCAAGACATTTGTATTAATAATACTAGGGGTATTCTTGTAATTTACCTCAATCGCATCCCCTAATTTAGTAGGCTTTACCGTTGGTTCAGGCTCGACTTTAGTTGCAAATTGGACTTGATCTTCCATCTTTAAGTTTGGTTCTGCGATTGATTTAGTAGACTCATCTTCAGCTTTAAGCTTAGGCTCATCCAGCTCCTTCAAATTCTCGTGCAATTCATTCAGCCGAGTCCATAGGTCATATGCGTTGTTATACTTTTCCAGTCTACAGGAAATTTTGTTAGGCAAAACTGCACAAATTAATTTATTTACCTGCTTGTTCAGTTCATCATTTTGAGATTGGTATCTCAGGGCTAACACGTAGTCGAAGTCTTGACTGCCCAAGAAGATCTCCATTGATCGCCTCCAATAGTCGAAATCTTCTGGATAGTAGTGTGGGGGCTCGTTGACATTTCGCCCTTGCATCTTATTTTGCGCCATTTAGAAATCTTGCACACAAAAAAAATAGACCAAACAAAGTCCCAAGACTAGGTCTTGGATTAGTAGTGCCGGCAGATATAAATATATAAAAATAAAATGACCAACTCGAATGGTGTTGCACCAAATTCGTGTAAAATCGATCGATAAAAAAAAACTAATATATAAATATTGATAATAATATCAGATTTAGACTGTGAGCAAAAAGAAATCACAGACAACGATAAAAACTGGATTTCCCCCGGCTCTTACGGTGGTTGCACCGATAGAGAGCGAACCTTGCTCTGATACCACTTGTAGGATCGATGCACGTGAGAGGGGGGGGGTGAATCACGTGACTTTTAAATTTAAATCAGAGTGCTTTAAAAAGCGTGCACAGCGGAAATGAAAGAAACGATAAACGAACACACAAACACGAACGATTTTTACTTCGTTCGGAGCCTTCGGCGACTCCTACTCGAAGGCCCAAGTCCCTCGGACCTTTCCGTTGGGCAATCCACTAAAACTCTCTACCGGGAAACCCCGATAGAGTAGGCGAGTACAAAAGAATTGAAAGTGTGACAACCCCACACTTTCAAGTAATTAAGTGCAATAAAGTATTAAAAAAATATTCTTCTTTTTACCGACGTCCGGAGTAGGTCGACTCTTTCGGGGCAGCGGGACGTCGTCGGCTCGAGGTGAAGCGTTTCTGGAGCAAGGCGCGAGCGTAGAAGAACTTTGAAGCGTTGAAAGAATTGTTGTTTTGAAGAAGAGGGTCGAGGGCCCTTTATATAGGGCTGGGGGCGCCCGGGATGCTCGGGGCGCCCCCCACGTGGCGTTCGATCCGTTGCACCCTTCGGTCAAGCCTGATCTCTGCTTCTTCGGGATCACCTTTGACTGGGGCGCCCGACGCGCGCGGGGCGCCCGGTTTGACCGGTCAAGGCTTCATCTTCTTCGTGAGGGTGAGCTGCTGCAGCTGCCAGTGGCGTGGCACAGTGGGCGCCCGCGACACGCGGGGCGCCCGACACGCGCGGGGCGCCCGAAACATCCGGGGCGCCCCCAAATGTGCTGCTGTCGGGGCGTTTACTTGCTCTGCTGACTTTGGGTTGACTCTGGGGCGCCCGAAACATCCGGGGCGCCCTGCTCAGCTACTGCCTCACTCCTTTGAGGCTCTCTGAGCTGCAGATACTCCTTCCTTTGGTCCTGCATCCAGGGTTAGTCCAAAACAGCAATTAATAAGTTAATTTACACAGCCTTGGCTGTCTTGGTTCTGACTTTGGGTCTCCAAAATGGAGCCCTAGGTCGAACCGACGCCTAATGTTCCCTCAAGGGGAGCGCGTCCTCACTGGTTCGCTCCTCCAGTGACTTACCTCACTTACCTTGTGCAGCTCTACTTGACTTCTTGACCCACCAGGACTTCCTGCCAAGGCTCAACCACCTTGGTCTTCCTGCCAAGTCTCAACCAACTTGGTCTTCAGCCAGTTGTCAGGTCCCGCGGACCCAACTGGACTTCCCGCCAGGACTCAACCATCCTGGACTTCAGCCTGGTGTCTGGTCCTAAGTCTTTCAACCCTGCACACTTAGTAAAGGGGTTAAACACCAACAACCCTAACTTTAACCACTTTGTCATACATCAAAACCCGAGTTTGACCGTTAGTGCAAACTGCACCAACATAACCATCGCCTCACTTTTCCCCACAATATTTTTGTGATAGGGCACTCAAAGTACAAGTGAGGATTTGACTCATCATAGCGTCGGCAAAGTGAACAAGTCTTGATAGGCTCATATGGCATCCTATCCGCCGTCCGTAGCTTCCCATGCGCAAGCAACCAAACAATGAAGCGATGTTTGGGCATAATCTCCGGCCTCTATACTACCGAACTCCAATTCACCGTAGTTTTTCGAGGCTTGAAGAATTCATAAGCATTCACCACCCCTTTCTTCTCTGAAGCAAACCACTCAATTAACATCATGTTCGCTGCTCCTTGGCCTTGCGAGCTCAATAAGATCTTGTTTCGGATGCCTAAGAGCCTTTTGATGAGCGGAGAATCCGTAGCTCTAGCCTCCCAACTCCAAAAATCTGCATTCTTTATATAGTGATGATGTACCCATCTCACCCATAATGAGTCCACTTTGCTTTGTATATCCCACAATCTTTACATCCATTTGATATAGCTCCAAATCAAAATGAGTTGTAAGTGCCATGATTGCCTTAAGGGAGTCTTTCGTCGACACAGGTGGGAAAGTCTCCTTATAATCAATGTCTTCCTTTTGAGTGAATCCCTTGACAATAAGATGAGCCTTATACCTTTCGATATTGACATTCGAATCCCGCTTAGTTTTAAATATCCATTTACAACCAACGGGTTTCGAACCTTCAGGCAATTCGACAAGTTACCAAATGTCATTATCTGCCATAAACTTCAACTCTTCTTGCATGGCTTTAATCCACCTTTCATGGTTAGAGCATTGTTTGACTTCTTGAAAAGATGTAGGATCACTTTCCAACCTTATATCAAAATCATGCTCTTGGAGATAAACATAGTCACGAGAATTCGTGCTTCTCCGTTCCCTTGTGGATCACTTTAAGGGCATTTATATTTGAGGTGGTTGAGGTACGCACTAGTAGTGACCATAGGAGGATCGCCAACGCTTTTCTCAAAAGATACTTCCCTGATTTTATTGCTCCCACTGCCCTCAATAAATTTGGTGTTTCTCGTTTTGAAGAAGGATCTATTAGAGGGATCATAAAATTTATGCCCCTTTGATTTTTCAGAGTAACCTACAAAATTGCAGCTAACAGTTCTTAAGTCCAGTTTCCTTTCATTAGGCTTGTAAGGCCTAGCCTCAGTTAGACAACCCCAGACATGTAAATGTCTAATGCTAGGCTTCCTACCTGTCTACATCTCGAATGGGATTTTAGTTATTGTCTTACTAGGTACTCTATTGAGTAGGTAAACTGCAGTCTTGAGTGCGTCACTCCACAAAGACTCCGGTAGAGAAGTGAAGTCATCATACTTCTCACCATGTCTTTTAGGGTTCGATTGCGATGCTCAACTACACCATTCTGATTGGGTGTACCAGACATGGTATACTGAGGCACAATTATACACTCAGCAACGTAAATTGCAAAAGGTTCTGGACGTTATTCACTTGATCCATTATATCGACCATAATATTCTCCTCCACGGTCGGATCGAACGACTTTAATTTTCTTATCTAGTTGAAATTCAACTTCAGCTTTGAAAATTTTAAACATGTCCAAAGATTGCGACTTCTCATGAATAAGGTACAGACAACTAAATCTAGAATAGTTGTTTGTGAAGCTAATAAAATATGTATGCCCATTCAAGATGTCTTAGGGAATGATCCACAAATGTCCGTGTGTATTAGTTCCAAAACGTCACTACAACGGTTAGCTCCATTGTTTCTTTTGTTAGTTATTTTTCCCTTAACACACTCTATGTAGACATCAAAGTCCGACATGTCAAGGGAATCAAGAATTTCATGTGACATTAACCTTTCTAGGCATCATTTGGATATATGTCCTAAACGCCTGTCACTGCATTGAGGAATTCTCGTTGGTCAATTTACGTTTCATACCTATACTATACATTATTATGTTGTCAACCGTAGGAATAAAGGTGTTTAATTTATAAAGCGTATCAACAAAAGAACCATTGTCAATCAAAATTGAATTAAAGAAAATACTAAATATTTCATTTTCAAATGAATAAAAATAACCTGATTTGTCCAAACAAGAAATTGAAATTAAGTTTCATCTAAAAGATAGTACAATGAATGTATTCTCTAAATCTAAATAGACATCAGTTCTTAAATAGAGCCTAAAAATACCAATAAACTCGACTGCAGCCTTCTTTTCATTTCCCATATAAATGTATCTTTCACCATCAAGTGGAAGTTGGCTCTTAGCTAAGATAACCTTGCATAGTGACACTTATGTGAGTAGTAGCACCAGTATCTATCCACCAAATATCAGTGGGTATAATAACTAAATTGACTTCCGAACTAACAAAGTTGAGAAGTTTACTCTTCTTTACACGTCAGTTGGAGTACTTGAGGTAGTCTTACTTCATATGACCTTTCTTCTTACAAAAGAAACAAGTGGATTCCTTATCCTGCTTCTTGTGCTCCTTATGGTCATTGCCTCCAGAATCTGCAGTTTGCTTTCTTTTTCCTTTGTTATTGGTTCCTTTTCACTTTTTGCTCGTACTTTGAGAACCAGATGTTAAGTGAGCACTCTCAGATGTCTCAATCTTCAATCCCCCCTCCTCTTGCACGCATTGAGCAATAAGCTTATTCAACGCCCACTTTTCCTTTTGAGTATTATACGATATCTTAAAAGGAGTGAACTGCAGGTAGAGACATCAAGATGAAATGCACCAACATACTCTCAGACATATCGAGTTTTAGTACTTTCAGACTTGTTGCTATATTGGGCATCTCTATAATGCACTCCCTTATGTTTCATTTACCACTGTACTGCATGCTTACCAACTTTATAAGAAGTGTGGTAGTCTCAACCTTTTCATTTGAGGTGAATCTGTCTGTCAGTTGGTTAAGGAAACTCCTAGCATCTTCTCTCTTTGTGATTGAGCCCTTTATTTGTGCCGGTATGAAAAACTTCATGATGCTTATACTCATGCGATTTGATTTCTCCCACAGCTGGAATTCAACCCTCTGCTCTATAGTGCTAGCATTTGTCAAAGGTGCGGGGCGATCATTCTTTAATGCATAGTCTAAGTCCACGCAGTCTAAGACTACGATCACGTATTCTTTCCATTCAACAAAATTTGAACTAGTTAATGTTGGAATGTTATTAATGCTGACAGTAATAGATTACACTTAAATTAAAGAGAAAATGTATTTAAGCTCACTATTTAACTAAAGGCAAGAACATAAAAATATATAATAATATTATGCAAATAAATAAAATTTAAATGCATATAAATGAGCTTCTTATGAGATATCATATACAACATTTTATTTTAATTTGTGAACTAAAATATAATCTGTTAGCGGTACTCTTTGATATAACTTAAACTTTAATTGGCTACACAATGTGCCTTCCTTTGAGCCGACCCATTGTGCGTATAATATGAAATTTTATGAGTTATATATTTTGGTCTATATATCTTATAACAACTTTAATCTGTCACGTGATATGTCTTCCTTTGGGCTGATATATTTTGTGCATGATCAGAACAAAAAATAAATTTCATTCAATAGATGTAAGCTATCTTAAACATAAATCTTGCATAAAAGTAGTCTTTATTTGGGCCGATTACTCTTAACATAGATATACGTCTACCAATACAAAATATACTATGTTTATCCAAGATGTCTTCTTTTGGGCCGACACTTCAACTTAGTAGTATGTTATGTAAATAGACCTAAGAAAATTCTAGAAACTTTAACCAAACAAATAATTTCTTAATTAGTATTGATTTTTAATTTTAATTATTTATGTTCACTATTTTAGATTCGACCTAAAAATTAGATTAAATGTGATGATTCTTTCGTTATTTTTCATATTCTTGGTAGAAATATGAAAAATTTTTAAAAATAAATTTATTCTAGAATTTTCTTATATGATTTTCGACGATCAAAAATTATATTATATTAGAAAAACTTAATTTAGCATACAAACAATAAATCGACGAAAAATTTAAACTTTATTGTCATGAAAAATAATGAAACAAAGCCAAGACTCTAATACCAATTGATAGAACTTGAGTTTTCTCCTAATCGCATAAATTCTATAAACAAAATAAGAATTCGAAAGAGAAAACATAAGACATATAAGCATGGATCTATTGTTTCTTCGAATCATGACATAATAAGAATAAAATATAAACCAAATTACAAGGAATCTGATTGAAGAGTCATTGTCCTTATCGTAGTATTGTCGGCTTGATTCATGTGGAAGAAGATGTAACAGAAAGAAGAAAGAGAATCTTCCAAGGGACTTAGGGTTGATGACGCCGTAAAATTTCTTGTCAACGGGGAAGAAGCAACTAGGTCAAGCTGGATGCCCTAAACCCTTGGGAACCTCCCCTTTATATAGAAATCCAATCTGTTATCAGCCCATAGATAATAACATATTGGTCTAAAGGGTTTTATACATTGAACTCATATCTAATAATCTGAAACTCAATAAATATAAGTTAATCATTTTAAGGACTCATATTGTATTTATATGTGTAACTTATAAATAAGTTCACCTAATAAGAATAATAATATACGACAAATGGTCCGCCAATGCTGCTGCTCCATGGCTTCCCGGAGCTCTGGTACTCATGGTGCCACCAGATTCTCGGCTTTGCCGCTTGCGGGTTCCGCACACTTGCCGCAGACTTCTGCGGCTATGGCGACTCCTCCACGCCGCCCGACGCCGCCTCCTACTCCATCTTCCATATCGTGGGCGACATTGTCGTCCTCCTTGACGACCTTGCCCTGCCTCAGGTTCTCCCTACCCATGTTGAATCAGCTCCGCTATTCCAAAGTTCGAAATTGATTGGTCCGATTGATAAAAAAAAAAGTTTATTCTTGGTGGGGCATGATTGTTTCGGCCGGATAGAGTGAAGGCGCTTGTGAATCTCAGTGTGGTGTTTTCACCATTTTTGCCTCGCACTCGCAACCCTAACGGCAAGCTTGTTGACTACTTCAGATCTCTTTATGGAGACGACTACTACACCTGCAAGTTCCAGGTGTGGCTCCTCATCCTCATTCTCATCCTATCTGCAAGATTCTAGCTTTTGTTTAGTTTCCTGTTCAGAATAAAATCAAGTATATCATTAGATTATTTATTTCAAGGCAAAGATCAAAGAACATAGTATGTGATTATTGCTAGTCGATCGACAACACTATACAATTTTCTGCCAAATTCAAAAATAACTATCTGGGCTAGCTGAGCAATTCAGACCATCATGCCACATACTTTTAAATCACTTTCAGACACACTTATGTTGCACTTTTATATCAATTCCCTTTTGAACATAGCATCATTTGAACAACGTGCAGGAGCCTGGAGTCATAGAAGAAACTTTTGCTCATTTTGGAACTGGAAATGTAAAGCGAAAATTTTTCACCTATAGTGGCAGCAAGCCTTTAACTCAGGAGGATGCTTCATTGTCTCGCTCTTGGCTTTCAAAAGAAGATATAAGCTATTATTCTGGAAGGGAACGACGCGGATGGTGAGTCACCAAGACGTAGACCACGAGGACGGTGACGAGGAGAAGACGTTCACGCCCTGCAAGACTAACATGAACGTTAATGGGAACACACCGGAAGATTTTCCGGCGGAGCCCACTCCGATAGACATCTTATGTACCTGAGGTTTCGGTGACGCGTGTCCCGACGTTCTCCTCCATGTCCCTTGATCATCGATTACTTGATAGACATCCTATCTTTTGATAACGGCCACTGCGATTTTAAGACCTTAATTGTTGTGCGTTGCAGACAATAATCATCCGATGACTTTGTAGGATCAATGCACGTGAGAGGGGGGGGTGAATCACGTGATTTTTTAAAAAATTAAAACACGAACGAAAAACCAATACAAACGACACAGGTAGTTTTACTTCGTTCGGAGCCTTCGGCGACTCCTACTCGAAGGCACAGGTCCCTCGGACCTTTCCGTTGGGCAATCCACTAAAACTCTCTACCGGTAAACCCCGATAGAGTAGGCGAGTACAAAAGAATTGAAAGTGTGACAACCCCACACTTTCAAGTAATTAAATGCAAGAAATAAAAATTGCGTTACCCAACAACTTAGAAGATCTCCTAGATGGGCTCAGATGTTGGGGTCGAAGTTCCGACAGCGATCAAACGTGAACACGTCATAGCTTGGACCGCAGCAGGAGAGTTTGGAAGAGAGAGCACTTGAAAAGCCTTTTTTTCAGAAAAATATTTCGATATCCCTTCAAGCTCTACAGCCAGGCTTTTTATAGAGGGGCTCTCGAGCTTTTTGGTTCTTATCCAGATCCTATTCACGTGTGCTCCTTATCCAATATTTAGCAATTAAAAATTAATTCAAAGGAGACTTTGTTTCTATCCTCATGCTTCACCGAAAAATATGAATTAATAAACAATTAAATAAGATGTAACAAAATGGATAGGAATTAATTTAACAAGAAGTGAACAAGTTTTAGCAAATTAAAAATTAATTCAGAGGAGATTTGTTTCTATCCTCATGCTTCACCGAACAAAGCATGAATTAATAAACAATTAAATAAGATGTAACTAAGTAATTAAACAAAATGGATAGGACTTAATTTACACAAGAAGTGTTTTGTAGCTTAGTCCATATATCAAACAAACCCTGTAAGATAATGTTATCAAATATATTGGAGTAAAATATATTCATAGTTAATTAGACCCTGTCTCCTAGACCAGGATCTAACCAGGCCTCAACTTAGATCACCCAAATGGGTCTAAATTGGACCGCGCCTAAAGTCCCATAAATGGACTCGTCCTCACTGGTTCGCTCCTCCAGTGACTTACCTCACTTACCCTTTGTGCAGCTTTACTTGACTTCTTGACCCACCAGGACTTCCTGCTAAGGCTCAACCACTCTGGTCTTCCTGCCAAGTCTCAACCAACTTGGTCTTTAGCCAGTTGTTAGGTCTCGCGGACCCAACTGGACTTCCCGCCAAGACTCAACCATCCTGGACATCAGCCTGGTGTCTGGTCCTAAGTCTTTCAACCCTGCACACTTAGTAAAGAGGTTAAAAACCAACAACCCTAACTTTAACCACTTTGTCATACATCAAAACCCGAGTTTGACCGTTAGTGCAAACCACCAACAATCTCCCCCTTTTTGATGTATTGACAACTCAGGTTAAAGTTAGAAAAAAACAGCAGATATGAACTTGCATAAACATGCAAACAATATAACACAAGCATAGGTATGAAAGTTGCAGCACACAAGAAAGCAGAGGTAAATAAATGTGAAATAAGCATGCTGTTTGCAATTTTCTAACCCTTTTACCCTACTCTCCCCCTTTGTCATTCATCAAAAAAGATATAAGCATAACAAGTTTAAGGGAGTAGAAATATAGGCTAAGTGTTAAAAAAAAACTAGTCTTAAATCTATTAACTTAGCTTTCAAAAAAAAAATTCTTTCAAAAAAGATTTTTTTTTCAGAAAATATAATATCACTCTTAATCAAAAAAAATATTTTTAGGGATTAGCTGGAACTCCCTCTCAATCTTCATCAACTTTTATCAAAATTTTCAAATGTGTTTTGTCAAAAATGACATTTTGAAAAAGTATTTTGACCTCTGCTCCCCCTGGACCAAGTAATGATTGTGGTCCCTTTTCATGTGTCTAACCCTAGTTACTGACTAACTATCTAGATGATAGTAGTGTTCACTGGGTTAGTCAAGTCAAGTAATAATGTCTAGCTCAGATTTTAGTGCAAGACTACTTGACTTGATCACTGTAATGTTGGTATTTTACGCCCAGACTTACTGTGATGCACTGACTTAAGCATTCGGAAGTCCAGGCAGTATCCTATGCATCTCACAACCGTTCTATGTTTTTGCAAACACAAACAAGTTAATCTTAATGTGTTTTGTGAGATGCGGCTACCTAAATCTATAGGTTCATGCAATTCTTGGGGTCAAGCTTAGGCTAAGTCTGCCAGTTTTGAAAATCAAATTTTGAAAGACAATAAAGTTCTTGAAAAACAAGTTTGAAAAGTCCGTGTTTAAGTTAAATTTTGAACGACAATAAACTTTTGAAAAACAAGTTTGAAAAATCCATGTTTTTAAACTCACAAGCTTAATTAGTTAAACCAAAAGTCAACTTAAGCTTATCAGGTCAGTCCTAGTCTATAACACACATTCCTATTAACCTTCTTAAGTTGCTAAATTCAGATTCAGGAAGTGGTTTGGTAAATATATCAGCTAGGTTAGACTTAGATTCAACATGGTTAAGTTCAATTTCTCCTTTATTTACATGATCTCTGACAAAATGGTGTTTGATTTCTATATGTTTGGTCCTAGAGTGGTGGATTGGGTTTTTGGTTAAATTGATTGAACTTAGGTTATCTATAAAAATTTTGACTTGTTTAAAATCTAAGTGAAGGTCCTTTAGGGTATGCATCATCCAGAGTAGTTGGGCTACACACTCACCCATAGCTATGTACTCAGCTTCAGTGGTGGATAGGGCAACACAGTGTTGTTTTCTACTAAACCAACTAACTAGTGAGGGTCCTAGAAGTTGGCATCCACCACTGGTACTTTTTCTGTCTAATTTACAGCCAGCATAGTCTGAGTCAGAATATCCAATAAGCTCAAACTGGGATGTTCTAGGGTACCAAATTCCTAATCTTTCTGTTCCTTTAAGGTACCTAAATATTCTTTTAACTAGGGTTAGGTGTGACTCTTTAGCACATGTTTGATACCTAGCACACATACTAACTGCAAAAAGAATATCAGGTCGACTTGCAGTTAAGTAAAGTAGGCTTCCTATAGCACTTCTATAGTACTTAAGGTCAACAGGTTTGCCTTTTGGGTCACTATCTATAGTTTGATTGGTAGCCATTGGTGTCTTAATCTCTTTTGTATTATCCATTCCAAATTTTCTAAGTAGTTCTTTTGTGTATTTTTGTTGATAGACAAAGGTACCCTCACTGGTCTGTTTTATTTGTAGCCCTAAAAAGAAAGTTAATTGACCTACTAAACTCATTTCAAATTCAGTTTCCATTATCGTTGTGAAATCTTGTAAAAAGTCTGAGTTAGTTGAGCCAAATACTATATCATCTACATATACTTGGGCTACAAAAATATCATTTTTTAGGGTTTTAACAAATAGTGTTGGGTCAATTTTGCCTTGGTTAAAACCTTTTGAAACTAAGTAGTTAGACAGTCTTTCATACCAGGCCCTAGGTGCTTGCTTAAGTCCATATAGGGCTTTCTTAAGTCTAAAGACATAGTCAGGGTGTTCTAAGCTTTCAAAACCAGGGGGTTGACCTACATAAACCTCTTCTTTAATTAGGCCATTTAGGAAGGCTGACTTAACATCCATTTGATAAAGCTTAAATCCCTTATGGGCTGCATAACTTAAGAGCATTCTAATGGATTCAAGTCTAGCTACAGGGGCATAGGTTTCATCATAATCAAGACCTTCTACTTGGCTAAACCCCTTAGCTACTAGCCTAGCCTTATTTCTTACTGTTTCACCTTGTTCATTAAGTTTATTTCGAAAAACCCATTTGGTTTCAATAAACTTTTTGTTTTTAGGTAAGGGTACTAAATCCCAGACTTGACTACGTTCAAATTGAGCTAACTCCTCTTGCATGGCAATGATCCAATCAGGGTCAAGTAAGGATTCTTCTATAGACTTAGGTTCAATTTTGGAAATCAGAGCTATCTGACTAAGATTTCTAAAGGCTGATCTAGTCTGAACCCTTAGTTCTGGATCACCTATGATTTGATCAGTTGGGTGGGCTGAGCTAACTCGAACAGTTCTGGGTTGGTTAGGTTCAGTTTCAGGTGTGGGTTCAGTTAGATCATCGTTTTGGTCCTCAATTGGCCTTTCATCAGGGTTAGTACTGGATCTAACAAAGTCAATTGGTTGGTAGGTGGTTTGATCAGAGTTATTTGGGTCAGATTTTTCATCAAATTTTACATTTGTAGTTTCTTCAATTTTTAGGGTAATTTTGTTATAAACTCTATAGGCTCTACTGGTAAGGGAATAACCTACAAAGATACCTTCCTCAACCTTAGAAGTAAATTTTCCTAAGTGATCTCTAGTATTTAAGATATAGACTTTACATCCAAATACTTTAAGGTATTTAATGTTAGGTTGTTTGTTATAATAGATTTCAAAGGAGGTCTTTCCTAGGTTTTTAATTATAGTTATTCTATTTTGTACATAACAAGCTGTACTAACAGCCTCAGCCCAAAGGTATTTAGGTGAGTTGTATTCATTTAGCATTGTTCTAGCTGCTTCTTGTAGTGTTCTATTTTTTCTTTCTACAACTCCATTTTGTTGAGGTGTTTTAGGGCAAGAGAATTCGTGATGGTAGCCATTTTCTAGACAAAATTGATTAAATTTGTGATTTTTGAATTCTCCGCCATTATCGCTCCTAAGTCTTTTGATTTTAATCCCTTTTTCATTTTCTGTTAATTTACAAAATTGAGTGAGTGTATCAAAAGTTTCATCTTTATTTTTTAAGAATTTTACCCAGGTAAATCTTGAATAGTCATCTATAATTACTAGGCAGTATAGGTTCCCATTAATTGATTTAACCCCATGTGAGTCAAATAGGTCTAGGTGAATTAATTCCAGAATTGACTTGGTTTGAGTTTGATTAGTTGGTTTGTGGGTTGACCTAGTTTGTTTTCCTTGTTGACAAGCATTACATAAGGTTGACTCAAGGTTAGATAACTTTGGTAGGCCTCTAACTAAACCATTTAGTTTAGGTAGTTTTCTGAAGTGAGTGTGTGAAAGTCTCCTATGCCAGAGCCAAGTCTCATCCTTATGGGTTAAGAGGTAGTTTTCTAAGGGACAGGTTAACTTAATTTCATAAATGTTATTGTGCCTAAGTCCTCTAAGTGTGATGTTTGGGTTGTCATTGTGTTTGATCAGACATTCATTGGATAGGAACCTAACCTTATAACCAGTGTCACACAATTGGCTAATGCTTAGTAAATTGAAGTTGAAATTTTCAACAAGTAATACATTTGTTATTATGAAATCAGACTCAAGTTCAATATTGCCTAGGCCAATTACCTTAAGTTTACCGTTGTTTCCAAAAGCAACGGTCCCTAGTCTTTTGTACTTGAGTTCTGTAAATTTGGTGGGATCCCCAGTCATGTGTCTAGAGCATCCACTGTCAATGATCCATTTGTTTTCCTACAGTTAAGTACAAGGTTTAGACCTTAGGTTAAGTTTTTAAATTTTAAAAAAAAATTAAGAAGATTTAAAAACTTGAGTTTGAATTTTAGATTTGAGTTATGTTAATTTTGATTTTGAATTTGATTTTTATTTTTCAATTTGAATTTTATTTGAATTTGAATTTTATTTTTTGAATTTGAATTTTAATTTTAATTTTTGAATTTGAATTTTAATTTTTCAATTTGAATTTTATTTTTTGAATTTGGATTTTATTTTTAATTTTTGAATTTGAATTTTATTTTTTGAATTTGAATTTGAATTTTAATTTTTGAATTTTAATTTTAATTTTTGAATTTGAATTTGAATTTGAATTTTTGAATTTGAATTTTATTTTTTGAATTTGAATTTGAATTTGAATTTTTGAATTTTAATTTTTTTTGAATTTGAATTTTAATTTTTGAATTTGAATTTTATTTTTTGAATTTGAATTTGAATTTGAATTTGAATTTTAATTTTTGAAAGTTGAGTTATCAATCAATAATTTGAATTTGGTTATCCTTATTCATCTCACTCGGTCTAAGTCATCAATCAAGGGAGTCCTATGATTTTGTGAGATGATTTTGAGTTTGTTTAGAAAAGTTAACTTGACCTTGTGTTAGATCCAAGTTTAACAAGTAGTAATTTAAAAGTACACTTCAATAATTGGCTTCCAGGCCATGGCGAGGCACAGTGGCCTTCTTTGGCCGAAGCCTTATTGGAGCAACAACCATTTTCTAGGCAAAGCCGCTTAAAGAAGTTGGACTTTTAACTTACTCATTGAAAACCCTGGTACTAAATAGTACAAGAGTCAAATTAACTTTGAAGCTAGTCCTAAGTGCCCACCTGGGCAAAGGCTGATTTTGAGGTGCCAACTAGTTTGGAGCCTCCCCCTAAATTGTAGACTGGGTGTCTAGGGTCAATGTAATGGATGCCCTTTTTGGGACATAAAATTGATTCTGACCTACTTGCTTTGTTAGATAAGCTTTCGGAACCCACGCTTTTCGTTGATTTTTGCGGGGGTGGATAAAGGAGATAAAGGATCTTTGGGTCGATCTTGATTTATATCCTATCCCAGATTTGTTGTACATGCCCTTTTGTGATCCAAGAATAAGGTCAAGGTTCTTGGATTGGGTTGTGAAAGTTGCTAGTAGATCCTTAAGTTTTAGGACTTCGCCCTTTAGGGTTGAGTTTTCAGTTTCAAACTCAATTAATTTTTGATTTTGAGTTTGTTCAGTTAATGTTCTGGTATTAATTAATTGCTCCTTAAGGTCTTGATTTTCCTTAAGGAGCTGGTCATTTCTAGATTCAGATGCAAGCAATTTTTTATTTAAAGCAGAGATAATCTTAAAAAAATTTTGATTAACTGAATCTAAATATACCTTAGTCGAGTCGTCCGAAAAGAGTCCGATCTCTTGACTCGACTCGTATTCGGAATCTTCGTCGTGCTCTGAGTCTGACCCGGGTCTGGTTGCCATTAGTGCGAGATAGTTTGAGTTCCTTGGTGGTTCATCGTCGGAGTCGTCTGTGCTGTCGTCCCAAGTGGCTTGAAGAGCCTTCTTCTTCTTATTCTTCTTGGGTTGATTCTCCTTTTTGTAGGGGCATTCGTGTTTGAAGTGTCCTTTTCTGTTGCAGCCGAAGCAGGTTATTTTACTTTTGTCTTCACTGCTGGTGGGATTCATTATCCTCTGGAGGTCCTTTCTTGAGAACTGGCTTTTCTTTTTGGCGAAGACCTTTCTTACTAGGTTGACCATTTGTTCCTCATCATCTGAGTCTGAGTCTGACTCTTTTTCTGATTCTTGAATTTTCTTCTTTGACTTGCCTTCTTTTGAGGAACCTGCAAATAAGGCAAACCCTTTCTCGGCCTTGGCGTTAGTCTGTTCGTGCAGTTCTAATTCACAAAACAATTCATCTAAATTAATTTTAGAAAGGTTCCTAGAAATTTTATAAGCATCTATAATAGATGCCCATAGTGAATTTCTAGGGAACGCATTTAAAGCATACCTTATGATGTCTCTGTTTTCTTGTTTGTGCCCGATTAGGTGGAGTCCATTTAGTATGTCCTTGATCCGGGCGTGAAGTTGGCTTGCAGATTCTCCTTCCTGCATTTTTATGTTAAATAACTTATTTAAAAGTAAATCCCTTTTTGTTACCTTTGCATCAGAGGTGCCTTCATGTAGTTCAATCAGTTTGTCCCAGAGCTCTTTGGCAGATTCAGTTGGGCCGATACGGTTCAATTCCTCTTTTGTTAGTCCGCACTGGAGGGTGTTCTGCGCCTTGTACTCAGTCTGGGCCTTTCTCTTCATATCAAGGTTCCATCTGTCAGGCTTCAGTGGTGCATTGTTTCCCTCGTCCATTGGTGGTTCGTAGCCAGATTGCACTGCGAACCATTGATCCATGTCTGTCTTTAGGTACACCTCCATTCTTCGTTTCCAGTAAGGGAAGTCTTCCCCATTGAAGAGTGGAGGACGGGCAGTGCTAAACCCTTCACCTTGAGCCATCTGAAATAGACCACACAAAAACTTGTCCCAAGACTAGGTCTTGGATTAGTAGTGTGGTAGGAAAAGGAGAAGAAAGAGAACGAGCGACTCGAAATGGTGTTGCACCAAATTCGAGTAAAATCAAACGAACGAAAAAAATAATCCAAATCTAGGCAACAATACCTAATTTAGATCATGTGTAGCGAAAAACCAAAAATCGAAAAAAAAGAACTGGATTTCCCCCGGCTCTTATGGTGGTTGCATCGATACAGAGCGTACCAGGCTCTGATACCACTTGTAGGATCGATGCACGTGAGAGGGGGGGTGAATCACGTGATTTTTTAAAAAATTAGAGCGCTTTAAAAAGCGTGCACAGCGGAAAAAATAAAACACGAACGAAAAACCAATACAAACGACACAGGTAGTTTTACTTCGTTCGGAGCCTTCGGCGACTCCTACTCGAAGGCCCAGGTCTCTCGGACCTTTCCGTTGGGCAATCCACTAAAACTCTCTACCGGTAAACCCCGATAGAGTAGGCGAGTACAAAAGAATTGAAAGTGTGACAACCCCACACTTTCAAGTAATTAAATGCAAGAAATAAAAATTGTGTTACCCAACAACTTAGAAGATCTCCTAGATGGGCTCAGATGTTGGGGTTGAAGTTCCGGCAACGATCAAACGTGAACACGTCGTAGCTTGGACCGCAGCAGGAGAGTTTGGAAGAGAGAGCACTTGAAAAGCCTTTTTTTTAGAAAAATATTTCGATATCCCTTCAAGCTCTACAGCCAGGCTTTTTATAGAGGGGCTCTCGAGCTTTTTGGTTCTTATCCAGATCCTATTCACGTGTGCTCCTTATCCAATATTTAGCAATTAAAAATTAATTCAAAGGAGACTTTGTTTCTATCCTCATGCTTCACCGAAAAATATGAATTAATAAACAATTAAATAAGATGTAACAAAATGGATAGGAATTAATTTAACAAGAAGTGAACAAGTTTTAGCAAATTAAAAATTAATTCAGAGGAGTTTTGTTTCTATCCTCATGCTTCACCGAACAAAGCATGAATTAATAAACAATTAAATAAGATGTAACTAAGTAATTAAACAAAATGGATAGGACTTAATTTACACAAGAAGTGTTTTGTAGCTTAGTCCATATATCAAACAAACCCTGTAAGATAATGTTATCAAATATATTGGAGTAAAATATATTCATAGTTAATTAGACCCTGTCTCCTAGACCAGGATCTAACCAGGCCTCAACTTAGATCACCCAAATGGGTCTAAATTGGACCGCGCCTAAAGTCCCATAAATGGACTCGTCCTCACTGGTTCGCTCCTCCAGTGACTTACCTCACTTACCCTTTGTGCAGCTTTACTTGACTTCTTGACCCACCAGGACTTCCTGCCAAGGCTCAACCACTCTGGTCTTCCTGCCAAGTCTCAACCAACTTGGTCTTCAGCCAGTTGTCAGGTCCCGCGGACCCAACTGGACTTCCCGCCAGGACTCAACCATCCTGGACTTCAGCCTGGTGTCTGGTCCTAAGTCTTTCAACCCTGCACACTTAGTAAAGAGGTTAAAAACCAACAACCCTAACTTTAACCACTTTGTCATACATCAAAACCCGAGTTTGACCGTTAGTGCAAACCACCAACAGACTTTCCTATTCTGGAAAGAGGAACGACTACTTGACGTTGGGTTGTCTAACTTCTAGGCTGATCTTTAGGGTCCACTCTCCTGAGCCAGTCTCGGAGTCTCGCCTCCTGAGCTAATCTCAGGGTCTTCATGTGTTTTATCGAGAGGGTCTCGGGAGCCCGGCCCTTGGTCTGACCTCGGGGGATCTGATCTGCTCTCCCGAGGTGGTCGCGGGAGCCCGATGGTCGGCCTGACCTCGGGGCTTGGGTTCACTCTCCCGAGATGGTCTTGGTCTGACCTCGGAGCTCTGGCTCGGCGAACCCTACCACGTAGCTTCCTCGTGCCACGTATCGACCCTGGGATGCTTATCCCCATCATAAGTCCCCCCTTCAAGTCTAATCAAAGGAAGTATGGCTGACTGATTAGGTTGGTGGTACAACGAGAGGAAGCTATGTATTTGTGGGGCCCATATTATCATTTCATCTCTTTTGGCGGCTTGCAGGTCCGAGGAATCGAAACATTCGTTCCTCGGCCCGAGGCAATCCTTTGAATTAGTTCAAAAGTCCTTGTGAATTTCAAGGCAAGGCAATGATAGTTGTCTATCACCTATTAAAAGTACACGAGGTCTCTTAATGGCAAGGAGACATTTCAGCGAGTAAGGCATCGCCACGTGAACGTATCTTTTCTTTTCGATCTCCTTCTGACACGCATCACAAGACCATACCAACCGATGACCATAAACGGTGTCGACGCCTCGAGATAGGTGGGCATCATCGTCCACGTGCCACTCCTTGATTGCTCACATGAGGGCGGCTTCCTCCCTATAAAAGAGGAGATGAAAGCGTCGTCCTGTCTTCCTTCATTATCGAATATTAGAGCTTGCGCATCCTGTCGTCGTCTACCAAGTTCTTCCTTTGCTAGGGTTTCTTCTTGACATCTAAGTCCCATTCACCTTCCATCTTCTTCTCCTTCACCTTCCATCTTCTTCTCCTTCTTTCATTCGAAGACATGGGTAAGGAGGGAAAGGAGAAAAGAGACCAGAAGAAGAGGGGAAAGCCTGAATGAGAGAGGGCTTATCATCCTGAGTGGTATGAGGCTAATTCATCGAAGCTCAAGTCCGCTACGCTGAGCGCCGCCTGTGAGGCCTACGGCGTTTCGGCGGACCTAGAAGTTAGGGCTCCCAATCTTGAACAGTCTCCTATAGAGCCTCCCATAGGTTTCTTCAATTTTTTTTCTTGGGGCAGGTAAAGTTTGGCCTTATTTTCCAATCCCTCCGTTCTTCATGGCCATCTTCAAGTATTTTAATGTGCCTTTGCATGAGATGACCCCGAATGCCTTTGCTCAAATAAGCGGGGAATTCGTTCTCTTCAAATTGTTTGACATTATCTTGACCCCCGTTTTTTCCATTATTTCTTTCTCCCAAGCATAGTTTCTAGGGGGGCCTTCAGCTTCCCGCCCGTCTAAGCCATAAATTCATTGGCAGTCTTCCTTCCTCCCGCAAGGTATGGAAGGAGCTCTTCTTCTTCATCTAACTTGTCGAATGCCCATTTTGTCCAATCCGCTGGCATGAGGACCGACCCCCGCCACCCAAGCTGGGCGACTTCCAGCAAGATCTAGGATATCAGTGGGCCGGAAGTATTCTGGTTGGGATGGAGTTTCATGGACCCAGCCTGGTTTCCTGCGAGGAGCTCCTGTACCGGGCTAGGATTAGTCCCAAAGTCACCAACCTCGGTCGTAGTCTCAGTAAGTCCATTTTTTTCTTTACATGCTTGTTGATTCTAACTGATGTCATGTTATTTTTGTATTGCAGAGGACATCATCTTGTCTCGAGCTATGAACAAGCTCCTCAAGTGGGAGTTGGCCAACGAACAAGCCTTGGCCCCTCCTTCTGCTGCTCCTTCCTCCACAGTCGAGTCCTCCGAAGGCTCCGAGCAGGTTCCCCGTGAGGAGCAGATCACTGTCAAGCCCTTCAACATTAAGGAGGTTGTGTCGTCTCCTGTTCCTGTTGTGAAGGGAGGAGGCTATAAGGCCCTGCCAGCCCCAGCTTCGGTGGCGGCGCCAAAACCTACGGAGAAGGCGAGCCGACCACCTACGGGGAAGGCAAGCCGACCGCCTGCCAAGTGGTCGGGTCTCATCCTGCCCGCTGAGGAGGGGTAGAGGAGGAAAACGCGCCCGAAGACCGCCGACGGAAGCTTGCGGCCCCCAGCGCATCCACGGAAGAGAACCCGCTCGACTAGGGTGGCGATGGACGATGAGGACACTGTTCCTCTCTCCACGCACAACCCAGGGGTGTCACCTGCTGCTGCAGCGCCGACGGGTGAGGCTGAGGTCTGCCCCAGAGTCCCCGAGACCTCCAAAAGCCTCAAGAGCAAGGGGGTGAGCCCAAGCGAACCTCTGCTTACCAACGCCCGTTTGCGCCGCAAGGTGGAAGCGGCTGAGAAGGCAACCACCATGGAACGCCAGCTGATCCAACTCAAGGAACGACCAACTGGGAGAGGCTCGGTCGATGAGGCATCCTCCAGCACTGACGATGGCGCACTCGACCCCTCCAGCGTACCGGCTTCTCCCCTGCGTCTCCTGCCCCAACTTCCTCGTGGCTCTGAGTCTACTCCAGGAATGCCATCCCTCCGGAGCCAGGGCATTGTGATGAGGAGCCTTAAGGAGCAAGCTACATCCCTCGGAGGGGCGCCCTCAGCTGAGGTCGTTGCCAACTTGTACAAGACTCTTCTCCAGGTAAATTCCTTAGTATCCTCATTTAGTTTATTGTCTTGTCCTCTCACATTTGTTCTTCTTGTGTCAGGCTATGTCCGAGTGTCTCACCCTGGGTCGGCTGGTGTCTCCTGAGCAGGAGACCAAGCCCTTGCACCAACAGGTGGCCAAGTTGGAGACGGATATCTTCCAAGCTCAGGAGTGGGGCGGATGCAACTAGAGGTCAGCAGGGATCTCCGTGCTAAGGTAGACCACTACCTGGGCTCCTTGTAGGCCTCAGAAGCATCCCTCCTGAGCACTCGCCACCAGGAGCACCTACTGTCAGAGAGGGGCATTGCCCTCTCAGATGATGTGCAGCGCCTGGCCCAGGAGTGGGAGCAACTCCAAGGCAGGGAGAAGTTGTCCGGGGGCATCCAGCTCCTGGAGTCCTCTGCGGAGGTCTCGAATGGTTGGATCCAAGAGCAGGCACACCCGCTGTCCAAGAAAGAGGTAGTGATAGAGTTGGATGCTACTCATATATTCGACCTACAGGAGGACATCACCCAGGCCAACTCGGAGTTGTTGACCACCTCAGAGTGGCTCAAGGAAATCCTGGAGGATCGAGACTAGATGTCCTCTAAGGTGGCCAAACTGAAGGCTGTTAAGGATTGAACTGCAACAACACAAGGCTGACGAAGCATCCAGACAGGCAGAGACCGAGGCAGAGCTCAAGGCCAGGTTCTTACAGTCCGACGAATTCAGCGATATTTTGGCTGGACAGGTTCTAAAGCGCCTGAAATAGGGCTTTAATGGTGTCATCCAGTAGCTCCAAAAGGCCAAAGTGTTGAAGTCGGACGTAGACCTAAGCTTCATGAGCGTTGGCCAGGTTTGGGATGAGCTCCCCGCTAAGGACAAAGAACTATAGGGGCTCTTCCCAAACGTGCGCTAACTTTTTAGATGTATATATATTTTCCTTGTATTTCTTTTTTGCTTTCAAATTTACCTTGGATGTAATCCAAAATTTTGAATGAAGTATTTTTGTATTCTTCTCTTCTGCATTCCTTGCTTTTAAATGTACCTCGGATGTAACTCAAGCATTTGAATGAAGTATTTCTGTATTCTTCTCTTCTGTATTCCTTGATTTCAAATGTACCTCGGATGTAACTCAAGCATTTGAATGATGTATTTCTATATTCTTCGCTTCTGTATTCCAAGCTTGTGTTGTATTATCTCTGGTGGTTTCTATCTAGTATCCTGTAGCCTTTGCCAAATAGTCCTTATCAACAAAGGGACGAGTGACAACAACTACAGGAGGCGATGTCTAGCTTGGCAACTATGAGGAGGTGACGTCCAACTCAGCAACTGCGAAGAGGTGATGTTCGGCTCAGCATCTACGAGGAGGTGACGAGGCTAAGGAAAGTCCTGACAATGGAAGAGGGCTCGAGCGAAGGAGAGGCCTAGATGCCATCATCCCTGGTCGTGCTGAGTCTTCTTTAGTTATTGTACCATATGAACATATATTCATCCTCTGTTCCTCTTCTTGAACGACTGTACTCCCGATGTTACTTATTTTTTTCATTTTCTTGGAATGTAATCCCCAATGTAATCTTTACTCATAAGTGAAATAAACCTTGTTGCCCATGTGTTGTGTGTTTTTCTTTCTCGATAATTCCAGCTTATGTTTGTCTTCTATGTTTGCCTTGGTGTCTTCTAAATGTACCTCTTGCCAATAAATAAAATACACTTATCTTCTATGTCTCGTTGTCGATTTGCTGTGTATCTTTCCTCACCTCTTCTCCCATATAGACTTCATTCCAAATGCAACGTCTGACATCCTGGGAGAGGCAAGGATTTAGTGTGTGGCTAATTGTCCATGTGAGTAAGGCAGGACTCGACCTGTTCAATACGTCGGTCAGGACAATTTATCTCTGATGTCGATAGCCCTTCCTTAGCGCCATGCTTGAGCTTAGTACCCTCTGATCGGGTATCCTCGGCACCACGACTGGGCCTAATCACCTCGAGCATCTGCCGCACCATTAGATGGTAGGAGTTTACGCTCTTCCTGTCGGGAATCCTCAACGCCACGACCAGGCCTATTCATCTCGGGCATTCGCAGCACCTCGAGATGGTAGGCGTTTATGCTCCTCCTGCTCGGACATCTTTAGCACCACAACCAAGCCTACTCATCTCGGGCATCCGCAGCACCACGAGATGGTAGGAGCTTATGCTCCTTTTGGTCAGGAAATGTCGGTACCACAACCAAGCCTACTCATCTCGGGCATCCGCAGCTCCACAAGATGGTAGGAGCTTAGGTTCTTCCTGGTCGGGCATCCTCAGCACCACGACCAGACCTACACATCTCGGGCATCCGCAACACCATGAGATGGTAGGAGCTTATGCTCCTCCTGGTCGAGCATCCTCGGTACCGCGACCAGGCTTATTCATCTCGGGCATCTGCACCACCTCGAGATGGTAGGCGTTTAGGTTCTTCCTGGTCGGGCATCCTTGGCACCACGACCAGGACTACATCTCTCGGGCATCCGCAGCACCTCGAGATGATAGGTGTTTATGCTCCTCCTAGTCAGGTATCCTAAGCACCACGACCAAGCCTACTCATCTCGGACATCCGCAGCACCATGAGATGGTAGGCATTTATGCTCCTCTCGGTCGGGCATCCTTGGCATCATGACCAGGCCTACTCATCTCGGACATCCGCAGTACCACGAGATGGTAGGAGCTTGTGATCCTTCTGGTCAGGCAACCTCGGCACCATGACCAAACCTACTCATCTCGGGCATCCGCAATACCACGAGATGGTAGGAGCTTAGGTTCTTCCTGGTCGGGCATTCTCGGCACCATGACCAGGCCTACACATCTCGGGCATCCGCAACACCACAAGATGGTAGGTGCCTAATTCTGGTCGGGCATCCTTGGTACCGCGACTATGCCTACTCATTTTGGGTATCCGCTGCACCACGAGATAGTAGAAGCTTAGGATCTTCCTGGTCGGGCATCCTCGGCACCACAACCAGGCCTTCTCATCTGGGGCATCCGCAACACCACGAGATGGTAGGATCTTCAAGTAATTACATTGGGTCTTGATGAGACATCTTGTTTGTTTCTTTCATTATTGAAACTGCAAAACAGTACAAATACACAAACAAATACATATTGTATCTTACAAGGCTCACCGAGTACGATATGGCTAGAGGTGATTTGCATGTCATAGCATATCCAGCTTTTTGCCTTTGTCGTAGATAATAACTACCTTCAACGATCTTTTTGACGACAGTGTAGGGTCCACTCCACTGCGGCTCGAGTTTTTCGAGGTCGCCGACCGGCTTGATTCTCTTCCAGACCTTGTCTCTGACTTGGAAAGTTTGGGCGATTACTCGACGATTGTATGCTTGTTGCATACGCTGCCTATATGCAACTAGTCGGGTGGTCGACTTGTCTCGTACTTCTATGATCATGTCCTAGTCGATCAGTCATTCTCGGTCATTGTCTTCCTTGTTGTAATATTGTCGCCGAACGGACTCATCACCTACCTCCACCGAAATTACCGCTTACGCTCCATACACTAGGTTGAAAGGACTCTGGCCTGTTTCTTCCCGGGGAGTGGTGCGGTACGACCATAGGACGCTTGGGAGCTCTTCGATCCAGCTGCCCCCGACATGGTCTAACTTTATCTTGAGCCCTTTGATTATCTCCCGGTTGACCACTTCTACTTGACCATTGCCTTGTAGATACGTGACTGATACTAACTTTGAGAAGTTAGTATCACCAAGTCTGAAGGCTTGGTGAATATCCAGCCCTTCACACCACTCTCTTAGCTTGCGTCCTACGAATTGTCTGTCATTGTCTGACACTAACTTATAAGAAATGTCGTACCTGCTGACTATATCCTTCCACAGGATTTTCATCACGGCAGCCTCCGTGATGAGCGCGAGAGGTTTAGCTTCAACTAATTTTGAGAAGTAGTTGACCAGCACCAATAGGAACTTCTTCTGCTGGGTCCCATTGGAAAAGGACCCACAATGCCCATTCCCCACTGATCAAATGGGCAGGAAATTGTGGAAGCTCGAAGTAGTTCTGTCGGTCGATGAGTGATATGCTGATGCCTTTGACAGGCCTGACATCCAGACATAAATTTGACAGCATCTGCTTGTAGCGTTGGCCAAAAGTATCCAGCCAGGATAATTTTCCTAGCCAAGGATCTTCCTCCAATATGGCTCCTGCATATGCCTTCGTCAATCTCTCGCATGATGTAGTTGACTTTCACTGGACCGACACACTTGAGCAAAGGCCGGGCGAAGGCTCTTTTATATAGTTGCTCCCCGACCAGCGTAAACCTGGAAGCCCGGCGGCAAAAAAGACCAACTTTTTTATCGCCCACTGGCATAGCTCCACTGCATAGGAACTCCGCATATGGTTCTCCCCAGTCAAGTAATGCAGTGTCAGCGGCCTCCTCATCGATCTGAGCCACCATTCCTTTTGTATCACTGGGCTCATCCAACGTCCACGAGGTAATGAAACTGGCCAACTTGGCTAGCTTGTCTGCCTTAACATTGTCAGCTCGGGAGATCTTCTGCAAAACAACCTCGGTGAAAGAGGATCTTATCTATTCATAGATGGTCATATACTTTTGTAGGTGCTCATTCTTTATTTCAAACTCGCCTTTTATCTGCTGGGCGACGAGTTGAGAGTCTGAGTGCAAGATGACCCGAGCAACTCTCACTTGCTTGGCTACTTGTAATCCCGCTAGAATCGCCTCATATTCGGTTTCGTTGGTGGCTCGGAAGTGGAGTCGGATAGACAGTTGCAATACATCTCCCCTGGGGGAAATCATCAGGATTTCGATTCTGCTGTTCTAGTGGTTGGAGGAACCATTAACGTAGATTTTCCATAATCCATTAGCTTCAGGTTTAGGGACAACCTCGAGCATAAAATCAGCAAGTGTTTGTGCCTTGATGGTGGTACGGGGGTGGTACTCAATCTCATACTTGCTCAACTTAGCCATCCACTTGATCAACCGTCCTGAAGCCTCTAGGTTTATGAGGATGCACCCAAGTGGGCTATTGGTGAGCACCACCACTGGATGCGCCAAGAAATATGGCATCAGTCTTCGGGCCGTCAGTACCAAGGCATACGCCAGCTTCTCCAGTGTTATATATCGAGTTTCTACATCCTTCAGGAGATACTCGAAGAAGTAGATTGGGTACTGAGTATTACCTTCTTCCCGAATAAGCGCAAAACCCACGGCTTTCTCTACAACAGATAGGTAGACGAATAGCGTTTTTCCCTCCAGCGACTTATAGAGGATGGGGAGCTCAGCGAGGTATACTTTTAAATCTGTGAAAGTCTTCTCGCACTGATCATCCCAATCGAAGTTAACAGCCTTCCTCATAATCTTGAAGAACGGTAGAGTCTTGTCAGTAGATTTGGAGATGAACCGGGACAGAGCGCTAATTCTACCATTCAGCTATTGCACGTCCTTGAAGTTACGAGGGGATGACATATTGAGGATGACTTGCACTTTCTCTGTGTTAGCCTCAATCCACCTTTCCATCACCATGTATCCGAGGAACCGACCACTCTTCACCTCGAACAAATATTTAGCAAGGTTCAGTTTCAACTTGTTGGCCCTCAATGTGACAAACATCCCCAAAAATTTGACGGTCCCAAATTATACTAATTAATTTGTCACGAAATTTATGGGCTCATCAAATTTAAATATCAATGAATGAATGAAATGTGCTGGAAACCCTTTTACAATCAAAAGCTAAAAATGTAATATAGGGGCCACAGGTCGTATTTTTCTCGGGGCTAGTTGACGTTGTGTGATTCGCGCTTGTATTTAGGTGTCGTTTATGAATTTGGGTTTCGAATGTGAATTGGGGTTTCAAGTTGCAATTCGGAATTAGAAATATAATGCAAAGCAAGGAACTTTAGCTAGATGCACTAAACATGGTGAATGCAATTAATAACTCTACCAATCAGCCACTATCTCAATTTTAATCTACTAATGTAAACTTGCACCATTCTGAATTTAAACTTACAAACAAATGCAAGAGTACACTGCAGAAGGTTTTAAACTTAAGAAATCATCACTCAAGGCTGAAACTTAGCTTGATGCAAGATGAAAAGTTAAAGCAAACTTGATACATAAGTGAAGGAAACTATTTGCCAAATTGATACTGACTGCAGGGAGTGTGTAGCTGATTAATTCGGTTTGGTAGAGCTAGGCTGTCAAATGAAGTTCGCTGCAAGAATGAATTAAGCAATCTCAAACCCGAGAATGACCAAGGAAATAACAAACCAAATTCGGCAGGGACATGCAGGAGTCAAACTCAGTTCAGATTTGGAATGCAAACTTCAGAGCATGAACAAATGCAGAAACAACTTGATTGAGTTGCAATCTGTTGCAATGACTCACCAAACCAGAACTTCTTGATGTGTTGCAATCGAAAATGAAGGAATAAAAGTTGTATGATGCAGCAAATAAGGTGGAAAATGCAGAAATACAGTTATGCAGAATTTGATCCAAATGCAGAAATTCAGTTCCAAGCAAATGCAGTTTAGTTTGGAACAATTCAATGCCGAGACCATAATCTGATACGCAGAAACAAAATCTGAAAACTAAATGTGATTTGCAATGGCAGAAATTCAAGTAAACACAACTAAACTCAAAAGAATTTACAACATTCAGAAATTTTACTTGGCACGCAGCATGGCATAGCAATGGCAATTTACCGCAATGTAATAGAAATGATTTGCAATGTAAATTCAGAGGACAAACAAAAGTTCAATCTCAATTCAAAAGGACTAATTGAAATGCAGGTAAACAAAATGATACGCAGGGAGAAATTTGATACGCAGCTATAAACAGGGAGAAGAAATGACATCTGATACGAAAGGATTAAACTACAACTAAACTAGAATTAAAAGCAATTATCCACTACAAACATTCCCTAGCTGTTGAACTAGAAGATTTGAATCCTAATTAAGCAGAAACTAATCAGAAACGAGATTAACCAAATCTGAAACAAAAACAGAACTAAATTACAGCAGTATTGAAATTTCAGCTACAAAAACAGAAATTAAATGAGTTAAACTACTCCTCAATCTTCCACGAGCTCAAGGTTTCTTTGTTCGTCACGCAAAGGCTGGCCTCGAACCCCTAAGCTCAGCAATTCGCTGGAAAACAGCTCCGCTTGGTAAATTCTTCTCAAACTGCACAGTTGGGGAAATTTCCAATCCGAAAGCTTCGATCTCAGTTGTTGAGCTGCGATGGTGATTTGGGGAAGACCTGAGCTCACCTGAGAACCCCTACAAGTGGCCCAGGTCGTCGGAAATTGGTTGTGGCTGAGATTTAAGCTCCCGGACCACAAAGCTGTCGAAACCCTCAAACAAGCTCTGTCCGGCGCGAATTTGATCTGAAATCTCCAACAAAGTGTCCTCCAGCGATCCAAACCTTGATCCCGATGAAGAATTAAGGGGTCGCGCCCCTTTAGATGAAGAAAACTACTGGAAAACGAAGAACTCGAAGCGAAGAAGACGAGCTAACGGCGGAGACGCGACACTGTGCACCGTGGGTGAGTTTTGATTAAATACTCAAACATGGACGGCCCAGATTGATCGAATGAAATCCAACGGCTGATCTTGATCTGATTGGAGCCAAACTTTTATGATGATGATCTGGGGTCAGGATCTACCTTGTGGTAGCTCGGATCCTCCAGATATGCAACGGATGGTCCAGATCAACTCTATCTGTGAATGGACGCTCTAGAGCCCTCCAAGCTTGATCCAACGGTTGATCTTGCTCTGATTGGGATGAAATCTTCAGATCTTGATCAGGGTGCTTGATCAACCCTAACCCTAGCTCGGATTGCTTCAGATCGTCCCGGATGGCTCAGATCTAGCCGCTCTTGAATCGGACGGCCCGGATTAATCGTAGGCTTGATAATTCAATCCGGTTCACATCCGACTCAGGTTTGACCCAGTATGCCCTAGGTCCAGGATCCTTTCATGCCTACAAAAATATATCAGAAAATTAGTGGCCAAATAATCCAAAAATATGTAATTTTGCAATTAAGTCCAAAATAATAGAAAATCCTAAAACCTAGGGTAAAATCAGAATTAAGCAATAAAAACATGGATCAAACATGGATTTTAACATCTAAAATAATCACAAAAATGGTACTTATCAACTCCCCCACACTTAACCTTGAGCGTCTCGCGAAACTACTAAATATGTATCCCTTAGGCTCTCTTAAGCATAATTAGAAACAAATGAAAAGAAATTACCTAAGGTTGTCAATTCTCAAAAATCTAAGCTCTATGGACTAGTATCTTGTCCTTAAATCAACAACTTAGCCTTTTCATCTATCATGAATCATTGAGATGAATTTAACTCATAGCCTTTCATGGGAAGTTTTGGTGGCTCTCTCTTAAGTTCTAAGTTGGTGATGGAAGTGGAGCTCACTCAAACACATATGCTTTTTGCACTACCATAGGCTTGCTTATTATCTACTCTCCACCATTGATCATGATTAGGATTCACATCTACAAAAACAAATAAAAACATGGAAAATGATAAGAAGTGGAATAAAAACCAAGGAAATGGAAAAAGTTGATAAAGTGGAAGACTTGAGTGCTTGGGAATATTTCCAATGAACTTTGCTCTCTTATCAGTCCCCTAGTGATATCAAAAATGTGGTGAAGTTAATCTTGAACAATTACTTCGACTTAGATGAATAAAACTCTTTTAATCTCAATGTGCCAACTTCCACCTTGCGTGCCAAGTTTCTTTCTCCATCTTCCATCCCTGATTTTTCCTCTTTCCCTTTCTCTGTAATACGGTCAAATATGTAATGATGCAAAGCTTGGATTTGGATGAGAAAAATCTTCACTAATTTATGGTGCTAAAACTCAAGTTGGATGCCACTTGTTTCCTTGTTTTTCTTGTTTATTCAAACTGTTTTTCTTCCTTTCCTTTTCTGCTCTAAGGTCTTACAATGAGCTCACGGCAGATTCCTTTCATTCTCTGATTTCTCAAACAATTAACATCAGTGAGCATCAAATGGTGTAGTGGAGAATTTGAATGGTTTCACTTGAAAATTCTGCCCACAGCTGCATTTGTTTTGAATTTTTCTTGCATAAGATTTCATCATTTAATTCAGCTTCCATTCGCACTTGGCTTGTATCACTCAGTAGCTCCCAGAGGCACCACTCGGCAGCAGCAAATACAATCAGATTTCTTCAATTGTTAGCAAACCTTGCAGCAGCCACATTGGTTTCAAATCAATTCCTGCACTGCCCAGAATTTTTTTCTTCCCTGTTTTGGCACATTTTTGCTTCCATGTTTCGGATTTGGTCAGTCTTCAAAGTAGCTAAATGCAAGGTACAGCTGCAATTCAATATTAATACAAAGTTTACTGGTTTTCAATGCAAGGTACCGCTGCAAAGTCCAAAGCCTTTACTGATTTTTTTCTCTTTTTTTTTCTATGGCACAAATTTGCTTTTGCTTGTGTGCCATTTTGCTTCTCATTGAAGAATTCTTCTTCAAAACTGCTCCACTTAATTGGCACTGCATCACTGATTTCCAACACCCATAATTCGGATTTCCCTGCACAACAAATTTCTGCACAAAAAGCTTCAATTCAGCCTCCATCTTCAACTTTTCTGCAATTTGTTTCTGATTTTTCCAGCTTGTTTCTGCTGCAGTTCTTTGTTTCGGCCACATTCCATATCAGATCAATAACTTTGGTTCCAACCTCAGCAATGCATAGATTTTCAGAAATCTGCTCCAAGATTCCAGCACTCGGCAATGTCAATTCAGCACTTCAAGCTCAGATTCGGTAACAAAAATTTCAATGCAGTTCAGACTTTTCCCTCAGCTTGATTGCAGAGATTCTACACTGCTTTTCAGCATTCAATTCAGACTAAACAAAGTGGACGAAACGTCTTCTATCAGCTGCAAATTCAGCTGCTTGCAAGTGGAGTTCTTGTGGGCACAGATTTTCTCTTTTTATCCCAGCTTCAAACAGCTTCAATTCAGCCTACATTCAACTTTTTCTCAACTTCATTCTAGACTTAACAGCTGGAGTTCAGCTACTAGCATTTCAGCTCCAAGATTCCAGCACTTGCACAAACTGTTTTTGGCACAAATTTTTTTTTCATTGGATCAGATTTTTCATCTCCTTTGCCCATTCTTGGTACCTAACTCCATTCACTTGGCACCAAATTCTGCATTAATCTCAGATTTACACAGCTACATTTCTTTTGGCCGAAACATGCTCCTAATCAATTCTTCCTTTTCATTTTTGGTACAGATTTTTCTTTGTAATGGCACAGAATTTAAATTGGCTGCAATTAAACAAAACCTCTGCCACTCCTTGATTCCTTTCAGCTTCAGTTCAGGAATAATTTGCAATCAAGCTTCAATAACTGTCCTTTACCAGATTAAAGCTTGGCAGATTAGTTTATATCCCTTCAGCAGTTCCAAATTCTAGACTCGGCAGATTACAGCTCTCCTTTGTTTCAATGTTTTCGAGTTTTTGCTTCACTGCCTGCACAACTGCTCTTGGCTTTTATCAACTTACAGTTTACTCCCTTTTTAGTTTCTTCATTTCAGAGGCTCTCAAATGTGGTACTCGGCAGCTACAATTCTTTTACAGCTCAGATTTGGCAGTTTCAGCATTGATTCAATTAATTCCAGCTTTGTTCAGCTTCTTATCAACTTCACAACCTGCAATTCAGACTTGGTAGCAATCTAAATTCCAGAAATTGGATTCGGCCAGGGCACAGATTTTCAGATTTTCTCCATTGCTTGCCTCTTGCTTCAATCCAGAATTTCTTACATTTCCAGCTTTTGTTCAGACCTTGCTCAGATTTTCTGATTTATACAGCTGCACTTCCTCTTCTAACATCATGTGGCCTGATTTCTATAGCACAGAACAGCTTCCATCCAGGCAATTTTAACCAAGACATGCTTCACAGATTTTTCAGCTTCTTTTTAACTTTCTCAGCCTTTAATTCAGCCTTCATTCAGATTTTGCTGATTTCTGCATTTGTTCTTAGCTAAAACATACCAGATTCTTCAACTTTATAATTCATTCAGATCAGTTTGCGTCTAGAAGGTATCGAGTGGTATTCCATTCCATTTTAAAACCTTGGCATAGGATTTGGCTTCAATTTGATGGTTGCATGCCACTTAGACCTTGGCACAAACATTTCTTGGATCTCCACATTGTAATCAAGAATCTAGATGCCCTCCATTTGCTTCCATCCTTTTGCTCATTTTTGACACCAAACATCACTCAAACTCATCTTTGGCACATGAAAATTTTTTTTTTTTTTGAGTTGAACTACATCATTGATGAAAATTGCTTCCAAATCACCAATCACTCCCCCACACTTAATTCTTTGTCCGTCTCGGGCAAAATAGCATCAAGAAAAACATCCCAAGCAAACAAATCCATAGAAAAATGAGGGTCAAGATTAGCAATAAGGAAAGACAACTAGAATAGAATAAGCAAATTGATGTGGAAAGGTGAATAAAATGATTTGTCCCTATAGATGTGATCCAACCATTGAAATATGATTTTGAAAGAACCTAAGCAAGTTCTAGAGTACAATGACATGTGTGTATCACAAAATAAGGCTAATCTCACTAGGTAAAAATTAATCCATCTCAATTCTTCAATCAAGAATCTAAAGCATAATCGTACTCAAGCATCCAAGATTTCATCCATGAACTAAATTCTAAGTCTTGACAACCAAATTTAATTTATTTTCCAAAAGACTCTAAAATGCTATGGGATAACCTAGAGGGATACATTTATTTCTACTCATGCAAGAAAAGTGAAAAAAGAAGTAACAATGTATTTACAAGGACTCCTATGCATTCTACTCTACTCATGCATTTATTAGCAAGAAAACTCTACTTCTAGAAAGCATGAAAATGAAAAATGCAATAAAAGAAAATACAAGCAAGAAAAATCTCCCCTTTATTCTGGTGGGCGGAGTCTATCCAGAAGTAGCCTCCATCTTGGTAGTGGAGGACCATGGGTAGTTGGGAGAATTAGGACTCCCCCACACTTGAACTTCGCAAAAAATTTCTCTGGTGGCCTAAGGCGGTTCAGGTTCAAGAGCCATTCAAGGGATGGAGTGCTTTTAATTAAAGTCAGATCATCTCCTCCTTCTTGATGCCCTTCAGAAGTCCTTCCAGGAGGCTGGAGTCTGTTCAGTTGGAGTACCCACTCCTGAAGTCTTCTAGACCCTGCAAAACAGTGTAATACCTTTCTCAAGCGTGCAAGGTCAGAAAGAAATAAAATGATATAAGTATCTGCATGAAATGAATCCAAATCTGCATCATGTTCAATGAAATCAATTCTTGGTGTCTCAATAAATTTTTCACAATTATTTTCTACCAAGGATGTATCAAATAATGTATCACAGCCAATAAAATCAATTTGTGGTGCCTCAATGAATTTTTCAAAATTATTTCCAGAATAAGATATGTCAAGAGATTCATCACAAAAATCAACATCAAGTCTAGGCACCCCTAAAAAATTTTCACACTCAGCATTTGCATCTAATGTAACACCACATGCTTCATTTTCAACAATTTCTACACTAGGTACCTCTAGGGATTTTTCACAATTATTTTCTACAAGAGATGTATCCCTAAGTATATCACAAACAATAAGATCAGTTTGAGGTACCTCATTACAAATTTCAGAAAAATTAGGAGGAGAATTTACCTGATCGTGCTGAAAAATACCTGGAGGTTCTACAAAAGTAGATGTATCCGTGTTCTCCTCCTGGTCATGTTCAAGATCCTCTTCAGCCTCCAGTTCTGGTGGACACTCAAATAAAACAGGTGATCCTTGGGTTCTTGCTTCCACCATGCAAGTCCCTACACTTTCTGGTAATTGTGGTGGTCCCTGGGGCTTAGTGCAATCCCCTACACCTATGGAATCATCTTCCTCAACCATTCCTGTATCAACCAAATTAGAAAAATTAGGACCTTCAATAATACTATAATCACAAAATAAAAGATGAGAATGGTCCTGTGAAATAGGAATGGGTGATTTCTTGGGGCTCTGTGCAATCCCCTACACTCATAATCCTATCCTCTGAATTTTCTGATGCATCAATCAATATAGGTGGTTCCTGGGGCTCTGTGCAATCCCCTACACCTATAGAATCCTCTGATTGTTCTAATCTTTGAGCTTGTATTTGATTCCATTGATCAACTAATTGTGCAAGGCGTTGTTCGATGCCTTGCCGTTGTTGTTGTAAAATTTGCTGATGTTGTAGGACTTGTTGGAAATTTTGCTGCTGTAATTGTTGAACTTGTTGCAACATCTCCATCATCCTTTGTTGTTGAGCCTCATCCCAATCAGGATCCTCAAAGCCTCCTTGATTAAACTGCTGAAATGGGAGGGGCTGAAAATTCTGAGTGTCTTGCTGAAAATTCTGTCCTTGAAACTGGAAATCTTGCTGAAAATGTTGAAATTGTGGTTGAAAGGATGGTTGAACTTGCTGAGAATGGTAGCCCTGGAAATCTTGAATCTGAGGTTGAAATTGTGGTGGTGAACACTGAAATTGAGTGGGCTGGAAATTTGGTTGATTTTGCTGAAAATTTGGATCGCATGGCTGTGAATATTGAAAAGGTTGTTGAAAATTCTGTATAGGTTGAAATTCTTGCTGCCATGGCTGAGGTTGAAATTGAAATTGATTATTTTGGGGCTGAAAACTTTCAAAAGGCTGCTGGAAATTTTGTGATTGCTGAAATTGTTGAAATGGTTGCTCAAACTGGGGCTGAAAACTCTGGAATGGCGGCTGCCCGTTCTGAAAATTCTGATTTGGTTGAAAATATTGTTGAGATTGTTGACATTGTGGTTGAAAAAATTGATTTGGTTGCTGATTGAATGGTTGGTTCTACTGAAACTGTGGACACGGCTGCTGGTAAGTAGATGAAAACATTTTGATCCTGCAGCCCTGTCACAAAACAAACAAGAAAAATGGCAGTACCAGTATACAAAAGATAAAACAAAATAAAATAGAACCCAATGATATATCAAAAAGCATACAAGCAAAAATCAAACAAATCAACTAGTTGCTTCCCCGGCAACGGCGCCAAAAATTTGACGGTCCCAAATATACTAATTAAAGTTGTCACGAAATGTATGGGCTCATCAAATTTAAATATCAATGAATGAATGAAATGTGCTGGAAACCCTTTTACAATCAAAAGCTAAAAATGTAATATAGGGGCCACAGGTCGTATTTTTCTCGGGGCTAGTTGACGTTGTGTGATTCGCGCTTGTATTTAGGTGTCGTTTATGAATTTGGGTTTCGAATGTGAATTGGGGTTTCAAGTTGCAATTCGGAATTAGAAATATAATGCAAAGCAAGGAACTTTAGCTAGATGCACTAAACATGGTGAATGCAATTAATAACTCTACCAATCAGCCACTATCTCAATTTTAATCTACTAATGTAAACTTGCACCATTCTGAATTTAAACTTACAAACAAATGCAAGAGTACACTGCAGAAGGTTTTAAACTTAAGAAATCATCACTCAAGGCTGAAACTTAGCTTGATGCAAGATGAAAAGTTAAAGCAAACTTGATACACAAGTGAAGGAAACTATTTGCCAAATTGATACTGACTGCAGGGAGTGTGTAGCTGATTAATTCGGTTTGGTAGAGCTAGGCTGTCAAATGAAGTTCGCTGCAAGAATGAATTAAGCAATCTCAAACCCGAGAATGACCAAGGAAATAACAAACCAAATTCGGCAGGGACATGCAGGAGTCAAACTCAGTTCAGATTTGGAATGCAAACTTCAGAGCATGAACAAATGCAGAAACAACTTGATTGAGTTGCAATCTGTTGCAATGACTCACCAAACCAGAACTTCTTGATGTGTTGCAATCGAAAATGAAGGAATAAAAGTTGTATGATGCAGCAAATAAGGTGGAAAATGCAGAAATACAGTTATGCAGAATTTGATCCAAATGCAGAAATTCAGTTCCAAGCAAATGCAGTTTAGTTTGGAACAATTCAATGCCGAGACCATAATCTGATACGCAGAAACAAAATCTGAAAACTAAATGTGATTTGCAATGGCAGAAATTCAAGTAAACACAACTAAACTCAAAAGAATTTACAACATTCAGAAATTTTACTTGGCACGCAGCATGGCATAGCAATGGCAATTTACCGCAATGTAATAGAAATGATTTGCAATGTAAATTCAGAGGACAAACAAAAGTTCAATCTCAATTCAAAAGGACTAATTGAAATGCAGGTAAACAAAATGATACGCAGGGAGAAATTTGATACGCAGCTATAAACAGGGAGAAGAAATGACATCTGATACGAAAGGATTAAACTACAACTAAACTAGAATTAAAAGCAATTATCCACTACAAACATTCCCTAGCTGTTGAACTAGAAGATTTGAATCCTAATTAAGCAGAAACTAATCAGAAACGAGATTAACCAAATCTGAAACAAAAACAGAACTAAATTACAGCAGTATTGAAATTTCAGCTACAAAAACAGAAATTAAATGAGTTAAACTACTCCTCAATCTTCCACGAGCTCAAGGTTTCTTTGTTCGTCACGCAAAGGCTGGCCTCGAACCCCTAAGCTCAGCAATTCGCTGGAAAACAGCTCCACTTGGTAAATTCTTCTCAAACTGCACAGTTGGGGAAATTTCCAATCCGAAAGCTTCGATCTCAGTTGTTGAGCTGCGATGGTGATTTGGGGAAGACCTGAGCTCACCTGAGAACCCCTACAAGTGGCCCAGGTCGTCGGAAATTGGTTGTGGCTGAGATTTAAGCTCCCGGACCACAAAGCTGTCGAAACCCTCAAACAAGCTCTGTCCGGCGCGAATTTGATCTGAAATCTCCAACAAAGTGTCCTCCAGCGATCCAAACCTTGATCCCGATGAAGAATTAAGGGGTCGCGCCCCTTTAGATGAAGAAAACTACTGGAAAACGAAGAACTCGAAGCGAAGAAGACGAGCTAACGGCGGAGACGCGACACTGTGCACCGTGGGTGAGTTTTGATTAAATACTCAAACATGGACGGCCCAGATTGATCGAATGAAATCCAACGGCTGATCTTGATCTGATTGGAGCCAAACTTTTATGATGATGATCTGGGGTCAGGATCTACCTTGTGGTAGCTCGGATCCTCCAGATATGCAACGGATGGTCCAGATCAACTCTATCTGTGAATGGACGCTCTAGAGCCCTCCAAGCTTGATCCAACGGTTGATCTTGCTCTGATTGGGATGAAATCTTCAGATCTTGATCAGGGTGCTTGATCAACCCTAACCCTAGCTCGGATTGCTTCAGATCGTCCCGGATGGCTCAGATCTAGCCGCTCTTGAATCGGACGGCCCGGATTAATCGTAGGCTTGATAATTCAATCCGGTTCACATCCGACTCAGGTTTGACCCAGTATGCCCTAGGTCCAGGATCCTTTCATGCCTACAAAAATATATCAGAAAATTAGTGGCCAAATAATCCAAAAATATGTAATTTTGCAATTAAGTCCAAAATAATAGAAAATCCTAAAACCTAGGGTAAAATCAGAATTAAGCAATAAAAACATGGATCAAACATGGATTTTAACATCTAAAATAATCACAAAAATGGTACTTATCAAGGATGGGGAGCTCAGCGAGGTATACTTTTAAATCTGTGAAAGTCTTCTCGCACTGATCATCCCAATCGAAGTTAACAGCCTTCCTCATAATCTTGAAGAACGGTAGAGTCTTGTCAGTAGATTTGGAGATGAACCGGGACAGAGCGCTAATTCTACCATTCAGCTATTGCACGTCCTTGAAGTTACGAGGGGATGACATATTGAGGATGACTTGCACTTTCTCTGTGTTAGCCTCAATCCACCTTTCCATCACCATGTATCCGAGGAACCGACCACTCTTCACCTCGAACAAATATTTAGCAAGGTTCAGTTTCAACTTGTTGGCCCTCAATGTGACAAACATCTCTTCCAGGTCAGCTATCATGTCATTTCCCTTATCTGTCTTGACCAAGATATTATCCACATATACTTCAATGTTCCTCCCTATCTGGTGGTGAAAGACCTTGTCCATCATCCGCTGATAGGTTGCCCCTGCGTTACACAACCCAAACGACATGACATTGTAGCAGTAGGTACCATTTGTTGTTACGAAACTAACTTTTTCTTGATCTTCACAAGCGAGAGGAACCTGGTGGTATCCCTGATAAGCATCCAACATCGAAATAAAATCCCAGCCAGAGGTAGAATCCACTAGTCGATCAATCCAAGGTAAGGGGTAGTAGTCTTTAGGAAGACTTTATTTAAATCTCTAAAATCAATACAGACCCGCCATTTACCCCCGGGCGTAGGGACAAGTATAGCATTTGTCAGCCAGATCAGGAATTGAACTTCTCTTATGTGTCCGGCCTTCAGCAACTTGGCGACTTTCTCTCTGATGATCTTGCCTTGCTCAGGGGCAAAGTGTCTTCACCTTTGCTTCACCGATCGGGCTCCTGGGGTTATATGCAAGCGATGCGTGGCCAAAGCAGGGGGACTCCTTTGATCTTTTCGGTAGCTCACGCAAACATGTCCCGATGGTCCCTCAAATAGCTAATCAGATGACTTCTCAATTCTGGTGTAAGGTCAGTCGTAATCCTTGTGATTCCTCCTGCCTGTTGAGGATCAATATGGACATCTACACTTTTAACCTCCCTACGTTCTTCTTTGGGTCCTTTTTCTTCTCGAGGGTTGGCAAGGTCAATTTGTAGCGCTTCATGCGTCTTCGGGTTTTTACAGACTTCTGTCTTGACCTCCCCGCTGTAGCACCAGCGGGAAGCTAGCTGATCCCCTTTGACCTCGGCCACCTGCTCACCCACCGGGAACTTGATCTTCTGGTGGTAGATTGAGACCACCGCTTGGAATAAGCTGAGTGCTGGATGCCCCAGGATGGCGTTGTAGGACGAAGGAGCATTCACGACCATGAAGAGCGTCCTCCTCGTTCTCTCCAGCGTATCATCCCCCAGCGACAGAGATAGGGAGATCTTCCCTATCGACTGCACTCGGTATCCGGTGAAGCTGAAGAGCGGGGTGGAGACCGGATGCAACTCATCCTCATCAATTTGCATATGGTCCAGAGCCGCCTTGTACAGGATATTAATGGAGCTACCTATATCCACAAAGACGCGCTTAACCTCGCAGTTTACTATCCGTGCAAGGATTAGAAGTGCGTATTCATGAGGTCCACGTCCTCCAGATCTTCAGGGTCGAATGAAATAATCGGGCCCTGGCGTTGGTTACTGCTCGTCCCAATGGCATAGTTCTCTAGCTGACGTGCGTGGGCTTTCCTTGCCTGATGAGAGTATCCTCCAGTAGGTCCCCCGGAGATCACTCCCACATGGCCCGATGAAGGCCCGCGCGTCGGAACTTTGCCCTTCTTGGGATCTCTTTCGGGGGAGATAGATTGGCGGGGCACTATCTCCCGACTCCTTCCTCTCTAATGTGACCGGGATCACTGCCCGGCTCTATCATCCCCTGATTGTCGTCGACAAGGGGAAGGGCTTCGCCGAGCGGATCGCCGTCGGTGCCCCGCTTTATTCCACCGTTTGCGAGGCTTGACATCCACGTCCTGAGACCTCCTTTTCTTCAAGGCGTAGCACTCATCTGTAGAGTGCGTTGTACGGTCGTGGAAGTTGCAGTACTTCTTCAGTGGTTCAGGCTCCACGGTGTCGACCGTCTCCACCAACCTCTTCTTACCTACCCAGTGGTCCTTCTCGGAGCGAGAATCTTTCATCCGGGCTGGTGCGGGTGGTTCTCTTCTCTCGGATTGTACCGAGATATGTATAGGGGCTCCCTCCGGATCTTTGTGGCGAGCATGCTGCACCTCTTCGACGTTGACTTGCTTGATGGAGCGCCCCAATAAGTCATCGAAACTGGTTGGCGGCTTCTTCACCAGCGATCGAAAGAAGTCACTTTCGGAGAGTCCCTGCGTCAAGGCGCTGATGAGGATCTCTGAAGTAGCAGTTGTCATATCTTGAGCCACCTTCACTGGTTCTTTCGCCTTCTGTTTGAGGGTGAACGGGGGTGAACAAGTTCAATGTCGTCTTCTGGTATCGGTGGCTGCTAGCGAAGTGATGCAAGAAAGCGGTTCTAAACTCTAGGTAAGAGTTTATAGAATCTTGGGGCAGCTTCTGGAACTATCTCTAGGCGGCCCCTGACAAGGTGCTCAAGAACACCCCGCACTTCACACCATCTGTGTACTAGTGTAAGAGAGCCACATTCTTGACGGATCTTCGGTTGCGGTGGTGTGAGGCAAAAATGCTTGGAATTTCGCCTTGCACCGAAACCGCTCATTGCGAGACGGCTTGCTCGATTTGGTGTTGATCCAACACTCCTTTGATGGCATTAGCTACTAGACGATCCAACTCCTCCCTCGTCAGGATGATGGGTTGTCCTTCTGGATCCGCCATCACGGTGCTTCTTTTGGTGCTTTGATTGTTTTCCCACAGATGACGCCAAACTTGTTCCGGAAGGGAATGAAGCGGATGGCGAGTCACCAAGGCGCAACCCACAAGGACAATGACGAGGAGAAGATGCTCACGCCTTGCGAGATTAACATGAGTGTTAATGGGAACACACCGGAAGGTTTTCCAGCGGAGCTCACTCCGACGCTCAAGTCAGGAACCTCAATTCTCTTAGGAGGGCAACAAGGAATCAAGAGATTTCTTCTTAGTTCGGAAAACTTACCCCCTTTACCTGGATGCTGAGACATCTTATATACCTGGGGTTTTGGTAACACGTGCCCCCACCTTCTCCTCCGCGTCCCTTAATCATTGGTTATTTGATAAACATCCTATCTTTTGGTAACGGCCACTGCGATTATTAAAGCCTTAATTGCCGTGCATTGCGGGCAATAATCATCCGATGATTTTTCTGTTCTGTAAAGAGGAACGACTACTTGATGTCGGGCTGTCTGATTTTTGGGCTCCATTCTTCCGAGCCAGTCTTGGAGTCTCGCCTCCCGAACTGATCTCAAGGCCTTCATGTGTTTTATCGAGAGGGTCTCGGGAGCCCGACCCTCGGTCTGACCTCGGGGGATCTGATTTGCTCTCCCGAGGTAGTCTCGGGAGCCTGATCCTCGGTCTGACCTCAGAGGGCTTTAATATGCTCTCCCGAGGTGGTCTCAGGAGCCTGATGATCGGCCTGACATCGGGGCTTGGGTTCACTCTCCCGAGATGGTCTCGGTCTGATCTCGGAGTTTTGGTTTGACGGGTCCACCACGTAACTTCCTCCTGCCATGTATCAACCCCGGGATACTTATCCCCATCGGCTATTATATAAGCAAATTTGTGAAATCTGGATTCACTGGTCCGGCCAATTATTACAGATGTTTGGATTTGTAAGTATCACTCATCCTCCATTTTGATCTAATCAAGTTTTAGCAGAAGGACGGTTATGAACTTTAGCATTATATTCCTTTTTTTAAAAAATCCATGTAGATATGGATAAGTTCATATTTCATTTCTCAATCTCTGTAATACTCATGCAATAATTGGGAGCTGGGAGCACCATGGTACAGTGTACAGATAAAAGTTTCTGTGAAATTTATCGTCGGCAACAAAAACTTAACGTTTAATTGGAGAAAACTCCCTAATCTCAAATTGGTCTTTGTATGTATTTCCCCACCTAATAAATTCTTTGCATTCACTCCCTAATGGATTGAGTATAAAAGAGTGAAAACTCAGTATACATTATAAAGATTTGAATATAAATTGTTTGAAATTTAATACTAATTTAAGAAATTTGAGTACAAAGTTCCGGTGACCTCTCATATGAAAATCTTGATGTGGTGAGTATAAAAGAGTGAAAACTCAATATACATTATAAAAATTTGAGTATAAATTGTTTGAGATTGAGTACTAATTTAAGAAATTTGAGTATAAAATTTCGATGACCCTTTATGTGAAAATCTTGATGTGGTGGATGCGACCTTACATACTCAAATTTTAAATTTTATACTCAAATTTTTTTCAAATAATACTCAATCTAAATCAATTCATACTTAAATTTTGATAATGTATAGGAAATTTTTACTATATACTAAAACAATGTATACTCAAATTTTTTTAAATAATACTCAAATTTCTTAAATTAGTACTTAATCTCAAACAATTTATACTCGAATCTTTACGATTTATACTGAATTTTTACTCTTTTATACTGATAAAAAAAATAACACACAAAACTATCTTGTCAATCTTATCAGGGAGTACATGCAAAGAAATTTTCGGTTGAGGAGTGCATGTAAAACCAAGTTTGATATTGGAGAGTTTTCTCAAATTTTGGTACTATTATCCAGGTATCCAGGACTACTTGCACAAAGGTGGTTTCAAGCAAGATGTGACATTGCTTGATGAGACGGTTGTTATGGAGGGGGTAGCTCACTTCATCAATCAAGAAAAGCCACATGAGATTACTGAACACATCTACAACTTCTTCAACAAGTTCAGTCTTGATGCTTCAAAATTATAGCTGTCCAAAAGCTCGAAAGAATAAATAGAGTTTGCAGAATATATCTTTCGACTCCGGAGAGGGTAGGTACCCTTTAGATGCTTGTCTTGATAGTTTTGTAATATCGTTAACCATTAGCTACCTTTTAGAGGTAGACTGAATAAATCTATAACTCCTTTGAGTTTGAATTAAATTTGATTATGAGTGGATCAATTTTAGTTATTTTATTTTAGCTAATTACACATTCTCCTCGTGATCATTATGCTCAACGTTCCTCCTCCCATCAATGTGAGATCTCGAGAAAAGGCCTATTATATACAATTTTATCCTCTTGCAAAAGGCTATTTCCAAAATTTAAATTTGTGACCTCTAGGTTACATGGTAATACCATTGCACTTGAATGCTGGAGAATGATGCTCTTCTCTTCGCGAGCAGTCGTTCTATCCAAACAAGCAAGCATTCGAAATGGGAGAAAATCAACACCAAACAAGCAATTCAAGCTATCAAGTTTGGAAGTACCTTAATCCTGTTCAGAGATGCATAAGTTCAGCTACAGGAATGCACTTCATTGAATTTCTTTGCCATAAACTAGTTGCCCCTAGATATATCAGTTATCAAGTGATTGTTATCCCAAATATAAGACTGATGCTAGTCAGCTAGTTTACTGAACATAACAATATTCCATCCAAGTGAAATAGTGATCATCTAATAACATTTAACCGATATGAAAAGTAAATGGTGTTCAAATTCAATATCAAGACGGATGAGCAAGAAGTTAACCATGAGCCAAAAAATCTTCTTTAACAGTTAAGAATTAATGTATACAACAGTGCATTATACAACATTTTGAAAGTTGAATGTGCATCATACATTTCTCTTAATTCCTTTGTCAAAACAAGCAATCATTTATGACTTCCATTTACGGAGAATCAAAAAAGAATCCTACTAGCTAAAGTTCAAGCTCCTGCTGAAATCTTAGTGTAGCAGTTGGGGCGACTTCAATGTTACCGCTGGTATTGGTATGATGAGCTTAACTTTAAATTAAGAAAATGTCGATCCCTTTGCAGATCACCAATAATCCCCGCAAGAACAAGTTCCATCCCTAAAATGATGAAACCTATTGATATCTCTAATGATAATCTCCCTGGAAACAATCTTGCATATGTACTTGAATGCCGTATGACAATCTATGCAAACTCGGAGATTCTTCTTCACTCTAATGGGGGCTCCAGCCGGAGTACTGATCAATGCAAATGCAACCGCAAGCCTCTCGCTGTGGTGAGAGAGGAGAAGTTCCTTCTCCCCTGGCTCAACATCATGGAGGTCGATCTCGAGCATCGGGATGTATCCTGCCTTTTTCATTAGATCCCCAAGCTCCTCTAGCTTAGCATAGATCTCAACCGTTCTGTCATGACTTCTATCTCCCACTATGAAAGTGTAAATCAAACCTTTCAATTCTACCCAGCTTACTGCAGGTTCTTTCTTCACCCTGCTATCTTTCATTAACCTCCGGGCCGTAGCTACATCGTCCCACATTCCTGCCGAAGCATACATGTTTGCGAGAAGCACATGGGTACCGGACTTCTCTGGTTCAAGATTGAAGAGCACCGCGGCTGCTTGTCGACCCAGTTCTATATTTCCGTGAACTCTAGCAGCCCCTAAGAGTGCTCCCCAAACCGATGCATTGGCTTCAAACGGCATAGCGTGCACGAGTTCCATTGCCTCGTCTAATTTACCAGCACGCCCAAGAAGGTCGATCATGCAGGCATAATGCTCTTGTGTTCGTTGAACTCCGAACATCTCTTCCATCGAATCAAAATAATGTTTTGACTCCTCGACAAGGCCTGCATGGTTACAAGCAGACAGAACACTCGTCAAAGTAATGTGATTTGGAGGCACGCCATCATCGATCATTTTGGAGAATAAAGCCAACGCCTGTTTTCCATGTCCATGTTGGGCAAGCCCTCCGATCATAGCAGACCATGAGACAACCCCCTTTTCTGGTATCTCAGAGAAAGCTAAGGTCGCATCGTCGATACTCCCACACTTGGCATACATGTTAACAAGTGCATTCCCCGTAAACACATCAGGCATGTTACCCGTCTTCAGCACATGCACATGAATCTGCTTCCCTTGTTCGTAAGCAGACAAACTGGCGCATGCATTGAGAAGGCTACTATAGACATATGAATCTGGTTTAAGCTCTTGACTTAGCATTCTAGTGAACACTTTGAAAGCTTCTTCCCCTTGCCCACTCTGCGAGTGCACGGTGATCAAAGATGTGAAAGCCACCACATCGGTAGATTGGCATTCCTCGAAAATTCTCCCTGCTTCCTCGACAGAATTACACTTACCGTATGCATCAATTAGGCCATTCACTACATGAGGATCTGACAGAAAGCCAGTTCTCATAGCAAGCCCATGCACCTGCTTGGCGATACCAATTGCCTGTGCGCTTGCTGTGGATTTAAGAACAGCTGACAGTGTGGTTCGATTTAAGCTCAAACCTCCATTTCTCATGTCAGCGAAAAAGGAAAGAGCTTCATCATCCCTTCCGCAATGTGAGCACCCAGAGATCAAAGCATTCCACTCCAACAAATCTTGTTTGGGGATCGAGTAAAAGACCCTCGTAGCATCATCTAATCGGTCGCATTTTGCATACATATCAACGAGGCCGACACCGACGAATGAATCGGAATCTAAACCAGCCACGATCAAGCTACCGTGTATCTGCATGCCTAAATCCAACAGTTTTGCCCCAGCACAAGCTTTGATAATGCTGGGCAAAGTGAACACATTAGGAACCATTCCTGAGGCCTTCATCTTCGTCAACAAAGCCAATGCCTGGTGATCATGTCCATGCAGGACACAGGCAGCAATGAAAGAGTTCCATGAAACAATATCAGGTCTAGCAATCTTCTCGAAAACAAATGCTGCGGCTGCGAAATTACCTGACTTAGCATACATGTCGACGAGGGCATTGGCTATGAAAGGGTCTGAATGGTAACCGAGTCTAGTGAGATAGCCATGAACAGCTTTCCCACGGGACAAATCTTGCAAGCCAGTGCAAGCATTTACGAGGCACGAGAGCCCGAATTCATTAGGCCTCGATGCGCCCATTGCCATCTTCTGAAACAGACTGATCGCCTCCTCAAACCGGTCATTCCTCACAAAGCCAGCAAGCAAACCGTTCCACGAGATGCTGTTCGGCTCGGCAATGCCCTCGAAGAGCCTCTTCGAATCTGATAGGCGTCCGAAGTTGGAATACATGACGACGAGCGTGTTCGCGACGAACACATCGGACTCGAACCCGGTGACCACGATGAAGGCGTGAACTTGTGTGCCGGCGACGAAGTCGGAGGAGACGGAGCAGGCCTTGAGAACGGAGGGGAGGGTGAACTCGTTGCTCGGGACGCCCAAAGACCGCATCTTCAGGAAGGCATTGAGAGCGTCGCGGCCGAGGCCGTTGTTGGCGAAGGCGGAGATGAGGGCGGACCAGGAGCCGTGGTCCTGGTCGGGGAATTCCTCGAAGAGCTTCCGGGAGGACTCCGGGGAGCGGCATCTGGAGTAGAGCGATAGAAGGTGGTGGCGGAGGGGAGGGGAAGACGAAAGGCATGACTTGGCGAGGAGGGCGTGGATCTTAGCGGCGCCGCGGATAGAATGGGTGGAGGTGATAAGGGCGATGAGATCGAAGATGGAGAAGGTGACGGTGGGGGTGGAAGTTTCGCCAGGAGGAGGGAGAGAGGGTGATAAGTCCGCCGCGGCGGCGGTGTGGAGGATGGTTTTATGGGAGAAGGGAACGGAAGAGCGAAGGGGTTTGGAAGATACGGGAAGGAGGATGCGGCAAGGCTTCATCAGAAGACCCAGGCACAACTGAACTCTAGTTTGTAGCCCGCCGCCAGACGCCCCAATCCGCCATGTATTGAAAACCAGACCGGAATGGTGAACCGGACACACTGGTTCATTGAGAGTGAATTTGATTCTACAATGTCAAATTCATCGCCCGATCTTATACCATTAAGAGAGAGTAAAAAAAAAAATCGATATTAGCCATCGTATGGGATAACTTCCTTTATCTTTATCCGAATTCAAATCTTATGCAATTTTATAAATCCGTCGGATGATAACTAACTAGACAATGCATTGAGGAGGCGTTTGATTTAGAATAATAGGACTAGGGAATAAAAATGGATGGTAATCATTCCCATTGACACTGTTTGGTAAGTGTCAATGGGAATGAAAATAAGGAAATCATTCCCTCATTTTCATTCTCTACTCCCCCTCATCAATCAAATTCCTCAATAATTCCTTCTTTTTCATATATCCAAAACACTCCTTTTTTTTATTTTTCATTTTACTATTTCTTTTTATATTATCTCATTTTACTTTCTCTCTCTACATTTTAAAATTTCTCTCTACATATTTATTCTTTTCTCTCTCTATATTTTCTATTATTTTCTCTCTCTACCTTTCTCATCTTATTATCTCTCTGTATATTTTATTAATCACTTTCTCTCTCTACCTCTCTTATCATAATTTATTTTTCATTTTTTCTGTATATTTCATATATCACTTTCTCTCTCTACATTTTCTATATCACTTTCTCTCTCTACTCTCTCATCTCACTTTCTCTCTATATATTTTCAATATCACTTTCTCTCTTCCCTCTTATTATAATTTATCTATCTTTATTTTTTACTTTTTCTCTATATTTTCTATATTACTTTATCTCTCTACATTTTTTATATCCCTCTCTCTCTACCTCTCTCATCTCATTTCTCTCTATATATATTTAATATTATTTTCTCTCTATATCTCTCTTATCATAATTTATCTATATTTATTTTTTACTTTTCTCTATATCTTCTATCACTTTCTCTCTCTACATTTTCTATATCATTTTTTCTCTCTATTTTTTTTTAATGATTTCTCTCTCGATTTTTTATCACATCTATCTTATCTTATTTTTCTCTCTACTTTTTCTCTTTATTTTCTCTATTATTATATTTTCTCCTGTTTTTTTCTTCTAATTTTTTTTTACCTTACTTCTCATAATTTCTCTCTATATTTTTCTAATTTATCTCTAAACTCATTTTATTTCACTTTCTCTATTTTATAATAATTCTATTATTTTAGGTAACTTTGAATTTTTTATGGATTCCGATTACTAAAGTTAAACTGAACCAAACATCATCAATGACAATAATTTTCATTCCAGGATTTGAACCAAACACTACCAATAGAATTTTCTGATTAATAAATTTGAACCAAACGCCCCCTAAAACTTTTGAAAAGGCACAACAAAGGTATTTAGATTTGGAAAATTATATATAGACATTTAATATATCGTGTGTACAGTGTGTCAATTTTTTTTAAAACTTTCAACACAGGTATGTGGACGTCAACAGCGTAAGATATATATAAATTTGTTACGTTGTGAATTTTATCCGCGACAATGATCGAGAAGTATGAAATGAATCCAAACATCTCATTTCATTCCGATAAATATTTTTTTATTTTTTTAATTTCAAAATTAAATTTTACCTTTACTGATTCTATTTATGTAATTGGCGAAATGCTCGCCCTCAGCGCTGTTGGTGTCTAAGCATGAATTCGATTTGCAAAGATTAAAACTTACAGTGATTCTTGATGTTCTTCTTCCTCTACTCCTTCTTCTTGCTGTCACGAGGACGTCACCGGACCGTCTTCAGTAAGCCACAAACCAAAACCCAGCAATTCGAAGCTCCGATTTCTTCTTGTTCGTCTGCCTATGGATTGCAATTTCGGACGCCTATTTATAGGGAAAAACGAGTCGTTTCTCTTCTACCTCCATCAATGGAGGTGTTCAATGCCATTGATTGTGAACGTTTCAACGTTCACAATCAAGGCTTGTAACGCCTCGGCTTGTAACGCTAACATCTCCCACTCGTCCAATTCTATCCATATAGGTCATCTAGTCACTAAGACTATGTAAGGAAGTCACAAAGACCATATCGGAGCATTCAACTCATACTTCAGGGAAAATGGTTCGTGCGACAACAAGCACACTAAGCAATTAATGCTAAGAAAGTTGTTATACTTAACTTAGATGCTCTATAGAACGAATCAGAGACATCAATAACTTGCCTTTACCCCAGATTAAATATTTACATCCATCTGAACATCTCTAATCCCTCATATGACATCTATGCCAAGAGCATGTTTGTCATCTCAAATCAAGACTCTTATTCACAATCACATTTTTAAGTACTTAACAAAAAATGTAACTAGTCGACCAGTGAATAAGTATTACAGATGTAAACCAATTTTAATCTTCCTTTTCAGCTAGAATCTATTCATTCTAATCAGTTGCTTTCCTAGTTATGCTCCATAGACCGAATCATCCATAGTCAATAGGACACACACTAAAGTAGCAACCACTGATTAAAACTTCAAGTAGACAGCTAAATAGTCACTTAGGGTAAAATTGAGATTAACTGATAATCTCAAGGGTCTCACATAGTAGAGAAGCAGGGATTCATTCTCCTACTACCCTTATTGTCGCTATAGCACATGTGGTATGAATCACATGCTACGATGTTTTTCTCTTTACCAAAAAGAGTGCATGTTTTTCTCAAATATTTAACATCGTACAGATTTCGATCTAGACATACCTAATGTCTAATCCGAATTCAACTTATGAATTCCAATCTGGCTTTTAAACAGGTTTAGTAAATGGTGGGGCATTTACTTCGATCATTATATAGATGACCTCATCTTGATACAAATTCAAGGTGACCTCAACTTATGAGTATGTATCTCTTTACAACTACATAAGCTGTCTCATAAGTAATGGTCTTACCTCTATTTATACTCAACAAATAGAGACGATTGTCCATGTGAGTGGACCAATCTCAGCCTGCCAACATGCTCATCGAGACTTTTTCAAATGTAACAAATACAATCACACTGAATAGATCATAACACTTCATTTATATAAATGTAACAAATACATTTACAATGTTTTACATTTTGCGTAATCCCAAAGACTTCACATGCTCATAAAACGACTCTTTAGTCAACGGCTTAGTAAAAGGATCTGCAAGCATTGCTCGGGTAGGGATATACTCAAGAATTATCTTTTTCTTGTCAACAATATCCCTTACAAAATTGTATTTAATTTCTATATGCTTGCCTTTGCTGTGATATTTAGGATCCTTGGAAAAAGCTATAGCAGCTTGATTGTCACAACACACTGTAACCGGGCTCCCACTGTCCTCAACAATCTTCAGATGCTTTAGGAACCTTCTCAACCAGACAGCTTCTTGTACAGTCGCTGCACAAGCCACATACTCAGCCTCCATTGTTGACAGTGCTACACAAGCCTGTTTCTTGCTGTTCCATGAAATGGCACCTCCATTCAGCATAAAAATGTAGCCAGATGTGGATTTTCTGTCGTCAAGGTCCCCTGCCCAATCTGCATCTAAGTAGCCCTTCAAGCTCAACTTTGACCCTCGGAAGCAGAGACAATAATCTGCCGTTCCTTTGAGATATCTGAATAACCTTTTTACCGCTTTCCAGTGTCTCGATCCTGGGTTTGACTGGAAACGACTAACTAAGCCAACAGCATAGCTTATATCAGGGCGAGTACACAACATAGTGTACATCAAACTACCAATGGCACTAGCATATGGTCTTTTCTTCATCTCGGCTATCTCTTCAGGAGTCTTGGGAGACATACTTTTGCTCAAAACAACACCTTTCGCTGTAGGTGTTTGTTCAACGTTGCAATCAAACATATTGAAGTGTTGTAGTATCTTAGTAATATAAGCTTCTTGGGACAAACCCAAAAGTCTTTTTGATCGATCACGAATGATCCGTACTCCTAAGATATACTCGGCTTCTCCCATGTCAATTATGTCAAATTATGATGAAAGCCAAGACTTGACCTCAATCACAACTTTTAAGTCATTTCCAGCTATCAGTATATCATCAACATATAATGATAAAATGACCAACTTTCCTTTATCCTTTCTTAGGTAAACACAATGATCCTCATTGATCATTTCGAAACCATAAAATAAAATGACTTCATTGAATCTTATGTTCCATTGTCTTGACGCTTGCTTTAGCCCATATATAGACTTTTTAAGTCTACATACTTTTTCCTCTTGGCCATTAGCAATATAACCTTCTGGTTGTGCCATATAGATTTCCTCGTCAAGATTACCATTAAGGAAAGCCGTTTTTACATCCATCTGATGTAATTCCAAGTCATAATGTGCTACTATAGCTAAAATGACACGTATTGACACAAACTTCACAACAGGGGAAAATGTCTCTTCAAAATCAATACCCTCCAATTGGGTATATCCTTTTGCAACCAGACGAGCTTTGTATTTATTAATCGATCCATCTGCCTTCCTCTTGATTTTGAGAATCCATTTATTCCCAATAGCCCTTCGGCCTGGAGGAAGATCGACTAAATCCCAAACCTGATTCTTTCTCATAGGCTTCATTTCTTCATCCATTGCAATTCTCCATTTTTCTCTAACTGAGCATCTCAATGCTTCCTCAACCGTTCGAGGTTCTTCATCGTCAACTGGGAGAATCATTAATGCCTCATTTTCAATGTCAAACCTTCTCCGAGGAATAATCTTACGATTACTTCTTCGTAGGTTTGACTGTTGAGAAACTAATTCACTTATAGGCAATTCACTCCCACTAGGTTGACTAGATTCAGGCATTCCCTGAGATTCCTGATCTATTAATGGAGGAACAGTATCCTCCTCCTCTATTGCAAATAGAGGAGTTGATTTATCAACTTCACCTCTTGTTGGGAACTCAGTTTCGAGAAAAGTAGCATCTCTTGACTCAATTTCAGAGATGGTTCCATCTTGCTGCTCACCAATAAAAACATAACCCTTAGAAGTATCAGAATATCTTACAAAGATACACTTCTTACCTCTGGGTCCTAATTTTCCATATTTGTGAGTCTTATCATGAATATAAGCAGCTGACCCCCATGGTCTCAGATTACTCAAATCTGGTTTTCTGCCTGTCCAAAATTCATATGGAGTAGATGGAACTGATTTAGAAGGCACCCGGTTAAATATGTAGGTTGCAGCTAATAAAGCATCTCCCCAATAGGAAATAGGCAAATTAGCTTGAGCCATCATCGACCTAACCATTTCAAGAAGAGTTCGATTTCTTCTTTCAGCAACTCCATTTTGCTGTGGAGTTCCAGGGATAGTCAACTGTCTAATAATCCCTTTCTCATTACATATTGTCTTGAACTGATCAGACAAGTATTCACCTCCACGGTCAGTGCGTAAGGTTTTAACCTTACGTTCCAATTGATTCTCAACTTCGTTCAAATAACGATTAAAGCAATCTAATGCTTCAAATTTATGAGAAATCAAATACACATGACCAAAACGCGTGAAATCATCAATAAATGTAATGAAATATGAACTATCATTTCTAGCCTTCATGTTCATCGGACCACAAATATCCGAATGAATTAATTGCAATGTTGAATCAGCCCTAATAGCCTTACCAAACGGTTTCTTAGTTGCTTTTCCAGCAAGACAGTGCTCACATATAGACAAGTCAACTTTAGCACGAGTGCCGAGCAGACCCTCTCTTGCTAATCTATTCATTCTTTCTTGTCCTATATGTCTCAATCTAGCGTGCCAAATTTCATCATTAACATCAGCATCACTAGTAAGAGCAATGTTTGAAAAACAACCATTATTTCCACAATTAACATCAGGTTCTACATCAAGAACCATGAAACCGTTTGATATAAAACCATATCCAATTAACACAGAGTCAATTTTAAGTTCTACTCGACGACTGTAAAAATTCATACAATAACCCAATTCAAGAAGACAATTCACAGAAACAAGATTCCGTCGAATCTCAGGAGCATACAGGACATCATGCAAAAACAATGTACGCCCACCACGAAGGTTGAGTTTGCAAGTGTCAATTCCTTTGACTTCAATTCTTGCATTGTTTCCCACATATATCCACTTATTGCCAGCTGGTACACGATGGTACTCCACGTATGTAGCTCGATCACGAGCTACATGGTTCGTTGCTCCTGAATCTATAATCCACAAAGGATAAGAATCAGCTAACAACACCGAACTAGCAACATAAAGCTCATGAAAAGAAGACAAACATGGATTTACCTTTTTCGGCTCAGTACACTCCCGAGCAAAATGACCCTTCTTGCCACAGTTGTAGCAAGTAAGCTTGCCCTTAGGTTTTTTCCATTCTTCTTTCCTTTCTTCTTGATTGGGTCCTGCACAGTAGTAGCACCAGCTTCTTTTCCCTTTCCCTTTCCTTTCTTAAACCATTTTTTCTTATTCTTGGATCCAGAACCTTCAGCTACAAAAGCTTGCTCAGAAATCCTGGCGGATTCTATTCTCTCCGCCTCCATTCAATATGGCGTGAGACATCAATGAAAGTCCTGATACTCTCACTGTGAGTAAGGTTCTGCTTCATTGTTTCCCAAGAATCAGGAAGGGAACGAATAACTGCTTGAACCTGTTGTTCGTCGGTCAACTATGACCAGCAGTCTTAAGCTCCCGAATCATATTACCCATTTCTCTCAGATGTTGGGTCATCGTTACATTCGGGCGCTTTTTACAACTGTCAAACTTGATTGTCAGTTGACGAAGCTTGCTTACACTAACTCCACTGTATCTCTCTTTCAGGGCAACCCAGACAGCATGAGCTGATGGTAGTGGCTCATACTCAAATACCAGGTCATCTACCATTGAACTAATCAATATCCCCTTTGCAGTGGAGTCCTTTTTCTTCCATGCCCTATAGGCATCAAGATCCAATCTGTACTGTGCAGTCGAACCAACAGCAGGTTCAACCATGAAATGATTTACAGCCTCCAGAACTTCTTGTTCCTCAAGAACATATTGTATCTTGAGATGTCATATCTTATAGTTGTCCCCATACAATTTTTCCCCTTTGTTCAATTCAGCTATGATGTTCTTGGTTGCCATGATCTATCATAAATAAACATATTATTCATTAATTCAGTGTATATCATATGCACATAATTTTTGATTGACTCAATGTAAACTTGACTTGGATTTACGAAATCAAGTGATAACTACGTTTCCACTCATCATTCGCATAATCCAATCTAATTAACATTGATCAATTATATTACATACATCTCATTAAACGAACTAATCATTTGTCTTAAATATGAACTAATCATATAAATGAACTAATCATTTGTCTTAAATATGAACTAATCATATAAATGAACTAATCATTGAATATGAACTAATCATTGACAAATCAGTTAACACATAACATAACTTTATTTAATAGGCTTAATAAGCAGGTACAAACAGACAGAATTCAACGAACTAGATAAGTTGACATCATTCCATAATAAAAAATATTATGGCAGTGGCTATCACTCTCTCGTTCATTTCTAATTGGGCAGTCTGATCAGGCTCGGGATCTTCCACAGATTCTATCGGATCTTCCTCAAATATTTCAGGATCTTCCTCGATCATTTCAATATCAAGGTCTTCCTCAAATATTTCAGGGTTTTCCCCAGGCATTTCGGGATCGTCCTCGAACATTTCAGGATCGTCCTCAAACATTTCGGGATCTTCCTCTGGGTCCTCCTCAGAATCCACTATTGGATCCCACTCGATTTCCTCAGGATCCCCTTGGAATTCTTCAATCAGATCCATCTCTGGATCCTCTTCAAATTCTTCAGGATCCTCTTCCAGATCGTCCTCAGAATCTTCTAGATCCTCTTCCAGATCGTCCTCAGAATCTTCCAGATCCTCTTCTAAAAAATTCTGGCAAAGTAGTTCTCTACGCAACTCGATATAAGAGATACGTCCTTCGTAGCATCCCCAAATACCTCTTGCAGCTACTTCAGCACGCCTTGGCAATGAATTAATCAATGCCCCGATCCGGTAGTTGTCTAGAACTGGAAACTCTTCCTGTTCGAGTTTTCCAAAATAGACGTTCAAGCCTTCCTATATGCCCTTGGATGCCTAGGTGTGGGAGGAAGTCAATCTCCTCTATCTGTTCCCTCAAATGATTCCATCGCACATCTCGACGAGTCATTGTGGTAATAAATCTCGGCATCTGGAATTGAAATACACAATGTCAGTACAAAACCGACAAACCAGTAACAAAACTGGTTCAATTCAATTCACAACACAAATAGATAAAGGCATATAAGTTTCCCGTTTGTTTGTAGCTACAATTAAGCCTATTTAGATTTAAGGTTCAATTTAATAATCAAATCATTCTGTTTAGTCCAGATTATTTGATCAAAATGGTTTGGTTAAACCAACTAATGGTTTGAACCAAAACCGATTTGATCAACTTAATCCTTTTATACCAAACTAGAATCTAATTTAAATAAATTGAACCATTCTTAAACAAGTTACTGAATAGCTTTTTTGGTTGGGCCTGTTTGCCTTCACCGGGAGGTCAAGGGATCGAACCTCTCTCGGGCAGCAGCGTGACAGCGGCATTTTGCAGGCAGAGTGGAATATTTTTCTGGGTTTTTTTTTTAATAATTAAAATCAACTTTCCTTTAAAAACCCGAAACCTAATCCCGCAGCCGCCGCCTCAACGCCAAAACCGCCTCTTCTTCTTCCCTCAGCCGACTCTTCTTCCCTCAGCCGTTTTTTTTTCACCGTCACCAACGCCGGAGCGATTTGATCCTTCCGACGGCGACGGAGCGCAGCGCGCGTGATGCTATCGTCGGCCAGGGGATGAAAGAGCCGAGAGCTCAGGCGATTTCAAGCGATCAACAGCGCGAGGTGTTCATCGCAAAGGTAAAAAAAAAAATAATTTTTCATGCTTTTACAACTGCTCTGATACCAGTGTTGGTGTCTAAGCATGAATTCGATTTGCAAAGATTAAAACTTACAGTGATTCTTGATGTTCTTCTTCCTCTACTCCTTCTTCTTGCTGTCACGAGGACGTCATCGGACCGTCTTCAGTAAGCCACAAACCAAAACCCAGCAATTCGAAGCTCCGATTCCTTCTTGTTCGTCTACCTATGGATTGCAATTTCGGACGCCTATTTATAGGGAAAAACGAGCCGTTTCTCTTCTACCTCCATCAATGGAGGTGTTCAATGCCATTGATTGTGAACGTTTCAACGTTCACAATCAAGGCTTGTAACGCCTCGGCTTGTAACGCTAACAAGCGCACCCGTTAATCCGTCGCAGGACCAACACGGAAGAGGTAAATCATGATTATCACTGATATGGTGAGGCGTCTGGGGTCGAGAGAATTAATGCCAGCAGACCAAGATTTTATCCCCGTGCGGAGCTGGCAACCCTCGAACCTGAGACCTCCATATAAATGGTCAGGCGCCTTACCATCCGATCCAGCCCGTGGGAGGAAAATGATTAACGAGGTTTTTTCAACCAACCTCGGGCGACCGGCCCGGCCACACGGAAGTTTCCCACCGGCCGTCAGGATAAATCGGGAAGCGCTTGCAGTGGACGGTCTAGAAGCCCAGCGTCCCAAGGTTCGCGCCCTATTTAGAGGAAAAATTCCTACAAATGCGCTGTAGCTGGGGATCGAACCGTAAATATCTGAAAAAGTGACTAATCGTCCTATCATTGCACCATAGCTCCGGTACGATGGATTTGATATCCTTTCCGTTGTACTTGATCTAAAATTATAAATCTATCGAATAAAATTTTATCCACCCAAGCCATACTCTGGACGCCTTGCGTGGGAGGGGTTGAGTGAGAGGGTTATGACACAGAAAAGAAGAGACACTCAGTTCCGGCCCTTTTTAACTCTCCGCCTGTTTATTGGTCCTCGCTCAAAACCTAAGAAGAGAGCAGGACGAGGGTCCATGATGACAGCGATCTCCATGGCAAGGGTAAGCAGTTTTGATGTGGAGGAGGAGGAATCGAGGAGCCCTTTGACGCTATTGGTTCACTGCCAGGTGAGGTGGATCCACAGGGAGGGGTTGAGTGAGAGGGTTATGCAGTTCCACCTCGCCCTCCATCACACCTCCGTCTTCACCAATGCAACTCTCTATTCTCGAGCCGCATCGCTTCCGGCCTCCCCGCTTCGCAATAGTAGGACGGTCCTCGGATTGGCTTGATTAGGTTCGATTTCTTCAGTTTCCTTGTTGTTTTCGTTGGAAAAATATGAATGGAAACCTAACTTATGTTATCACTTATTAGTCCCACATTGGAAGAGTGATATTATAATTGATCGATAATGTAAGGGGGTGAATTTAAGGCCCCAATTACACGACTCTAATGTGCTTCTTGTGTGAAATGGTAGGGTGATTAGTCGCTATCCCAGATATCCATAGTTTGATCCCTAATTACGACGTATTTATAAAAAAATTTCCTCCAAATGGGGCGCGAATCCTGGGATGCTGGGCTTCTAGATCGCCTACTTTGAGCGCTTCCTGATTTATCCTATTGGCTACATGACCGGAAGATCAAAAGTAGTTTTTCATTGCCATGAACGACTGGCGTTACCGATTGCGACGTAATACAGAGAAAGGGAGTACGTATTATATAGTTTTTCGCCTACCCTAGGGAAATTGGTTTTTGATGCCATAAGAGTCAATGGTACACCATTGACGACCTCTTGCTCACGGGAAGTGAAACTTTTCTCGAACTTCTCGACCTACTCCCGGTCGCAATTCGTAGCTAGCGAACGTCGATCCTGTCCCTGGGAACTTCCCTTGCCCGAGTTATGGGTTAAGAGATCCCTTAGGTTAGGGAAGTTATTTAAACCGTAAGTAGCTCATTCGCCCGTCTACGGGTACTAAGGCAGTCAGTTGTTCGTGTACGCTGTCCCTTGCATTCCGGAAGTGAAGAAAGGGCCCTGTAATTCATATACCCGACAGCAGCGGTTGGGACGAGACAGAAGCCAAGGGAGACTCAAGCAAGCCGACCGAGAAGCATTTAACACGAGTTTCACTCCTCTTCCCGGCAGCTTATTCAAGGTTGGTTGGATCCCTTCCACCGGAATCCCAGGGTTCTGAAGATCCATTAAGGGAAGCGACTCCGGATCTCTTGGAATTCAATATTAGTCAGTCCAGGTCTCAAGTACAGGTCTCAGTCCAGTGAGTCTGATTAACCTTCCCCTTTCGCTTTCGATCGAGTCAGAACTTTCCGAACTCATAATCATTCAACCTTAGATCTTTGACTGGTACAAGAGTGAGTTACTCAACAGCAACGGACTCGGGATATGAACTCTTGCACTGAGAAGGCACCTTACTATAACTTCCGACCTAACCAAAGATTAATTTCATTCCCTCAGCAACAGACTCTACCGGGACAAAGCATAAGTAGCTATTCACGTATAGTGATTCTACTTTAGGAACTACTGTACCAGCAACAACAGGATTCTGAAGTGCCAGCTGCAAAGGAGGCATCAGTGCTAGCTCTAGAGTATGCATTGGTAGCTAAAGAGTCTGTGTATTACTAAATACTTGAACTCAGCATCCCTAGGAAAAGCCGGATATAGTTTAGCAACTGAGGAAGCAACTGCAGTAGTAGCAACCCTAGGAACGGGAGCTGCCCCAGCCGCCCTAGCGACTTTTGCAGCCCCAAAGGAGTCTTCTACAGGAAAACTATACCCCAAAGGCAGCAGCCCTAGCTACAGTTGCCTCACTAGCCGCATCCCTAGTAGTAGTATCCCCAGTGGCCTTACTAGCCGCATCCCTAGCAACAGCACGAGTGTACGACTCTAGAGTATCCCCAGTAGCCTAACTAAGAGTAGCCCGCCTCTCCTCACCAGTGGCAGCAGTGGCCTCCGCAGCCGTAGGAACCTTAGGACCCGTAACTGTACCAGCCCGACCTATAGTAACTCTAAGAGTAGCCGCGGTGTATACGACTGTAGAGTATCCCCATTGTACAAAAGCATGAGCATCAGTAGGAACAGTAGTCGTCAATCCTCCCTCAGCAGCCCTACCTAGGACTAGGAGCTATACTTCTTTAGCAACAGGAGCTCCTTTTAAGGAGTACTTTGTAAGCTACTAAAAGTGCATCAGATGTTAAGTATGTTTATGATGATGGGAGTTTTGCAACTAAGGAAGCAACTGCAAAAGCCTCAACCCTAGCTGAAGTGCCAGCTCCTGTGCCAGCTCCAAAGGCAGCAGCCCTAGCTACAGGAACTTCAAGAGCTGCATCCGTAGGAACTCCAGCAGCCCCAGGCTTAGGCTTAAAAGCGGGATCTACTTTTGCAACTAAGGAAGCAACTGCCCCCGGGGATTATACTTTGTCACCAACTGCACCAGCTGCCCTAACTTTTGAAGCACCATAGGAGTCTTATACTTTAGGAACTACTTTTCAAGTAGCGGATTCAGGAACTACTTTGAAAGCCCCACCTGAGTCTCCTTTATCTACTGAAGCATCAACTGAGTCTTCAGTAGCAACTGCCCCAGCCCTAACAGAAGGAACAACTGCCGCACCCGATTCATCTGCCGCACCAGATGATTCTCCTTTAGGAACTGCATCAACAGCTGAGTCTACTGAGGCAGCCCTAGGGTATTCTCCTACTGAGGCAGCCCTCGGGTATTCTACTGAAGCAGGAACAGCTGATTCTACTTTAGGACCAACTTCCCTAGCCCGAAGTTTAGCAACTAAGGAAGCAACTGCCCCAGCATCAAAAGAAGCAACTAGCCCATCAGCAACAGAAGCAACTAAAGGAGCAACTGCACCAGCAGCCCCGGATTCTGAAGTGATCGGTTTTTTCAAAAGCCTTTACTTGATCTGCAGCCCCGACTGGATCTACTTTTGCCGTACCGACTTGATGCCCCGACTTGAGCTACTTTTGCCGTACCTACTTTAGCATCATCACGAACATCCCCAACTGAGGAAGCCCCAACTGAGTCTTCAGGAACTACTTTTTGATTTAGGAACAACAGAAGGAACTCCAACAGCATCAACAATCAATCAATCAAACCTGTCCTACGCCTTTGTGGCTTACCCGGACTAAGGCAAAAGCACCTTCGGCTGTTGAGTCATCACCTGCGTCTTTTGAGTCTGGGTAAAGGTCTGGCTAAAGAAAGCACCTTCGGCTTTTGAGTTTAGGCGTTAGCTCTTCGGCTTTGTAGTTTAGGCATTAGCTCTGTGGCTGCTGAGTCGTGGTAAAGAAAGCATCTCCTTTGGTCTTGGGCTTTTGAGTTACCCCTTAAGTAGGCTTTTGAAGTTTCTTTTGTGGATGCTGTTGAGTAAAGGATTTCATCCTAGTGTTTTCGTTCCTAGTGTTTTCGTAAAGAAAGCACCCTCCTCGGCTTTGGAGTCTGTGTAAAGGAAAAGCATCCTTAGGGTACTCTAGTTATGCAACTGAACTACTGGAATGGAGTGCTGGAGCAAAGGTGGTCAAGGGAACGACTGCAAAGGAGTAAGGGAGCGGAAGGTCTCTAGAGAACTACAGGAATGGGTCTTTCGTAGTTTTGAATTCAAGGGAACATAACGACTGCAAAGGAGTAAGCAACAGATCGAAGGTCTCGATCGGAAAGGTAGACCAAATGCAAGGAGAATCGATCTAAAGGACAGCTGTAAGGTATCTAGATAAAGGACAGATCTAAGTGCTCCATCCAAAGGGGTTTTAAGGTAAGGGATGCAAGGGAACCGAACGACTGTAAAGGAGTAAGGAATGGAAGACTGAACCAATGAATGGAAGAAGCGGGTTTTCCCCTGAACCTGTAGCTTGGGCTTTTCTCCTGAAGTTGGAGCTTCTACTTTTGTAGTTGAAGTCAAATTTCATACAAATAAATTGAGTATCTAAATATGAATATGCAACTCCTCCAATTGGTATTGGAAGTTGTGGATACCTTTGGTATCGAAAGGGAAGTACTTCGCGGGTATCGATCGAACAAGAGATGCAACTTATAGCTCAAACAACAGGTGCAGTAGGTAATCGAAGACCTGAGGAATGAATGGCAGCAATGGCAGCATACCAAAGGGCACCTTAAAGAGGGATTCGAAGAAGAAGGCTATGTATATAGGTGAGCCGTAAGGCGAATTGAAGTGAAGTCCTCGATTGAGAGTTGAGGGTATTCCTTACAGAGGTAGATGAACTGGTCTGAGGTGTAGTCTCGTAGAGTTAAGGGTTTAGCCCAAGGCAGGTAAGAGTGGAGGAGAGGGTCAGTATTTGTAAGATATAGTTGATGGTTTAGGGCGTAGAAGTAGGTATTTGAGTTTGAAGTTTCATATAAATTCTATAGATTTAGAGGTGTTCCACCTTTCGACCTTCAAGGATACTAGAGGATGAACTTATGGGCGTAGAGCTGATAGGTTCAGGAACGCAAGGGATCGACTATAAAGGAGAGGGACTGCAAAGGAGCTCGGGAAGGGGTCAATGGCTGCAGACCAAGGAAAGTAGCTCGGGAAGGGCTTGACCGCCCACCGCCTGACATGGTTAGATTGCCCCTCTTCTCCTATGATCTATCTGAAAATTGGTTGGTTTGGTTGATCCATCCGCTCATCCCCCCTCAGAAGGGAATGATGCCCAGAGCAACGTTGCGAGACTGGTCTTGCGAAGATGTAGTTGTTGAACTACGCCTATCTCTTGTTTTATCTCTTTGCTGAGTAGCTTTCGAAAGAGACTAAGACTCTGCCTATCCAACTGCTCTTTCACCTCTTTCATGGGACAGGTATACTAGTCCTTAGTTCTATTAAAAAGAGATTCGTATTTTCGGTTCTATAACTACTGGACTGATTACAAGGAGGTGGAATCTATTGTGGAAAAGGCCTGGTCTACGTCTAAAAGAGGGTTTCATAATGGCATATATGTAATCTAGTGTTCGATCAAGTAGTTGGTCAAGTCTTCCTTTCACTTGCATAGCAGGCTGTGGGATTTGGGCCACCTTGCACAGTGGTGGCACTAACTATTCTGTCCAGTCAATAGGTGACTCTGGGTGTAGACTCAAGTTATTCGTTTGAGGAGAACTCCTATTAGGTACTTATCCTAATGGGACACCCTGCTCCCCTTGTTCCAACAAGGTTTGATACCTCTGGTTAGGGACTGATTCCCCCTAAGGCTTGGTTAGTCTCATTGTGCTTAGCAACTATGGGTTCCAGGGTGACTTCTCTGGCCATCGGTGCCATTGTTGTTGACAAGGACTGGTTTACATCTAAAAGAACTTTCTCAGCCTCTCGATGTGTCCTTTCGTTAACTTCGGGTACCAAGTAGGGTTTCACAGTCACGCCTCCATGACTCCCATATTCGTTCAGTTTTTCTCGATCTATCGGTCATGTTTATCGAAGTACTGGATTTTGAAGGTCTTCAAGTTAAAGGCGAAGTTTCCTAGCTCCGTTGAGCTGTGTCCGTATTTGGAGTAAACCAAGCTCTGTGTCCACACTAGGGATACGGACCAATGAACGAGGACGTGTTCTACGTTGATTATTGAAAATGTCCTCGCATTGAAATAATGGATTTGAAATTTAAAGGAATGAGAAAGTGAGATTCATCTCTTATGAGATTTTCTAGTTAGAGAAGAGGTATTCGCGCTTTCTCCTCACGGAAAGATACGTTATCGAGCCCCTTCGCACCTTCTTGCTTCAAAAACGGTGCTTCCAAAAGCTTCCTTCCCAGTGGAGGCTACTACTGAACTGACTGTCTTAGCTAGGATCCCTTCTATAAAAGAAAAAGGATTTCCTCTATTCACTTACGAGAGAAGAAAGAGTTATTCACTTTATAACTCTTCGGATTGACTTAGTTGAGTAGTGCTGATCCCGCCTTCTCATTCCTGTAGCGAGTGCCCTCATGGGTGTGTGTGATGAAGTCTCTTCTTTTCCCTTTTATTATACTGTAATAGGGCTTGATGTAGATAGTCCAATAGTCCAGTAGGGGCGGAAACTTATCTTCTCGTATTGTATTTAGATGATCTTCTTTTCTTTCCGGAAAGGTGAAAGGCAAGGAAGGAAGCATAGGCAATCAATCCAATCGGCTTGAAGGGGGGTCTCCTACTCGGGTTAAAGACTCAGGATTCAACTTTCCGGATCTTCCCTCCCTTGCAAGACGCTCAAGATCTATAGCTGCTTGGCTTGGTTGCTTGCTTAACTATCAGTGAAGGTCAGGTAGTTGACTTCTCGACCTTTAGAAGAGGCGGTTCAGTAACAAGTTATCATCCAATGCAACGGTACAGTCATCACCACTCCATTTCGAATAGAACGATTTCTCGTGAGCAAAGAAAGAGATCACGAGTTTGAGGCTTTGATCGGTCAATGAAATTGCTTTAGTAAAGAAAAAATCTGCCTTTTTTTTAGCAGTCTCACTTTCATTCTCTCTCCGGTGGTTATTTCACTTAACTTTAGAAAGTGAGTTTCGACGCGGCAGTCTACATGTAGTTCCGATAGCATGCAGCCTCTAATGGAAAGAGAGATATAGCATGTGTGCCGTGAGTGAGAGGAAAATCACTCTTTCTTTCGAAATTCTCGAACATGATGAGCTTGAGGTTTCTTTTCAAACTTACTAGAAAGATCGTAACTAGATATATCTAGTAAGTCCGGGAATGAGCTGACAGAAATGAGGGAAGGGCTTGACCGCCCACCGCCTGACATGGTTAGATTGCCCCTCTTCTCCTATGATCTATCTGAAAATTGGTTGGTTTGGTTGAGATGCCTGCTCCTCTTCCTCAGCTGCGAGCTCTTCCTTTGAGGCTACCTTGGCTGACCTATGATTCTTGGTCTCGCGGTTTGAACTCTCGTTCGCTGCCGCACTCTACTCTAGAAAAGATCTCACTCTCTTGTAGCTCTTTGTATCTTTTATTTGAAGCCCCTCCCGCGCCTACTGCTTGTCTGTCCTTCTCTGTGGTATCTTCCCGCTGAGTGATTAGGACCCCTCTCTCTTTCGAGTAGTGTCTCTGCGGTCCGATCATTCCTCTTGATCTGTGAAGCACCCCTCTTTCTAGTGGTGTCTCCCCGGTCGTGGTTGGAACTTCCAGTTATCTTGGTAGGAATTTGATCTCTGTATTTCCATCTCAGCAAATCGTTTTTTTTCCTCAAGGGGTTGTGATGTCTTTCTATGGGATCGCGGGTCTGTTCATTAGCTCCTATTTGTGGTGCACTATTTCGTGGAATGTAGGTAGCGGTTATGACCGATTCGATAGAAAAGAGGGAAGAGTGTGTATTTTTCGTTGGGGATTTCCTGGAATAAATCGTCGCATCTTCCTTCGGTTCCTTATGAGAGATATCCAATCAATCAGAATAGAGGTTAAAGAGGGTCTTTATACTCGTCGTGTCCTTTATATGGAAATCAGGGGCCAAGGAGCCATTCCCTTGACTCGTACTGATGAGAATTTGACTCCACGAGAAATTGAACAAAAAGCTGCTGAATTAGCCTATTTTTTGCGCATACCAATGGAAGTACTTTAAAACGAACTCGAACTAAAGTAAAGAATAAATATCTCTCAAGGTGGGGAAAAGAACTTGCTAATTCCCCTTTTTAATAAAAGGCAAGTTTCCTGATTCTTTTATACTAGAAGTCTAATCTAACTAACTAATCTAATAATTAATTTATAGATATAAATTAATCAAACCTATCCGAACATGTATTTCGTAATACATAATTCATCTTTTTAGGCCCATGATTTTTAATTGATACCCTTTTTCTGATTATACAGTAAAAGATTTCGTTTCGAAAGAATTAATGTAAGTTTTTTGGTCTCGAAACTTGATTCGTTACTTAAAGTGGGTTTTGGAGTATTCATCGAAAGGAACAAATGAAAATGAAATTGGTTTGAATTTGCCCAATTGAGATATCTGAAATATATTACAAATAAAAAGGGAAAGGGATAGATCCAGAGGTCACTACTTTGTTATACAACTCGTGCTTCAGAGAAATATCAGATAGAGTCGACGAATGAAGCAGGTTCATTAAAAAAAAATTCAATTCACAGATCAAAATGAAAAAAAAGAAAGCATTGGCCTCCCTTCCCTATCTTGCATCTATGGTATTTTTGCCCTGGTGGAGGAGGATCACCATATATATAACAAAAGTTCGCCTCCAATTTTTTCTCGTCGAGCTTCTCGATCCGTCATTATACCTCGAGAAGTGGAAAGAATTACAATTCCTATTCCACCTAAAATCTTAGGAATTTGTTGGTAGTTGGAATAAATTCGTAAACCAGGTCGGCTGATACGCTTTAAAATAATAGTTCTATGTATTCTTTTCCTAGTCTTTTTATGTCGCAGAGTTAAAACCAAGAAATTTTTGTTACCTTCTTGATGTTTCCGAATGTTTTCAATAAAACCTTCTCGTAGAAGTATTTTCACAATATTTTCGGTAATATTAGTAGATGCTATTCGAATCGTTCCTTTTTTATCCATGTCAGCATTTCTTATAGAAGTTATTATATTGGAAATAGTGTCCCTACCCATGACGAACTATAATTATTGGTGCCTTCTAATTTTGATATAATTAACATGTTATCTTTTTTGTTTGTTTTATTTTCTTTCATTTTTTTGTTTATTTTGTTTAATTTTTAATATTAAAAAAAAAAGTATATGCGTGAGACACCATCTACTACTCCGATCTATTTTAGATGTTATGATATATCATAGTCTCATCTAGTATTCTTTATAATACCTCGGGAGCCAATGAAACTATTTTAGTAAAATTAAACTGTCTCAATTCCCGAGCGATAGCACCAAAAACCCGAGTTCCTTTTGGATTTCCTTCTTGATCAATGACAACCGCAGCATTGTCATCATATCGTATTATGATACCGTTGTCACGTTTGAGTTCTTTACAAGTACGGTAGTCCTTACCACTGCTTCGCCCCTAACATTTCTTTGATCTTCTTTTTCTCCTCGCGCACCTACTGAGTAAAGGAATAGCAAGAGTCTCTCATGCTTCTCGTGCTCTCGCTAGCACTAAACGGAGAACAGTCATCGATAGACAGATGGAACCTGGCCCTTCCTTGTACGAGTAGTGAATCCATGCTCAGAATCTTCCTTATATGCAGAGCGCTAACAAGGTCTGATCTCTGACTAGGTCAGTCCATAATGATTCAGAGGGCTGTGACAAGTAAAGCATCTATTCGGATTCGAACCGATGGAACTCAATCTTCTTTGTTTGCTTCAACTCTCATGGGGTAGTTGTTCTAGAGAAATGAATCGGGTAGTTATAGAGAAATAATGGAATAGGGTAGTTGTTCTAGAGAAATGAATCGGGTAGTTAACTCATACTATATAATGGTAGTTAACTCATACTATATAATCCTAGTTTGATACGAATGCATGAAATTCATATTAAGAGTCGAAGCTAACAAATGACATTTTAAATTAGGTTACCTTACCAGCGGAACACAAAATTTGACATGATGTTTTGACCAATCAAACTTTCAGTGCGAACTTCTTACATGAAAAAAGGGATCCCTTGAAATTGGATTTCAAGTTGCTGCGGACCCTCAGATTCTCTCGGCAGAGCTAACTAATCACATTCATCATTCTCTGCCCCTCGCTAACTAATCACATCTGCCCCTCGCTAACTAATCACATTCATCATTATCTACCCCTCTGGGCTTAATAGCCCAAAGCAATTCACTCTTTCAGCAGCCGGGTACAATGAAATGCAAATCCTAACCTTCCTCTACCTTACGCTCTATCACTGCCATTGGTAGCAGCCAGCCCTCTTCTCTATCACTGCCATTGGTAGCAGCCAACTGAGCTCACCTGGTCGAATGATGTCTTCGGGCTGGAAAGCCGGAGAACTCATCTAGTCAAAACGTGCGTCGGCTCTTGAGTTTCGCTACGTCACGTGTCAAGCCCTCCGAAGAACCTACCGAAGAACCTATCTTCATTGTCCCTTCCTTATACCCTTTTTTTCTATTATAATTGGCAACTCCTTTATCAGCTGGCTATATATTATATATATTGATTGGCTCTAATTGAACCTCGCTCCTCTACGAAAGAGTGCCAGCCAGTCCTTCTTCTCCGCTCTGCCGTCTGCCCTTTGACTCCTCTCCCCTCTGTTGCCCCTGCCCCTATTGCGCTTCGCGAACAGGGGTGTGCTGATCGCTCAAATATTCTTCGCACCTCGCTTTCGTTTCGCTACGCACCTTTTTCGAATGGAGGCAGCTTGGCTGACTCATCCGTCTTTCCAAGAAGTAGGGGTCTCATGTATAAGGCTTCACAAAGCTAGAGGGAATGCCCGTCCTTGTTTTGCCCCAGACTAGGGGGGTCCTGCGAGTCTACTAACGGGAACGGTACATTGAAAACTCATGTCGTACGGCCGAGTAGAAAAGAAGTTGTCACAATTGAATTAGAATTAGCTATGATCAATGCAAATAGTAACAGCCAACATATACGCTGTGACGTGAACAGCGCTTCACTCCGCCTCTTTGCACCCATTCCCTTTAGACTAAGGTTACCAATAAACACGAACTGACGGGAGAGCTCTTAGAGCTATCTCTTGGTAAGGAATTCCGCCGTTGGATATGGATTATTAGCTTATGGAATTGATCTAATTAGCATTAATTAGCATTACCTTACTCTCCTAACTAGCTTAACTCATCTTACCTAACCGCCCTACAACGTATACCGTATTGACAGGAACAGGTACGAGTACGAGGCTGGACTTGATTGAATAGAAGTGTCCGGTTCAGAAGTTGAGAACTAAGAGAATACCCGGACTTCCTCTTCTGACTGACCGCTGTCTGGAAGAGCTAGCTGTGTCTTTGAAGCTTACCTGGCTTCCCTAACCGCTGTCTCTCCCTTTTGATCAGTTGAAGCTCCTGTTCAACTGCTAAGAAGAATAGCTTTTCTTTTCTCTAGATCGAATGCGACTGGGATTGAGGTACGAAGTCACGTGGTTCAGGCTCCAGGGGAATGCTTTTTAAGCTCATACCAGGAAATTCCATATTTTAAATTCTTCCATTAGAGCGAGTTCGGTCAGATCAAGCGCATCAAGCAATTTTGGCTTGGGACAGTTTCACAGGGGCGTAGCGAGCAGAAAATTACCTATAAACTAGAATATGTAGATGATACGACTGATGTTTTTGAATCAGACGTTGTTGCTCAACCATCTGCTTTAGGTGGTGGAAGCCCATAATCGAGAGTACCCATCGGCAAATAAGAAAGATAGTACCTAGTTAGCTCAATAAAGTTGCCACTGGGAGCTCCTTTCGAGTTTTGACCCAATAAGACTTTTCTGCGCTGGGTAGTACCCATAACTTGAACTATGAACTGGGCCGGATAGGGCCGAGCCAAGTCTTCTTTACTTACTGAGTTTTCTGCTTTCTCCGATCTTTTAGCAGCCGCCACTTCATCAGTTGTTTCCCTCCATGTCTTAGCTTGAAGGGTTATGATCGAACTCTATCCATAGAGACCTCCTCCCTTTTTTTGCTCGTATATAGCACTTAAATTAAAAGAGTGAGTTTTCAACGATAAGGGTTTTATAGAGAGGATGGATGCCTTTCGATAAAAGAGAATAGTAAGATAATAGTCAATCTGAAAACCTAGCCAGAAAAGATTAAGAGTCCGCGATACCGGCATTTCTTTTCTCTCGACTTTCTTCTTTTAGTCAGCCTGAATCCTCTTCATTCAGAGCGGACTTTCTTTAATAAAATACATAATGAATAAAGGCTTTCAAGATTAGCATATAGTATTTAGCTTTGCGGGAGAACGAAAAATTCTACGGCTTTGCCCGGCCCTGTTCTATCCTAGCAGAAAGATGGCACGATGGCACAATTACTTTCTTTAAGGAGTAACCTCAGGGGAAGATGCCCAACCTGAGTACTTGAACTGACCGAAAGTCCTGTTTTGCTGCTTAATGGCCTTCTATGAGGTTTTCTATACCTCTTCGTCCCTGGCTTTTTCTTCCTTCTCCCTTTGTTACTGACTTTGTTACAGATGACGTACCTCTTCAGTCTATTGCTCCTAGGCCTATGGGTTCTAGAGTAGAGAGAATTCCTATTGACTGTCTTTCCTTCGGGGGAACTCCCTTAAGCCCAGAAGTGACTGAACTCTCTTCCCTTCCGAAAAGAGCTGAAGTAGCCATGTTTGCAGCGCTTATGCCTGCAACGGAAAGAGCATTTGCGTATTATACACTACATCTCATTCGGAGTGGGGATCACTCCTTTGGTTCAATGTAGGCTATCTTTCTAAAGAGTGAGTCTCTTGAAAGCAGGAGGAGGATGGCACTTACTCGTCTTATGTCTCCTGACCCGACCGAGTGCCTTGGAGCGGATATGTAACTCTTGTTATGGAATCTCTGAACTGGTCATTCCATTCCCTCTTTCCGAGTACTTCTTTCTAAGTTTAATCCAGGTGCAGGGAAAGATCATTCTCAAGTCTGTCTGAGGGACAACATACAAAACACCTGCTTTCACGGGCTTCACTAGAAGATATGTTTGCTTTCCGGCTTGCTTTCTAGAGTCCTTTCCGAAGAGTCTTTCTCCTCTCCTTCACCCCGTCGTTCTCACACCGCAGCAAGAGTAGTGAATGGCTATTCAAAAAAACGGTATTACAGCTATTCAAAAAAACGGTATGTAACTACACGAAAGATCTGCCCATGGGGGAAGTCACACTTTGATTGTTTCCCCTCCAACGGACAAGAGTCGTTCATGAAGGAGTCTAAATTACAGGAGTCAATTACAGGAGTCAATTACAAGAGTCAATGGTACACCATAAATTTATACTGATGTAATCTTTGGCTGTTGCTGCCTGCCATTGTAGACCTGTTGCTGCGTGCCATGTTAGACGTAGGTATGCCTGCCATTTACGACTATCCGACGGGCCAGAAGTATTAACTCTAACAATCAGATTCAGATTAGAAGTATATGATTTCAGTGGTTTTATGAAGTATATGTATTTGTTTCTCACTTTCTTAAAATTAAGTTGTCCGGAAAAGTTATTTTAAGCCTAAAATACGGGGTTTATAACTTTCGACAACACCTCGATGCAATTTACTGAAGGGAAATGGGTTTGATGCCCAAAATACGGGGTTTATAACTTTCTTTCCCACTTTTTGACTCTTTGCCTAGGGAAAAGTGAGTCGAGAGAAAAAAAGAAACCTTAGGAAAACACTCAAAAGCTGAATCAGATGCCCCTAGGAGAAGACTCAAAAGCTGAAGCCCTCACTTTGGAAATGAGTGTGAATAGTCGCTTTACCGTTAGATGCCCTGACAGTGAAGTCAGATTTGAATTGAATATTTGACATTTAAGATTGAATCTTTTCCCTAACTTTTAAGGAGTTTGAATAGTCAATGGAAAGAGTCAATTCCAATAGTATGAGTGTTTGAGATAGATAGACCCTTAACGTGATCTGCCCAGAAGTCAGATTTGAATTTCAGATTTGACCCTAACTTTTAAGGAGTGTGAATAGATGCTTTCCCGTTAGATGCCCTGACTGTGAACAAAAGAGGTGCTAGCACCTATTAAACTCTCGTTCTTCTGTTCGAGTTGCATTAAGCATATTGCATCTGAGGATCTTTTATCTTTTATCTTCAATTTGTTTCACTCCTTCTTTTAAGTGTACTCTAGAGCTTTCAATAAAGGATCTTAGGCTACCGGAGCACTTACTAAGAAATTTCTTCGCGGGCCCATTTTTCGGACCACTCATGGCGTTGCTTCTTTGGGCGGAGCTTTCTCGATAAAAACTTTAATTCAATATCCGAGGAGACTCAAAAGGAGGACATTGAAGATTCTTTCATTCGTATTACATACCAGTCAGATTAAGATGAATCTATTCTACATACCAGTCAGATTCAGATTCAGATATGAGACTATCCGATGACAGAGGGAACCCCTCGCCCAGTCTATCTGGTGTTCAATGAGTTGAGGGGCCCTCCTCTTAATTAAATTGCTTGATAAGTGCTCTTTTAAGAAAGAAATGAAACCTTAGGAACAAATGCAGAATATGAAGAAAATCTACTTTAACTCCAAAAGAACCAGCTGCAAAAGAGACCCCAAAAGAAGATGCTAATATTTCCTTAGGAGAAGACTCAAATTAAGAATCTCTCTGAAGGAGTTTGAATAGTGAATGGCGAAATTAGTCGTAATCAGTTTTGTCACGCAACTATAATTATCTGCTAGCGCAACTCAAATTATCTGCAGAAAATCGCTTTTGCGTTTGAATTCGCTAGTGTTAAGCATTGAGCATCCCTAGATTTGACCAAAGCTCCCGTCCGATCTGAGAGTCTGTACGGGACCCGAGAAAGGACTAGAGCGCTTGAACTCTTTTCGTTTTCGTTTGTCGATTTAGAGATTCTCATTTCCTTTTTCTTTTTGTCCCGTGGAGATCGGGCGCTCTGAGCTGTAAGAGAGTTTCGCCCCCCTCGTCTTGCCGGCATTGGGCTCTTACGTCCCGCACATTGGTTCCGAGTCAGGTTACTTGACTATTTTTGGTAGCCTTACTCTTAGCTAGACTCAGAAGCTTTCACTCACGTAGAATCTTTATAAATATGAAAGGAAAGACGAATGTGTTAAGCATAGCGCTTACGCCCGGATTCGATGTACTAGATCCATACGTCGAATGAAATGAACGAAGGTGATATCTCAGAGAGAATTTCTTCTACTCTTATAACCATTAAAATTCAAAAGAAGCGAATCGAACTAGAATAGAAGAGGAATGACGAAATACTTATATTCAACTTTTAGAAAGTCGAGTCAAATCTTTCCTGATTTCTCTCTTTTCTTTCAGGCTGCCGTAAGTAGATAGAAGATTAGTGTTAGCCATTCACTCTACCGCTATCGCTCGAGCATATCTATCGATCCCCTCTGGTTACTTTATGAGCCCTTAACGTCGCTATCGCTCTACTTAAATAGAAAAGTGTAGTTAAAAAACTGTCTCGATTAACTTCAAAATTACTTTCTCTTTCTCTTCCTCAACGCTAGGCTTCTCTATAGATTTATTGAATTACATAAAGAGAGTAGAAAGAAAGAGCGTATTAGGAACCAGCCCGGTCTTTAGCTATGTATAGGACTTTGATTGGGATGACTGTAATGGGAATGAGTAGCTACTCGTCCGAGGTTAATTAAAAAAATTTCATTAATATATATTTTTTTTTTTGAACGCCACTGCACGCATCAGACCGGTTAGGGCATGATATGTCCACGTGGATTAGTAGATTTTGGTCACACTTCCGTTTTGCTTGCATGCATGATTGTCACATGTCATTGTCTTAAGTCACATGACAATGTCAACCATTACTTGTCTTTTCATTTTCATGCAAAGCATTTGTATGAATACCACCAACTAGCATAACTATCTTGGTGCATGGTGCTCTTAAGTGACAGATGGTGTGACACATGTTGATCCATAATGCTCAACAAGCTCTATATAAGGAGTTTTGATTATGAAAAATACACGCTTAGTAATATTGTGAAAAAGAAAGTAAAAAAAAGAGAGAAAGCATCCACAAGAAGAGAAAGGAGATCTCTTCTTCTTTATCCCACGTTTCATTTTTTTTTATTCTATCAAGCAATTTTTCATTTGGTAGACATTAGTGATGCGTTCAGATATATATGCTCAATGTAAATTACTTCTCCCACCCCCTGACAACGCGCACCCCAGGCCACCCTCTCTCTCCCCGCGTCAAATGACCCATGTGCCCCTTCCACCCATGCAAATCGCTTCTACACATGAAATTTTATTTTTTTAATTAAATTTTTTTATTATTTTTCATTAATACTTTTATATATATATATATATATATATATTATATATATATATATATTATATATATATATATATATATTAATTTTATTTAATTAATTTTATTTATTACTTTTTCATTAATACTTATATATATTCATTTTATTTAGTTTTATTTTTTAAATTAATTTTGTTTATTATTTTTTCATTAATACTTATATATAATAATTTTATTTAGTTTTATTTTTTTAATTAATTTTGTTTATTATTTTTTCATTAATACTTTTATTTTTTTATTTAATTTTATTTTTTTATTAAATTTATTTATTATTTTTCATTAATACTTTTATTTATATATATATATATATTAATTTTATTTATTACTTTTTCATTAATACTTATATATATATTAATTTTATTTAGTTTTATTTTTTAAATTAATTTTGTTTATTATTTTTTTATTAATGCTTATATATAATAATTTTATTTAGTTTTATTTTTTTAATTAATTTTGTTTATTATTATTTTTATTAATACTTATATATATATTTTAATTTTATTTAATTTTTATTTAGTTTTATTTATTAAATTAATTTTGTTTATTATTTTCTAAATTTTATTTAATTTATTTAATCAATTTTGTTTATTTTATTATAAAAATTGTTTATTTTTTTATTTTATATAATTTTTAACATAAGTCAGAATCTTTCTCTTTTTTAAATTACCTTTCTAATTCGACATTTAAATTACCCCCATCTAACTTTTGATACATGTCAGAACCTTCTCTATTTAAATTACTCATCCTCTAACCATTGACACCTGTCAATACACCCCTTTCTTTAAATTACCCCTCTTCCAACCATTGACACATGTCAAAATTTCTCATCCGTTTAAATTACCCCAATTCCAACTCTTGATACATGTCAGAACTCCTCACTTTCTTTAAATTACCCATCCTTCAACTTTTGACACATGTCAGAACTTCCCCCCTCCCCTTAAATTGTCCACCCTTCAACCCATCCTTCAACTCTTGACACATGTCAGAACCTCCCCCCTCCTCTTAAATTGCCCACCTTTCAACTCTTGACACATGTCAGAACCTCCCCCCTCCTCTTAAATTGCCTACCCTTCAACTCTTGACACATGTCAGAACCTCCCCTCCTCTTAAATTGTCCACCCTTCAACTCTTGACACATGTCAGAACCTCCCCTCCCCTTAAATTGTCCACCCTTCAACTCTTGACATATGTTAGAACCTCTCCTCTCCTTAAATTATCTACCTTTCAACTCTTGACACATGTCAGAGCCTCCCCTCCCTTTAAATTGTCCATCCTTCAACTCTTGACACATGTCAGAACCTTCCTCCCCTTAAATTGTCCACCCTTCAACTCTTGACACATGTCAGAACCTTCCCTCCCCTTAAATTGTCCACCCTTCAACTCTTGACACATGTCAGAACTTCCCCACCCTTTAAATTGTCCACCCTTCAACTCTTGACATATGTCAAAACCTCTCCCTTTAAATCCACCTCTCCTCTCATACTTCATCACACCTCCCTCCATTGCTATTTCCCTCTCAGCCTCCTTCTCTCTTCCTACCATTACTTTTCGTAATTCATAGAAGGAAACCATGGATGAGTATTTGGGTTTATTTTCAGATAGTTGGTCAATTGAGAATGATGTTCCTAGTGGAGAGAGTATTTCCAACAACAATCGCGATTATACAATCGAATTTACTACAGATCAGGTTAGTTATTATCATTTTTTATGCATATTCGTTATTTATTTTATAAGTAGAGAAATTATATTAAGATTGTATAATGTCATACTTATACATCTTTGTTTTATTTTTTTATATAGATATTTAAAACTAGAGAAGATATGATAAATTGGGTAAAGACAGTTGGTCAGAAGAATGGTATTGTAGTGGTTATTAAAAATTTTGCTAATTTAAAAGGTGGTAAGCTACCAAAGTGTCATCTTATGTGTGAAAGAGGTGGAAAGTATAAACCGCCACGATATCTAGTTGAAGGACAATCCTTAAAAAGAAATACTGGGACTAAAAAATATGAATGCCCATTTGAGCTGCGAGGTATACCAATACCTCCAGATGGTGTCATGTGGGGTTTAAGGGTTGTCTGCGGTTTTCATAATCATCAATTAGCAGAATATATTGATGGCCATGAGTACCCGAGTAGGTTAAAACCAATAGAGAAAGAATTTGTGCTCGACATGGCCAACAGCACCACACCTCGTGAAATTCTTAGTATTTTGAAGGAAAGAGACCCGTCAAATACTACGGGGATCAAAAGTATTTACAATGTCATTTTCACAAATAAATCTGCTAAACGTGGCGGTCTAAATTCTATTCAGTATGTCTTAGACCAATTAATCAAGAAAGAATACCTCCATAATTACCGAACAAATCCAGACACCAACGAAATCACAGATATTCTTTGGGTTCATCCAAAAAGTTTAGAACTGTCTGTTAATTTTTCATCTGTGTTGATCATTGATGCCACATACAAGACCAATGAGTATCGGATACCACTATTGGAGGTTGTGGGTATCACATCCACAATGCGAACTTATTCACTTATGTTCGCATATCTTAGTAGTGAGAGAACAGAGCAACTGACATGAGCATTAGATACCTTAAAAAAGTGGATGATTGAAAAGAAGGCATCATTGCCATTGGTGTTTGTTTCAGATCGGGATTTGGCGCTTATGAATGCCATTGAAACATGTTTTCCCAATGCACGTCACATCCTTTGTATTTGGCACATAAACCAGTGCGTAATGAAGAAATGCGCCCCTATGCGTGGTCTGGAGTGGCAACATTTTAATGCATCTTGGCACTCACTCATTAATTCATCGACACAATGGTCTTATCGGCAGAAGTGGGATGTTATGTGCAAGGAGTATCAAAGATTCGAGGGTGTTCTAAATTACCTTTGGGATACATGGCTACACCCTTACAAAGAGCGATTTGTTTCAGCATGGGTTGATACATGTATGCACCTCGGGAGCAATTCAAATCAAAGGTAAAGTCACTTTATAGCTTTATTATTTAAATTTTGTTCATTATTGTACTATTTCAATTTTTTTCAGTATTAAAACAAATGTATTTTTTTTATTACAGAGCAGAGTCTGCGCATGCGAGACTAAAACATATTTAGGAGATACCATGTCATCTCTACAGACATCTTTTGAAAAAATACATAAGATGTTGAGAATTCATTTTGGTGATATTAAGAAGTCGTTCGAGAAATCTATCAACATTCCACGCCATCAACATTTACATGATGACATTTTCAGTCAAATAAGGTGTCGGATTTCATTAGAGGCAATGGAGTTGATTTCTGGTCAACTAAAATGCATTGAGGAAGCATCTCACCAGCTAGCCAGCAGATGTAACTGTTCTATCAAAATTATATACGGATTGTCATGCGAGCATGATCTTGCATATTACCGGTATTCTTCCATTCCAATTCTGCTTCAGAGTATCAACGCTCATTGGAGGAGATTGTCAATGCACTTACAACAGCTTAGTGACGAGGGGGCACAACCTAACAGGACATCCCACGTTGTTGATATACTGGATGGGATGGATCCACATATGCGAGAGCATATGATAGATAAGTTTTTTGATATGATAGATCCATCTCAAAGTACACTTCGAGCCCCTTCATACAACACAGAACATAGAGGTCGCCCTACGGGAAGAGAAGAGCAAAGTGGACATCGCATATCTTCTTTTGTATATGCATCCACTTCGGGATCTAGGGTTTCTCAACCGAATGCAACATCTCGAGAGAGAGGAAGACGTGGAAGGGGGTCAAAGGTTTGCAATACTAAAATGACCCATGATCACTCTCCAGTTCCATCCATCCATGATACTTATATTGAGAAATTACCTGTGCCTCTGCAGCGTTATATTTCTCACACTGTTGATGTTCAACCTGATGGTCATTGTGGATTCAGGGCAATAGCTGCACTAATTGGGTATGGTGAAGAAAGTTTTTTTCAAGTACGATTCGAGCTTATGGAAGAGATTCAACAAAATATGGATCTATATGATCAATTTTATCCAGATCCAAATATGGTAACTAATCTATTATTCTCATTGAATTGGTTCGAGCCGAGTGCCCCACAAATATTTTGGATGGATGCTATGCCTTTGGGAAGTGTCATCGCATCAAGGTACAATCTTGTACTGCATACATTTGGTGAGAATGTTGGGAGTTGTTTTACTCACTTGCCATTAAGAACTCCTCCAGTTCCAAACCAAAAGCGTCGAGAAATTGCTATTGCTCATGTTGGTAATCACTTTGTACAAGTTTTCTTACATCCTCATTACCCTGTACCTCCCATTCCAACGTGGTGGTGGCAACATTCATTGTATGAAGCTAAAGGATGGGTCACTCGTTATAGGACACGTATTCATTTGTGGTACGAAGTAATGAGTATACCACCACCAAACGCGTCAGGAGCAGAATTTGGAGGCAATATTGACTAAAAATGTACTTTTTATGCATTTTTATGTTTTTTTTGTATTATTACATGTGTTCTTCATTTGAAAAAAAATGTTTGTTCTTAAGTTATGAATGTGTTCACTATTAATTGTTAGTATTTTTGTTAGTTTTAGATATATAAATTTTATTTTATTTTTATACTTTTAAAAAATTTTATAAATAATATCTCCTAAATTTTATAACTAAAAATAAGCAAAAGATTATAGACATATAACAAAATTATTCAAAAAAATAAAACTGATAAAAAAACTAATTAATAAAAAAATAAAATCAATAAAAAACCAAATTTAAAAAATAATAAATTAAAAAAATACAGGTATTATGAAAAAAGAAAATAAACAAAATTGTTTAAAAATAAAACTAAATTAAATTTATATAAAATTTTAAAAAAAGTATTTATAAAAAATAATAAATAAAATTGCTTAAATAATAAAAATAAATAAAATAAAAAAATAAAAAAATTATTGATAAAAAAATAATTAATTAAATTAATTAAAAATTAATGACAGCAGTTATTTTTTATTTTTTTTATTAATATTTTTTCATTAATATTTATTTTATACAAATTTAAATAAATTAAAATAAAAAAGAAGAAAAGAAAAGAGGAGGAGGGCACATACAACATTTCATTAAGGAGAGAGGGGGGGGTGAGAAATGAAATGGGAGAGGGGGTGGGAAAAGCAGCTCTCATATGCTCAATTCACCATGTCAACCTATACTAGGTTGTCTCATGATTTCGCCATTTTATTTTGGGAAATAGACATTCAAGCATGACTTCATAGCACCGTCAGAGCGGACAAATCTATTTTAAGAAGATTGCCTGCTGCAAGACTTGACGTCTTTGTTCCTCAGACGATGCTTATCACGCACCTCTGACTCAAGCTCCATATTTGTTCAACGTTCATCTCGAGCCTTCAGCCTTGGATTGCTCGCCGACTCAGTAACTTAGTAAATCGACGATCGACCAATTCTCTCTCCAACTCGGATTTAGCTATCTCCAAATGAAGTGAGGGATCAATCTACTCAACCAGGTTAACAGTTCAAGCCATTTTGACAGATAAGTAAGTGCTATTCCAATATAGTCCCTCCAGCAAATTCAATTTTGATTTGTCGTCGCTCCCTTATTTCAAATCAGTCATCTGCTCGTATTTTCCCCTTGGTAAATGGCTTTTGTGCTATGCTTTTACGAACTATTGTATTATCATTGACAAGAGCTGGAGTTGTTTCAAATCCTTGAAAATCGTAGTTGATCGCTGCCATGGACGATTGCTTGAAGAGGGAGGGGAAGAGGCTACGTATTTAAACAAAACCTCACATTTTCTAACTCCTCGCATCACCACTAGTGGTCGCCGGCAGCACGCGAAGGCAAGGGAGGTCCTGCGCTAAAGCTGTTTTTTTTTTTCTTTTTTCTTTTCGGAGTTCTTCTCTATCTCTCTTTTCCCTCGTCCTTTTCTACGATGATTCACTTCTCTCTCCCCTCCTTTCTTTCCTCTTCTTTCACACAAGGACCAGCTTCCGTAAAGATTCTTTTCCTTTCTCCATCTGCACCTCGAAGTAAACATGGCGTTAGATCCTGGAGTTGGGCTACAGAGTAAATGAAAAAAGAAATAATTAAAAAATTTTAATTACTCACGAAATATATAATATATATTTAAAATGTCTAATATTTAATATTTAAAATTTAATTTTTTTATTTTTTAATAATTAAAAAAATAAAAATAAAATCTTAAATGGCTTAACAGTACATTAAAAATAAATAAATAAATTGTGATCCTTATAAGATATGCTACACATCTTAAGTCATATATTTTGTGAATATTTATTTTTTTTAAACTTTTTTTTTAATGCTATAATCTATTAAAACTCTAATACCTTTTTGAGTTGAGAGGGCGAATTTGAAAATCAAAGAAAGTTGTCGTAGGGAAAGTTTTTCGCTATTTATTGGTTAAGAACTGAGAAAGATGTATTATTGATCTGTTCCACTGTTTACTCAGAACTGATGGATTGGGATCACTTTTGCTTATTTTTCGTCCGTCCAAATCGGATGGAACGCCATTCTCTTCTTCTCTGTCGCATCTCCACCTGTCCATCTCCGTCCAAACGCTGCCGCCTCGCAAGCCAAATGGAATTTTCTATCCTGTCTGTTTCATAATTTCCGACAATCGACGATTTGTATGTTCATCGAACATCATCAGCAGTATTCGATCGTCATCCCGAATCAAACGATATTCTGAGAGAACGATAAATCGATTGAGATCGTCGCAATTACGATTTAGTCGAATTCGATTGTGACTTAGCAAGATCAAAATTGTGCCAATCCCGACGAATTCACCATACGACGATCGAATGGATCGCCGATTGTAAGACACGGAACAGAGGATATTGTGGACAGAGGATCCTTTCTCCTCGCGAGCCACGGGCTACCTTCCATACTTTTTCTTTTCTTTACCTTCACTTCGAAGGATTTATTTTTTTAAGGAGATTTTTTTCCTCGACATTTCTTGTTCTGCATATTGTCAGTTTGATTTCCACATTTCAAACATGTGATTCATTAAGCATTCTATTTCAACATTTTTTCAACCATTCTCTCTTCCTTCCGCAATCTTTCCGCGGGATTTATTTCTCTCCTCTTGTTTCTCTTTTTTCATCCTTCCTTCGAGAACTATTATAATTGGAATAGTTGCATGATGTTAGATTAACCCACAGTTGTTAATTTCATAAATGGATACATTCAGACTCAGGAAAACAAATAGAAGAGAGAAAAATTATGAACGATGAAAAGTCAAAATAGAATGAGAAGTAGATTGATATACATACAATCTGGCCATTACACTTCTTTGAGGGACAAAAATTAGGAACAAAGAATTAAAATTAAATTTAAAGTCAACCTAAAAGCCCTGAAAAATTAATGAATAGAATTTTGAGCATGTTAATCCCACAAAGGCGTTAGGATTAAAATCCAAATACAAACTTGGAGACTTAAGACTTTGATCATATTTGAATCAATCTGTGTTAGGTCCAAAGAAAAAAAAGAGAGAGATGAGATTAGGAATAAACAATGAATGCATTATATCTTTATAATTAAATAATAAATCTCGGATATGCAACGAATACAATTGAAAAGATTAAGTTACTCAGATTCGTTACAAGCTCGTTTGCAAATGATCTTTAAATAAGAAATGAGCACACAAGAAAAGTTATTTTTGAAAGATTAGTTCTCAAATAGGCAACAACAAAATCAGAGAGCCAAGATTGGCGGAAGCAAGTCAAATTCGCAAAGAAAATAGCAAAGCGATACAATGAGAGACAAGATCACACAAATAACCGAGTCAAAAAGAAAAAACAAACCAACATACCGAATGTCGAAGGACCGAGACTGACGAACGTGTCCGAAGAGTTAGAGTTTGCACTGAGACGCACAGTATTTCCGCCGCCTTCGTCGCCAAGGGATGGCGACGAAAGTTTCAGGGGCGGGAGAGCGATCCCGACGCACGGATAGGAGAGAGGAGAGAGTCGCGACGGAGAAAGAGGGGCAACCCTAGCTTCGCATCGAAGGTCGGCGAGAGAGGAGATGCAGAGATGGAGGGCGTCGTGGCGGCAAAAGAGGGCCTGCCTGCTACTCTTCCGAGGTCGACGATAGAGGAAAACTAGATTTTAAAAAATATTTTTAAAAAATAAATTGATTTGTTTTTAGAAAATGTTAAATTTCGAAAAAGAAATTAAAAAAAAACTCTTCACGTACACGTGCCATCTCCAATGTCGCGCGCGGGATGTAGATTCATTCCAGGGTGCATCAGTAATGTTTTTATATATATATTTAAAATTTAAGTTTTTAAAATTTAGAGGTTAAGTTTGAGATTTATATTATATATATTTAAAATTTAAGATTTTAAATTTTGGAGGTTAAGTTATAGTGAGTTTAAGTTAATAAATTTTTTTTTTCCTAAAATTTAGTTTTTTTCTTAGATTATAATGATCAAGATAAAAAGTTTTAGATGTTCATCCAGTATATTATATATATTTATGATTTAAGATTTTAAAGTTTAGGAATAGGGTTATTATAGGTTTAAAATAATAAGATTTATCCTCTATGGTTGATATTTAAAGAAATATTGATTTTTCTAAAAAAAATCAGATATGCGATATTTTGTGTGCAACACCCGAGCCCAATCGAATCGATTAGTAAATCGATTGATAGAGCCACCACAATCACGAGGCGCCTGTGTACGCTTGATCACCTGATTGATAGAGCCACCACAATCACGAGGCGCCTGTGTACGCCTAATCACCTGTCTGACCCAAACTATAACCCAAGGAAAAGGTGAACCCAGAGAAGAACGGGATTAGATTCCGGCCGGATTATAGTCAAAATTCAACCATAATTAATCGCAATACTATGCCTCAAATCGATCCCCGAATCAATTAGAGGCGTCACGACATGCCCCTAATCAATTGGGGCATGGGAACATTCTCAATCGATTGATGAATTAATTGGGAGACGGACGTGCATGAGTGAGCGAGATAAGGTGCAGCATATCATTTTCGTGTGTGGTATATAGTTCTAATATGTTGCGTGCCTTCGCGTGCACGACACCTGACTCTAATCGATTCACTAATCGATTGAATATACAGGATCAATGGACCGGCTAGAGGGGGTGAATAGATTCTCACTTGATTCGTTGGTTTCTTCCTTCAAAGGTTAGTGCGCAAGCGAAAATGCAAACTATAATTAAAACAATGCTAACACTTAACCTTTTACGTGGTTCGGAGATTGTTTACTCCTACTCCACGACGTATCCTTAAGGTGGGCGACCCCTTAATCCTTTGGTGGATTAGTCCCCAACAATCTTCAGCTAGAGCTCACTCCTTCTCGGTGGAGTGCAACCTCTCACAAAGTCTCTCTACCTTTACAAGATAGGAGCTAGGGTTTGAGGAAGAGAGTAGGCTTGGAAGCTTGAGTACCTAAGCAAGAAGGTTTTACAAAGAACATAGCTAACACTTCTCAAGTCTCAAGCTTTCCTTTAAATAGAGGAGGGAGTTGTTAACAAAACAGCTCAGCCCCGACACCAATCGACTGCCACTAGGACCAGTCGACTGGTGCATAGCCAACGGCTAGCCAAACGACTAATTTTCAAACAGATTAGTCGACTAGTGCCAACCCCATTCGACTAATCTTTCTGTGAGTTTCTCTCAACACTGCCAGTCGACTGTTTCCCTAGCCAATCGACTGCCCATCTTACAAACTCATTCTCAACCTCTCCGAAGTCCATCCTTCGCGTATGCCTTGAAGTCCACCTCCCCAGCTCACCCATTTGAAGTTCTCTTCCTTTGGCTCTCGTCCCTCGGATGCACACAAGCCTGCAACTTGTCTCCATGTCATCCTTCACATATACCTTTGAAGTCTACTTCTTTAGCTTGTCCTTTGAAGTCCTCTTCCTTTGACTCTCGTCCCTCAGATGTCTTCACTCCGTTATTCCTCATGTGTGGTTCACCAAGTCCTGCATGACTTAAACACACAAATCAAACCAATATGAAAACATAACTTAATCATATTGACATACACATTAAAACCCATGATTGTACCGATCAAACTTGGGTCAATTGTACCAACAATCTCCCCATTTTTGATGTGTGACAATATGTTTAAGTTAGGTACAAAAACAGCAATTTGAAAATACAAAGCATAGTATAACATGAAACATTAAAAGTATCGAAGCTCCCTCTTAACCTATGCTTTATCTCATTATTTTCGATTTTTGCATAAACATGGAGAAAATTAAGTTATGTTCTAATTTAAACCCTTCAATTCTCTCCCATTGACATTAACAAAAATATTGTATCAAACAATTCAAACCAAGGCAACAAAGTAAGTAATTTTTTTGAAAAATCGACTGAAATCAGAAAATCACCAATCGACTGATCTCAATGAAACTCCAAGATCCAGTAAGATCAGTCGACTAACCCTCTGCACCAGTTGACTGGGACTAAGCTGTTCCAAATTTCAACCTTTTGAGCCGAAATTCAGAAATACATCAAAAATTTTAGACAATTCAAAAAATCATGAAAAATTGCAAACATATTTCTTGAACTATTCTTCAATAAGAAAAAATAAGTTTGCATGAAAAGTCAAAGTATTTTTTGAATTTTTGACCAAAACTCAAAAACTTAAAAAACTTTCAATTTTTGTATTGCACTAAAGCCCTAGTTTTGAAATTATGTGTTTTTCAAATCTATACCACAATAAGTAAAACACAAAATTATTTTCAAAACATTTGAAATATCTAACTATGATCTATAGGCAACATGCTCATTAATTAAATATTTGCTTTCCCCATAGTTAAAATATTATTAATAAAATGATACATTTCATAACCATCAAAATGTCATAAACACATGAATTATGAGTATCATCCAAACATCTCATATACATAAGTAAAATCATAAATCAAGGTACTATGAGATATACTAAAGGTAATCATTACTTACCCCATTTGATCATGAATGTTATTTGGGCTAAGTGCTCTCCCTTAAGGTCTCAAGTCAACCATTTTTAAAAAATTTGAATTTTAGTGTTTTCGGTTGACTAACTTTAAATCTTCTAACCCTTGAAAATTAACTTTAACACCCAATAGAGATTCTTTCTAATTGGGTTAACCAAATTTTCCTTGGAGATTCATTTTTTATCTAGGGTCTTGGTTTTTGATTGTCCTCTAGCAAGTAAACAATAATAGGTCTCTTATTGCTAGAAGTCTTATATCCTAAACTCGTTTTCTTGAAACTTACTCTTTGGCTCCTAATGATCATGTCTAGGGTGTTAGAGCTAATTTTAAATTTCTAAGGGCTTTAGTAAGGTTATCCACTTTTTCCCTTAATTTTTTATTTTCCTCTTCTAAGCATGAATCATTTAAACTAGAAGAAGAGAAAGCATGCATGTCATCCCTAAGTATCATGGATTCTAGTTTTTCATTAAGCATGAAATTTTATTTTTTAAATATTTATTTTTTTTCTAACCTTAAATAGATCATCATTAGTGCTAGAAATGATTTTAACTAAAGTAGTAGTGGGTAGATTATATATCTCACTTACAGAGATATCTGAATCCGAAGTATGACCTCCCCCTTCACTTGAGCTTCCTTCATCCTCACTTGAGCTCTTATCTTCTTCAACTTCGGATGATGTAAAGGCAATGTCTTCAAGTCCCATTAAGGCAAAATGGAACATATAGTGTTCTTCTTCCGATGATGATGACTCACACGTTGCCTTTAAGTTTTGGACCTTCTTTCCTTTTTCTTTTGCTTTCTTCTTTTCTTCTTTCTTCTTCCCTTCCTTTTTTCTTTAAAAGAGGACATTCATCCCTCATATGTCTTTTCCTTGACAATTGTATCATATAATTTTTCTTGTTCTACTCTTGCTTCTTGAACTTTTCCTATCATTAGATTTATTTGTTAAAAAATATTTAAATGTTTTTCTCAATTTTTTTACCATGTAAGCTTCCTCATCACTATCCATAGATGCACTTAATTCATTTGAGTCGGATGAGGAGACTTCTTCTTTTTACCCTTTCCCTTGTTTGCCACACGGGCTACTCCTCTTGATTGGTGGACTCTACATTCAATCTTCCAATTTGAGTTTCATGGAGCTCTATGGTTGAGAAGAATTCATCTAGAGAGCATTAATCTAGATTCTTGGATATGTAGTATGAGTCCACCATTGAGCTCCAATTTGTGGTTCTTGAAAAGACATTGATGGCTTTCATCAAGATATTTCTATTGGAGATTTGCTCACCTACACTTGTTAGTCCATTTAAATTTTTTTTAATTCTAGAATATAGACTAGATATCTTTTCTCCTTTGTCAAGTTTGATGTTGTTGAGTGAAGATCGGAGAATGTCTCTCTTTGCCAATTTTGCTTCCGATGTGTATTCATGAAGTTCTATTAGCTTATCCCATAGATCTTTGACACTTGAGTAGTTTCCAATTCTTGTTATCTATCGTTGGGGAAGCACATTTATAAGATGATGCAAGACTTTCAAATTTGCTAAATGATTATCCTTTTGCTTCTTGCTCTATCTTATCTTTTCTAGTGATTTGTTTTCTTGTTCCCTAAGCGCTTCAAAATCATTTTTCATTATTAACATAATAACGAAGTCGGTATCGAAGAATACCTCCATCCTTTTCTTTCAACAAGAAAATTCTCCTTCAAATTTGGGTGGTTGGATTTGCGAGCCGGTCATTTTGATGAATTTGCTCTTCTCGGCGATTAATCTGTTAAAGGGTGACCTTGCGCTCTGATACCACTTGTACGAGATCGATGGACCGGCTAGAGGGGGTGAATAGCTTCTCGCTTGATTCGTTGGTTTCTTCCTACAAAGGTTAGTACGCAAGCGGAAATGCAAACTACAATTAAAGCAATGCAACACTTAACCTCTTACGTGGTTCGGAGATTGCTTGCTCCTATTTCACGACGTGTCCTTGAGGTGGACGACCCCTTAATCTTTCGGTGGATTAGTCCTCAGCAATCTCCGACTAGAGCTCACTCTTTCTCGATGGAGTGCAACCTCTCACAAAGTCTCTCTCCCTTTACAAGATATGAGCTAGGGTTTGAGGAAGAGAGTTGGTTTTGAAGATTGAGCAAGAAGGTTTTACAAAGAACACAGCTAACCCTTTTCAAGTCTCAAGCTTCCCTTTAAATAGAGGAGAGTGTTGTCAACAAAATAACTCAGCTCCAATATCAGTCGACTACCACTAGGACCAGTCGATTGATGCCTAGCCAACGACTAGTTTTCGAATAGATCAGTTGACTAGTGTTAACCCCAGTCGACTGATCTTTTTGTGAGTTTCTCTCAACACTACCAGTCGACTGCTTCCCTCGCTAGTCGACTGCCCAGTTTACAAACTCACTCTCAACCTCTCCAGAGTCCATCCTTTGCATATGTCTTGAAGTCCACTTCCCTAGCTTGACCCTTTGAAGTTCTCTTCCTTTGACTCTCGTCCCTCGGATGCACACAAGTCCACAACTTGTCTTCATACTATCCTTCATGTATGCCTTTAAAGTCTACTTACTTGGCTTGCCCTTTAAAGCCCTCTTCTTTTGACTCTCGTCCCTCGAATGTCTTCACTCCGGTGTTCCTCATATGTAGTTCACCAAGTCCTACATGATTTAAACACACACATCAAACTAATATGAAAACCTAACTTAATCATATTGACACACACATCAAAACTCATGATCGTACCGATCAAATTTGGGTCGATTGCATCAACATTGAAGACGTCAATCGATTAGTGAATCGAAATTCGACTGTAATTGATCGCGATGTTATGCCTCGAATCGATTCAGGAATGAATTCGAGGTGTCGCGACGTGCCTCAATCGATTGAGGCTGGTGCCTCAATGATTGAGGCTCGTCATTGAAGCACGGATTAAAAAGGCCCTCGTCATGAGGTTGGTCACTCTATTTTTGGAATCATTAGTCAAGATAACACTTTATTTTGATTTGTATTAAAAAGGCGCTCGATCCGATATATAATTATCTAATTATCCTTTGTTACATTATTTTTATTATCATCTCTTATGAATATTTTCCGTTTGAATCCTTAGTCAGAGCACATTATAACAGCTTACTACAATTGAGGTTATAATTTCATAGTTGCTACAACAGTTGTTACAATGTGAATGTTAGATTAGTTTTGAGTGATCATAATTTTGATTCAATTAAATCACGAGATGTATAATATATCAAATTAAAATTCATTTAAATATCTATATTTATTAATTATTATCGGGTAAAATCCGTAACGACCCAGTCTTAAATCCGTAAAAAAATCATTTAAAATATTTTCAAAGGCTCCGAGAAATTTTAATCATCTTTATTAAAATTATTTTCCATGTTATAGCTATGAATTTATAATAGTTATAAAATCATAATTGCCACAATTGTTATAATTATAACAATTTCAATTTTATAACTATTATTAAAAAAACATGATAAGTTCAAGGTTTAGATAGGAGATATCGACGAGATAATAATAAAAACGATACGCGAGCATAATTATGTCATTTTAATAAGCATACTATATTGGAGTTTATTTAATGTTAATAAAATTTTATTTATTGAAAAGAATATGAAGGATGATTTTGTGAGGTAAATGAAATCATAGAGGAAATAATAAGAGAATCAAAATTTAAATTTCAAAATATAAAAGACATTTTAAAAATCGACTTCTGAAGTATATAAACTAAGCTCCAATTTTATCAAATTAAAAGTAAGATCGTATATTAGTCAGACAAAGCCCGGACACATATATATACATATACGATCTTCAAGGTTAAACCAAAAGGTGCAAGTAAGGTTAAACCAAAACACCACCAAAATTTAGGCTCCAAAAAGATCAAGTAAATAGCTGGGAAGCTTGTACAGTGTTCAGAAAATTTACTCCTTCCCAAACTAATGTGTATTCTAAAGAATACAAACCAAAATGTACAGATCAACTTGAAAGGGGTTCAAGGGCAGGGAAAAAAATAATGCTAGGGTGATTTCCATACTGTGATTGTATAAGAAGACACAGCAAGTGCTGCACTATACCATCGGTGGGAGTTGTAGACGTCGAGATTGGCTCGCTGTAGACGAACAAGAATCATCACGAACTCATGGCTGGGGCTCGAGTTGGGCTTTTACAATCTGGGCATCCGCTTTGAGCCTCCCCCTGACAGGCAACTTCAAAATTGAATATTTTCTGTTCTTTCAGTACCCATTTCAAGGAATTAGTCATCTGGATCCGTCTCTTCATCCTGTTCGAGGGATCTACTCACATCACTTCGGTTTCCACTATCGGATTCGGCCTGCCTGACTGCCTCATCATGTTCTTGCAATTCACCCTCCTCAACATCTTCGTCTTTAGTTATGGGCGCATTGGAGGAAGCCATTGCGAGGCCACGAACCATCCATTCAGGGCATTCATCATCGCTTCTGTATTGCGACTTCAGACTGCTGCTCATGGCATGATCGGGATAACAGAAGATTTGGAAGTTCTACAGGAACATTCCGGGAAAGGATGCGAAAGAAAAGATACAGGTTTTGATGATTCAGCCTCTGCAATGAATCCTTCCACACCCAAGCTCCTGTTTAGATGATCCCGCACCAATTTTGTCCAATTTTTCGGCGGATAATATAGATTATCAAGTCCAGAGCTGAACAGTTCAGCAAGCTTTTGTCTGGGGAAAGCAAAACTCCATTATGTTCATCATACAGAAATAAAATAATTTCCAACGCTGATAAATAGAAATCGTATATAAAGAATTTGCATTGTTGCATCTCAAGACTACAGCTTTTAGAAGCACCGGACACTGGGAATCATTGATGTGGTTCGATGCATATATCAACCAAAGCGTTCGTCAATTTCCTTTCTAAAAAATAATTTCAACATTTTACCTGTTTAGATTTGCAAGCACACCAAGCACCACATCTAAAAATGCCACAGAACAGCAGGACAGAAAGGAGAGAGAAGAGAGGGTGTTTTAGCAATTAAAACCTTGGCAAAGAGAATATACTTCATATCAATTCAACTGTGCCCTCATTCCAAGCTTTTGTCAAATTATCGATATTGGGAGTGGATGACTAAATGAGTGGGAAATAGTTTCAACCTAGGCTAATCTTTAATGTTCCATATCAGAACATGTAAAAGTCCAAACCATGAAGTTCTTTCCTCAGGTAGCTTGTGCATAAATAAAAATGCTGCTACAAAGGAAAAGATAACTTTTGCAGCCCTATAAACATCAAAAGCATAGGGTTAAAGTCTAGGATTACAGCGACATCAAGCCTCGTTGAAAATTATTTGGAGTCGCTATAAGCCAACATCATACTGTTTCTGTGCCAGGCTATATCGCCAGCAATATTCAAACCCCCTCTGAAAATTTTTAATCATTGATTGTGTTAAATAAATTTTATTTCTCATCCTTATTGCATGTACAACATAGATTCTATTTCAGTTTTTACCATCCTCGTGTTATCTTAGCTTGTTTTATCAACTTTTGAAGTCCCTCTTAATTTGCTCATGGATAATAATTTTTCCCAGTAATTTCATTCATCTACCTTATAAATTTCTTCCCTGCTACACTAACTTCTCATTCACATTTCCTATTTGTTTAATGATCACATTTGGGCTCATAAAGTATTAACAATTTTAGTAGTCTCATGAAATTGTGTTGCATAAGAGAATCACAACAATTATTCAAGACTCGAAGAGTTCTTTTCAAAATATCTAACTGCTCTTCATCGACTTCCTATCCATCAAATACTAATTATTTCACTTCAATTTTTAATACTAAATCAATATCAGTTCTACTTAATTTAAAGACTATATTTTCTAAAATTTATCCCCACAGTTGAAGCTTCAAGTTTATTTTACTTACTCTTAAGTTAAATTTGATTAATGATGTTTCGACTAGTATTTTTATAATCTGTTTCTCTAAAATTTTAACTTAATTCACTACTTGTTACAGTTTTATTTTTCACAAATAAACATCAATCAGAAGGATCATAAAGAATAAAATCATCAGAATTCATTATAATTTATGGCCTAGTGTGTGTCACAATGTGTTTAGTGTTGACATTGTATGTTGTAATAAAATTTATATTCAATTATCTATCTGATCGCTATAGTGTTATTTTTATAAGTAAAAAAAGTTACGTCGAAGTGGATTAATCATGTAAATCTCATTTGATTAATCATTGCATGCTCCACATGTAGAAGCGTGTCAAATGTTCGCATGTTCCTTCGGGACAGACAGTTGACTAGTGCATAGGATGTTGCCGCCATGAGCTCTGTCGGTTAATTCCTGACTAATAGCCAAGTTCCTACCCTCCCCCATGCACTGGTCCCTGTTCGGGCTAGTAGTCAGCAGTAATTTACCTCCCTTCACAATAACCTAGGGACAGGCTATAAGAGACAATTGTGGTGAGCGTTATCACCTTTTGCCACCGTATCAAATGTTAGCATAAAATAATACAACGAAATTATAATATCACTTGGTTATCTAATTCCTATATTTGATTCCTAAAATTAAATATCCTAAATGGAAGTGAATTTTAAAAGAGTAAAATTTATCTGAATTTATATCAATACAATTTTGATGTATGTCGAGCATCATCATGATGTAATATTGAGATTGTATTATTCCGATCAAGAGCCAAAACTCCTCTACAAAATGATACATTAAATCTTGATTCAACTGATAATTTCATGGGTACTAATGTAGAAAAGCTTCAACCGTCAGCCAATGTGAAAATCATTTGTTACCCCGCCAAAAGTTTTAACAATAGATATTAAGTAATCACTCAAGTCCTTTTTCACAACGATATAGTTACTAGAACAATAATTGTATAGGAACTCTACTGTAATTTTTTTCTAGGTTAATAACAATTTTGTGCCAGTCCCTCTTTACTATATATTTCTCAACTATAGTAAATCTTCCAGGCATAAATCAAACTAAATTATTGAAGAGTGATGCAAGAGACTTAAATGATAAATAAAAGCAAATGCATCATTTTTTGAAACAAAATAAAGAAAAGTTTCGTTCCAATTTACGCATGCAACAAATTAGTATCCAAGAAATTACCTATTAGGACGATAGGTTACTCCGGATGTTGTTTGGTATACTCGGTGACCCATTACTAAACTTGAAAAATCAGGCCAACCACTACCATCATTGTTAAAGCCAGGGAAAAAAGCATCAGCTTCAACAGAGACATAATAATCGAGAGCATCCCAGATTAACCTGTGTGCTTGGTTCCTCAAATCCATAGGTGAAGGATCCGGTTCCCTGTCGGTCTCTGCAACCCAACCATACCACCCCTCCTTCTCATGCTGATAAAAGGGCCTTGCAGGAGGAGGAGGGAGGGGTCGTGGTCGGGGCCCAGCCTTTTTCCATTCATCAATAAGTTGTTTCTCACTCTTCACAGGAGGAGGCTGAGGAATATTTAAAGGGAGAGGATATTCAGGACCAATCAAGCTTGACAACTCTTTCTTACTGCACAAGAAAGTATGGTCTACTAAGTTTGTATACATAGCTCGCAAGGGAACTAGAATCCTCTGTCCTCCAAATGTCTCAGAACCGGCCAAGTAGATTATAGTGTTTGCTGGATAACCCATTGCACGCAGAATAAGTCCAACCTGCAGGGATTCAACCTAAAATTTAAATACAAATATAAAAGAAAGTATAACTCAAAAATAGACATAGAGAATATTCGACCTGCAAAGATTCAACCGACTACCATAGAGAATATAGTAGGGTTATTTATAGCTCAAAATAAAATTTACAGCATCTTCATTGGAACCAAGATATATTAAGTTAGAAAGCAAATAAAAGATATTAGAAGAGATGGAAATTTTAAATTTTTTATTAAGCGCCCTATACATATGATTGACTAATAACTTCACTAGTACAAGGGGAACCTTCACGCAACTGTAAAATTGTTGCAGTGTGATCTTGTCAAGGGATTGAGTTGTGGAGACAACCTCTTGCAATGCAGGATAAAGTTATATACAATAGACCTAATGTGATCTAACCCTTCTTCAGGAGCTTTATGCACCGGACTGCCCCTTTAAAAGGAAATATCCAAAATTGTGCCACTTGAATATTTGAGGTAATAAAGTTCATGATAATCATAAAACTAGCACATCAGAATAAAAAAATGTAATAAATCAAATGCACTAACAAGGTTTATTGTGTTGGCCCAAATCCGTAGCATATAAAGAGTTATCTCATCCACAAGTGAGAAAGTAAACCTATCTCATTGGAATGCATGATAACACTGCCACGAGAGTATTGATGTGCACGCACGCATGTGAGAGTTGCAAAAAGGTGGAACCGCCACCTTAGCGGCCCCCTGGTCCCGGCCCCACAAGTGTCCAGAGGAGGTAAATCACGGTTTTTACTGGTGGGGTAAGGCGCCTGGGGCCGAGAGGATTTAAGCCAACAGACCAGGTTTTTACCCCGTGTGCAACTGGCGACTCTCGAACCTGAGACCTCCGTTGCAAGCAGCCAGACGCCTTACCAACCGAGCCAATCCGTGGGGGCCGCACGCATGTGAGAGTGAGTGTGTGTGAGAGAGAGAGAAAGAGAGGCCAGTTGCAGTCATTGTACTTTCTGAAATTTATAGCTATTGCATTTTGAGATATTCTTAGAAGAGATTGTTTTTAGGCAATTGATTGAGATATTTAAATTTCATAAGCAGGAAGAGCCTGGTCAACCATGATTTATTAACATAGAAACATTAAACTCTTGACGATTGACATAAAGGCAATGGAATAAGTAGGCATGCTAAAATGTTTTTATTCATCTGGTGTGAAGGTAGAACCATGGGGAAAAGTACTTCTCAAACAGACTTTCAAATGAGATACATTTCTGTTTCCAACCATTGCACCAGCTTTGTTTAGGCACAACCATATTATGTCGTGTGACTGAGTATAGTTACCTCTTCAGGCATGAGAGGGCATGAGCCATTTCTTTTTGAGAAAATGAATCGACAACAAGATCATCAGCAATTGCTTCTTGATTAATCAGCTGCTTCCTAGTGTGTTGGATAAGTTCAGTATGAACATCCTGGCCCAAGAGTATTAAAATAGAGCATGTTAAACAGCAGAGCAATTAGTTAAATGGCGGATGAGATATGAGGACAGAAAAGAACAAATTAGTATCACATTAATCCAAACAACCTGGAAAAGTTCAGCGCAACCATGAAATGCTAGAACATCCTTCATAAGGCCTGCGTGATAAGACAGATAAGGACTGCCAGTTGCTCGTAACCTGCAATTGAATTCAATTTCATGTTCTGTATTTAAACACACTCCAATACTAATATCTGGCGTTTCAAACTATACAATGATCAGCAAAGAATGATTCTTCAAAGTTTTTATGAAGAATAGGCTATATCTAATAAGCTCAAGCATATTGAAGTTCAATAAATTCTTATGTGCATAAACAAAAAAAATCTGTTAAGAATAAATGTCCAACTAATGTACATCAGGATTTAACTAAAGTGATACCTCTCTACCATCTTGCTACCAAGTGCCCGAATTTCTGAACGGAATTGAAGAGCATGGAAAGCAACTCTACATCTAAGTCTCTGATATTCATCCATGCTTGATGGAAGAATCGCCTATAGAAAGGAGAATAGAAAAGAGGTGAAAATATTCATGACCATCTAATGAAGATTCACAAAAATACCAAAATATTGAATTAGAAGGGTGACATCAGTTTCATAGATGATTATGATACTGTTTTAAATTGCCTAGTTGCTAGATATAAGAAGTATTTTCATCGGAGTAAATACTACAACAAAAGTGCCTATTTCCATCACTTTCATATCCTATAANACACCCCTCAGCTCTTCTGGAATAGCATAACAAGATATTTAACAGAATATATCGTCACCAAAGATACTAGTAGATAGGCAAAGTGAAGAGCGAATATAGTGCTGACAAGAGCATTTTGTAGTGCAACAAATATAAAATTATAATTGTTTGCCTGTATCAGATTGCTATTTTTTGGAAAATAACAAAAAGGAGAATTACAATTCTACTATCACAAAAGTGAGGATACAGAAGATTCCAGTAAAAAGAATTATATTATCAGAGTCTTATGATTATTGAAAATTTCTGAAAAACATGGCAATAAAGAATTCTATAACATAAATAATACATAATATCAAATACGGTATCCTTTAATTCCAAACATAAGAAATGGAGTTTCAATTCTCATTTCCTCATGCAAAAACAAATATAAAAGTTGGAACTCAGAAAATTAAGAATTATTTACTAACATAGAGTTGGAACTCTTTTGTAGCAGTAAATTAGATCAAAGAAAACTCAACATGTGCAACCTAGCCTGCACTTTACAATATGGATGTCCAGCTTATTTGCTTTTCAAGAACAATAAAACAGAAAAATTGGATATAACTTGGAGGTAAATGCAGTAAAAAATCATATTATATTGTCCTTAAAGTGTGAGGGCCCTCCCATGAAAAAAAGGGTGCCCAATCTAAATTATGAGAGAGAGGTGGTTGCAAAAGGTGGTATTTATAGTCCCTCGTGAAGCCCTCTCCATAGAACCAACCCAACCCCCCACAATAATGCAAGTAGGGATGGCAATGAATTCTATATCCTCTGTCTTCATCCTCATTTATTAAATCAATCCCCATCCTCATCCCCATCACTTTTCAACTTTCATCCTCATGTCCATATCTATCGGGGATCAGATATCCATTCTCATACTCATATACATCAGAGGATCGGATATCCTCTATACTAATAATTTTCTTCATTCCATCTAACTACCATCACTTAACAGAAGCATATCAGAATTAACATCATTTTAAAAAACACATAATTAAAAAAAAACAGATTGAACATCTATAGCATACTCCTAATTTAATCATATTCAATAAAAAAAAATTAACCGCCAACAAAACTAGTTAGTGGGTTTTAGGATACATATATATAAAAATAATCTGGTATTCGGATCGACTATGGGTAGGATTCTACTAGACCCGCCTCCATACCCAATTACCCATACACGATTATCCGATTATTTAATCAGGTCCAAAAAAATTCCTCCATACCCTATTCCATTCGGGTCGGATATCGGATTGTCCATCAAGTTCGGAAAAAATTGTCATCCCTAAATGCAAGTACAACCACTCGTGCTTTCTGACATGATGACCTCATCCTCCTCTCAGACACTACACTCCTTTTTCCCATATCGCTCCTCCCTGCAATTTCGCCATCACACTCCTTTTTCCCAGTTTTTCCCAAACTCCTCCATCCATTTTGAGCAATCAAAACCCAACTCTCACCAAGCTTGGTTTCAGCGAGAAAACACACCCCTTCCAGCAGATGCAGCTAATCTTGCTCTGCCATCTCAACCCTCTCCCTCCTCCTCACCGCTTGCACAGCCTCCTCAAGCAGCATGGATAGTAGTAGAGCAAACAAATTCCAGGACTTATGGATGAGGTAAACAACCCAGGCACAAGCACAGTAAGTGCAGTTGCTTTTTGCTGATTGTAGCCTAATAAGTGGATTTAGATCCTTTTTATTAGATATCTTAGCATCATAATCTCAAAGTCTTTTACTATGATCATCTTACTTCAAATGGCACGTTCAATATGCACAGACTCACCTTATTGATCATTTCATTTGTATATCTTGCTTGGTCAAAGGACAGAGAACTCTAACCTTGGATACCTTTTTCTTATTTATCTGCTAGAATTATCTCCAACCTCCATTTGCATTATATCATACAATCTTCTATGATTAGCACCGCATGTCCATTTCAACACCATTTCAGTAGATATTGAGGGGGTTTGCTTCACATTTCTTTGATATTTTAGTTCACAGAGTTCATCTGATCTGAACAACTTATTATTATTCCTGCTGTTTATAATATCATCTAGCATTCAGATAACTCTATCGCTCCATGTCGATAATGCCTTCTTAATTATCTTGATGATAAATTTATTTAGCTACCTTCAATATATTCAAGATTTACAAACTAATTTTTTTGGAATCACCCCTTGCTATTTTACTGTTTATGTTATTTAACTTTGTATCTTTTATATCTTGTCTAATAATCAAAATTCAAAACATGATTCTTACTTCTAAAGAGAATAAACAAAGCTTGTTATTGTATTACCAAAGTGCATGCATTTTTTTTCCTGGTGGATATAGTTTATATCATTTTCTTTACCTGTTGGTCAAGATTGATTGAAGCAGTATGCAGTATGTTAATTGTAGTAATTTTGAATATACGGTGCAACATGATTCTTTTTTGGTTTAATTTTTTTTCAATTGTAACTTGAGAACATGAACCTTAAGAAGGAAGTAGTAGTATTGGACTAGAATCTCAATTGTGTATTAGTTTGTCAAAGAGATAACAGGGCAGTGGTAGTGGTCAAGTGAAGCTAAAAACCTGTTGGAATATGATCTTCTAACATAAACATAGCATACCAAAGTATGGAGAGAGTTTTCTCTGGAACAAATCTTTCTCAATGAGTTAACCGGAAACTAAGGAAGAAGTATATATGTTGCTTTGATTTTTTTTTTTGTGTGTGACTGCCCTTCCCTCTCTTTCCTTCCTTTTCCTCTCCCTTACTCCAAAATTCCAGAGAATGAACAAAACAAGCGTAAAGAATCAGCAGGAATTCTCACAAACGCAAGCAGCTCATGTAGGATGGAAGTAGTTGTACTTGTCTCTAATTCAGAATAATTTTGCCAGATTTGACAGAATCGAAAAATATGCATCGTAAGAAAAGATGGGAAAGTTCAGAAATAATTAGTTATGTCTAGAAATTTGTATTGCAAACCAAAAATTATCCTTAATTAGACCACCTAAAAGGCATCTTTCCATCATAAGAAAAGAGGGGAAAATACAGAAGTAATTACTTCTCTTTAGAAATTTTGTGTTGCAAGCCAAAAATTATCCTAAATAAACCATCAAAAAGGCATCTTTCCATCAAATCTCACTGCCTACCACGTCGAAACACCAGATACTAACGGGGAAAAACATATATAAGGAGCAGCAACAAAGAAAAAATGAAAGAAGAAAATCGTCCAGAGAAACTAACCTAGATGGAATTCGTGCCCGCATTGCAGCCGAGCAGTGGCTCGGCCCCCTCTGCTCTTCACGGCCTCGAGACAGATCGAGCAGGCAACGTCGTGCACGACGACCTCCTCGCCTTCTTTTCCTTCGTTAACCAGCTCCTCGAGTCCCATCCCTGCATGCCCTAACGCTCGAGCAACGAAGGACGACGAGAGGAGCAGCGTCCACCGTAATCCAAATCCACAGACTCTTTCCTTGAGCCTGCGCCCTAGATTTCCAGCTCGATGAAATGCCCGATCTCCACCCCTACACTCGCGATTCGGAACGCCGCGGTTTATTATTTCCGTGGCCTGCGCCAACATGCGGCTAAACCGTTCGTTTCTGTCCACGTCGTCAATGGTGCCCAGAAGGACGGCGATCGTTGAGGGATCTTAGGATATAATAAGCGGATCTATAACTCGGGTTTCGGACCCGCTTCTTCTAGCAATCCGTGTTGAATCTACTTGTGTTGTGGCGGTGAACGTGAGCAACGTTGGTGTGAATTTCAACGAGACATTAAAGAATGTGGAAATTTACATAAATGTTTTTTTAGGTTTTGGGGGAAATTTCAACGAGTCATTAAAGAATGTGAATTTCAACGAGTCATTTACATAAATGTTTAATTTATCTGCTGTCTCATTCATCATTTTTTTTCCGATGACTCTTCAACGTTCTATAATATACATTATAGAAGCTACTAGAAATTAGCAGGTAGTTGTTATATGTTGTAGAGTACCTTAATTTCTACCTATTTGATCATTATTAAATTATGTTCATTTTAAATATAATAAATGTCATAGAGTATATATGTTTGTTATGTTTATTGAAATATTATTTAATTAGGTTTAAAAAAAATAAAATCAACATGATATAAATTATTACATAAATTAGCAAATAATATTTATTTGAAATGTAATAAGTGTCATGAATTCTCAATCTTTTATGTTGTTTGTTAAAATATTATTTTAAATAGGATATGACTCGGAGAAGCAAAATCCAAATATACAAAATCATACTAATTTCTACACAATCGAAAAATCAAATAATGTAAGAGTATTTTGGATCATTCATGTTAAATAGAGCGATAGATTTAATTGTAAATCAGGTTTTAAAGGTATTTTGAATAATTCATGTTAAATACAATGTTCGTTTGACTTTAATTGAAAATAAAATGCTCATCTAAAATTTTTGCAAATGATGTGGCACCCTTTGATTTTTTATGTAAATAGTTGGAATTGTTGATCAGCTGGTGCATCTACTCCAGACTGCTGAGTTTGTTATCCAGAATAAGAATTCAATGTACAGGTCAACATCTGATTCAAATATTTCAACTATATTATCATAACAACCATACAAATTGAGACATAATGCGAGAAGCAAATTCTAAGGTAGCTAAGACGGCAGACTAACTGAATCTAACAGCTAAAACACTGATAACAAGTAGATGAACTAAAAAGCTTCAGCTATTTTGTATGCGCCAGGTGTAGACTAATCCTGAAGTTTGTAGTTTGTATGGTACTTCTCCTTCCACCTAAGGAAACTGGAAGCTTCATGTAGAAAATATGGAAAGCAAAACTAAAGTCATCATCATGCAGGAGAGCTTCTCCTCCCCCTCCCTCCTTAAGGGAACTGGAAGCTCATGTAGTCCCTCCTTCCTCCTGCCGGGGGGCTTACGTACACCCAAAGCAAGGAGATGATACTCGAGAGTAGACCAGACCAAATGAATACGATCGTCGGCACCTTCCCTCTCCTCCCCATCAGGCCTTTGGCAAACGGATACAGATGGCAAAGAACCCAGAAGCTGAAGGACACCCCTCCCAGAAGCTTGCTCCACTGTGGGAACTGACTGTACATTGCCCTCGCAGTCCCCACAGCTATTGCTATCATGTTCATCATCATAATTGTAATTGGAGGCACCATCAAGAAGCTCCACTTCACGACGTAGAGCTCAGCGAAAGCATCAGCGTCATCGTCGGTTGCAGGCTTTGATGTTAAAGTGAATGATATGTCCACGCCGGCAATGACCTTCAGCAATCCTTGCAGGACAGCAGCTGGGTGAGCACTGGTACCTCCAATTAACCAGAACTGCTCATTCCTCCACCACTCGTGCAGTGTGATGCCAGACCACTTGATCTCCAACAATGCGAGTAAGCAGAGTGTAATGGTGATTGCGAGGAGCAGTATCAAAAATGTAATGCTGAGGGATTGAACAATAAACTGGCCTGTGAATAGAGAGATTGCTGGAAGAATGCAGTACACCAATAGAAAGATTGAAGTGAAGGGGTAGATGCCGCAGTTGAAGTAGGCTACTCTTTGCAAGGACTTCATCCTCCTGCTCGCAAAGATTGCATTGTTTTGGGAGAAGAAAATCTCAACTGAACCAGTCGCCCACCGGAGGACTTGATGCAGCCTATCGGTTAGATTGATTGGAGCTGTCCCTCTGAATGCATCCCTCTTGGTGACGCAGTAGATCGACCTCCACCCTCTGTTGTGCATCCTGTAACCTGTCACAACATCCTCAGTGACAGAACCATATATCCAACCAACTCTTTGGCCCCATTCCGTTTTGTCCTCGTAGAAGCAAGATACAACACTGATTGCTTCCGCTACCGTTGCAGCATCGAGTGGTTCTCGAGGGACTGCCAGAGAACCGGCAGGCCTGCCTTGTCGAACTCCAAGCGTGTCTTGAAGTAGCCTTCCTTGATATTCAGCTATTGGAATGGATGCTGCTAAAGTGGCTGAACTACCAAACCTCTTTGGCAACAATGCTGATTCCATATCTAATTCGTCGTTCTCATCATCTGCAATAGGCGGTAATATGATGTCCTTTTCGTTGCGATCATGCTTCTTCCCCATTGTAGGTTTCCTCAGAAAAAGTTTAGTCTTCTTCCTTCCAAGCCAACCATGGTGTTCGGTGGCACGAGGAGGACTAAACCCATAAAGAGCAGTTCTTCGAAAAATGCAGCCTGTTCCAACATACATTGGACCTTGCAATCCATCCATGGCCCTCATAGTGACATCAAAGAACACCAAATTGTTATTAGCATATCTGTCACTAGGGTCAATTCCATCAAACCTCTGAGGAAATTGGACATAGCATATCCTGTCACCACCTCTATCAAGCATGAAGCACATCCCTTCTCTTAGAGCCAAGGAATTGTAGATGTAGTGATCACAATCCAGATTCAGAACGAAGGGGCCATTGGACATTATTGCACTTGTTCTGACCAAAGCGTTCATCGCCCCAGCCTTCTTATTGTGATCATATCCTGGTCTCTTCTCGCGGGAAACATAGACAAGCATTGGAAGTCTGATGTCGACATCAGTGGTGTTTATAAGATTAAAACTTTCTTGTTCCACATTGCCCATTACTGGTTCAGGATTTGGAGGAACAAGCATCACCTATGAATGATAAGATATAATGGACATCAAATACCTGAAGTTGTAGACAATTACTTAATCGATACAAAGAACAAGAGTGAGGCAAGTAAAATTTACCTGAATTATACCAGCATGATCCCCTCTAGAATGATCAGGTGCAGCTGAAAACCATGTCCCAGGCCAGTGTGATCCATCTGACATCCAGGTTGCTTTGACAAACTCACTTGGTTCCAAAATGTCGTCTTTGATCTCCATTTGTTTCTTCTTAGCACGTAGCTCTTCATGTGCATTGTATGCATCAGATCGCCTCCTGATGGACTCAGTCAAAGAATTTATTCTTACTTTAAATTCATCATATTCCCTCTTAACCTTCCTCCTCTCTCGAACAAAATCCTGGCGGACTTTGTTCTTTAGAAAGTCGCGCTTCTGGCCAAAGTAGGCCTCCGGGTTCCTTGGCTCTATGGCATGCTTTCTGCAGAAGGGAACCCAAATTCTTGCAAAGCTAGCAGTTTCAGCCAGGGCTTCAAATGTCAGAAGAGAACCTCCATCATCTGATAAGTAACAAGCAAGTTTCTCAACCGGGTAGTCGACTGCAAGGATGGAGAGGATTGTGTTTGCTGTGACTAAAGGCGGTTCTTTTTCTGGATCAGCTGTCGACACAAATATATCAACTCCAGGAAGATCAGATCGGCCTTTGGGATTTCTAATGCTCGGGGACTCGAAGCGTTCGTTGAGGACGGAGAGATCTGTTGCTCTGTTAACTGGACAAAGCTTCTGAAGCTGGTCTAAGAGCCAAGAAAATGCAAACCACACCTCACAAGCTACAGACATTCCCCATAGCCATATGGCATCATGATTAGGATGTCGAATCCTCCAAGCAAGGAAAAGACCAAGGGCAAGAAGGCGAATCACTATGAGCATCCTAAATAGCAATCAGAAATGGTTGAGCAAATCTCATTCTCAATTGTAGAAGCAAATGCTAACTATAGATTCACCAAACAAACAGATGTATTATGTAATCATTCAAAAAAAAACTTGTTTTTTAGCAAATCATTGCGTTAATTACCTGTATGGGCTGAGAACTGCTTGGGACACCCCATTCTTTCTCGTCAGCGGCCTTCTGCATTTCCCCTGGAAGTCCGGTGGCTCCTCGAAACCCTTGTACTCAGCTCCGTGGCCGCCGAATCCATCTGTCGGCCACACTGCATTGCCATACCCGTATGTTCCCTTGGTCTCGAAGAGCCAACGGTTGTGATCGAACTCCCCAGGCTGGTGCGGTGCTTTCATCGATTTCACCATCGATAGCCTCTTCCCGGCTTTGAAATTGAACTCCGCCATTGAGGTCAAAGGAAGGGTTCTCCCCTCGTCCTCAGACGCCGAATCCTCCTCGATCACGGTCCCGTAAGGCTCCTTGCATCCGGGACATAGCCCTCCTCCGTCCCCGGCGCACTCCGAGTAGCAGTCTTTGCAGATCAGGAACCCGCATTCACACTGCGGCTTCATCCCTTTGAGCAACGCCTCGCCGTCGCATCCATTGATCTTGCAGAGGAACCCATTGGATTTCGCCACCTCCACGCTTTCCGCCGAGCACTCGATGACGTGGCCGCGGGTCACGCAATTGAACCCGCCGGTGAAGATGGTGCCGGAGATGAAGCTTCGCTGCGGCCGAGGCTCAGGCTCTTCCGTCTCCTTCGGCGGAGGTGCCGGCTGATGGTCCGGCGTCGGCGGGATGTGGACAGTGTAGCGAACGAAGTCGGAGGAGGTGCGTTCATGGCTGTCGTCGTTCTCGCCCGCGGAGCAGTACCGAGACCCGCCTCCGGAGAGGCCGCAGATGGATGGCCTGCCGGCCGGGGAGTCAGGTTTGTTGGAGAAGGAGTGGCGCGGGACGGGACTAGTCAAGCCGATGCTCCGGCGGAGGGGTCCATCGCCGCCTTCCTTCCCACCAGAGGAGCAGACAGTGATCGTCACCGGGGAAGCGGGTGACGATGCCCGCCGACTCGCCATGGATCTTCTCGAAAAGCAAAATCGAGACCGAATCACGCAAATAAAATCAAGAAATCGAAGATTTTGGGAGATCGAACGGAAGGAAACAGAGAAGATTGGGAAACACTACAGACCGTTCAAGGAAAAAATGAGCTCGAACACTTGACTTATCTGAAGAAATGAGGGAAAAAACAAAATAAATAAATAAATAAAGTCGTAACGGTCGCCGCGTTTGACATTCGACGACCTCAACGTTCGAGAACGGTCCCTGGAACCGCCAACGGCTACTTGCTTTCAACTTTGACCGTCCGATCCTGTCAATTCAGATTCTGGAGCGTTTATCGTAACCCCACAGAAATCGACGCTCGATTCGTCTTCGGCGCCGAAAATTATGAAATTCGACGGTCAAGATTGAAATTCGACAACGGCTAGAAAATAGAGGATTGTTTGTCAGCTTCATCTGTACTAGTGTTACCTACTACTAATAAATGAATAATGAACGGGCAGTAATTAAATTTTTTTTTACACATTTAATTTTGTAAATATGTGTAATCTGCCATTCTCGCGGCTGTCACACTATTATAAATCATATACCAAATAACTTTACTTTAATGAATTTTATGAGAATTCAATTTTTGCTCAATTTTAAAAATCTACCGTATAATTAATGGCTAACTACATGCTAAGATATATTTTTTAAAACATTTGAGTTAGCATATTAAGTGGAGAATATCTTTTCCCAAATCTGACATCTTGAAGGGAGCTTTCAGCCCCCAAGACACAACTCAACTGTCAAAGTAATAGTAGTGAAACATCTGAGATAAATTCCCAACAAGTTGTGTGAAATAAAATGTAGCAGACAACTTGTGAAGTCTTTGTATAGTACATGATAAAAAAAAATAATTAACGAAATTTTTTCAATTGATTGGTTCAGTCTCACGAAAATTTTCCACCAACCGTTAGGGTAAATCGGGAAGCGCTCGCAGTGGATGATCTAGAAGCCCAACGTCCTAGGATTCGCGTCCCATTTGGAGGAAAAATTTCTATAAATACGCCGTAGCTGAAGATCGAATTATGGATATCTGAAATAGCGACTAATCGTTCTATCGTTGTATGATAGCTCCGGAGGCATATAGTCTAAGATACTAAGAGAGGTGAAAGTAGGGAAATGTTAGGACAATGTAAACACTTATATTAAAATGAGAGAAAGTAGTCCTCTTCGTCTTGCAAACATCAATATCATAATTATGACCTGAGGATAATAAATTTATGGTAATCATGAATGACCGCCACGATAATAAATTTCACCCCTTATTACCTATTTCAACCACACTCATAGTCACCACACAAACATATTGACACCTCAGACAAGCTCCTCTTTGCCTGTTAATCATTTTAATAGGCAAACTGCAGCAGGTATCATTATTTCAGACGATGAATGGCAGGCAGAAACTATTCACTATGATCCGGAGCCCTTGGCTATCAACATTAATATTGGATAAGGTCGAACATCCCGTGGTTAATCCATGAAAAAATTATATGATAAAATTTATCGAGTCTGAACGATTCTCTTTACGTGGCCTCCATGGACGGAGCCACCCTTAGCTAGGATGGGCTCCAACCCTACCTCTTTTTTCTAAATAGTTTTGATTATTTATTATTTTTTTATAATTAATCACAAATTTATTAATAGGTAAAATATCAAATTAAAAATAATTAATTTTAAAAATAAAATATCAAATTAAAATGATAAATTTTATAAAAATCATTATTTTTATAAATTAATAAATATATTAATTCTAATTTGTTTAATATTTTTATCCTGAATTTACTAATAGTAAGATCTCTTTTCCTCTCCGCAATATCATTTTTTTCCTCTAATTTTCCTCTAATCTATTAATTTCGTCGCTAACAAAGAGTCAATAAACGTTGGTCACTCGAGAGATGGTCGACAAGGCCCTCGTTGTTGGAAATGGATGGCTAGAGAGGGGGGGTGAATATAGCCAATCCCTTTTGCCTTTTGCACTTATCAAGATTTCTACACTTAACTTATCAGTAGCACAGCGGAAGAAGCAAAGAAAAACGAAGTAGTGCAGTAAACTAAAAACAGAAATGAAAGCAAACAATGACAGCTACCAAGATCGCTAACAAGAGGGTTTACAAGGTTCGGGGATAACTTGCCCCTACTCCTTGGCGTGCCCTTAAGGTGGGTGATCCCTTGATCGTCGGCAGATCAAGCCCCGGTGTTCACCGGATATAACGCAACCTCCTTCTCGGTGGAGAAACCTCTCCACAACGTTTCAAACAAGAATATAGATTTAAGCTTAATGAAACACAGAGAATACTCTTACTCAGCACCTAGCAAGGACAAGAGCACAGCGAGTTTATCCCGAGCTCCACCCAGCGACGATCTCACGCAAGGACTCCCTCCTTCGTGTCTTCTCACTGTTGGACTCCAAACTCCTTGTTCTTTCCTCTCGGCACTTACGTAAGAGTTGGTTGCTTCTCGATTGCAGTTGTTTACTCAAAGTGATGAAGATTTCAGAAAACACAGTAAGCAAGTTGTGGAGAAACACAAAGCACAGCAAGAACTTCAGCAAGCTCAACACAGAAAGCTGTCGAACACTTCTCTGCTTCAGCCGAAGTCTTCTTCTCCTTTTTGTTTCTCCACCAAGCATCATATGACACCATCCCTGCAGCTCCCAGCTGCTCATCTGCCAATGCCAGCTACCACTGAGCTATCCCTGGACTCCCTGAGCTTCCCTCAGCCAAGCTCCAGTCTCAGCTCCAGTCTGCAGCTCGGCCGTTGCAACCTGAGATGGAAAAACGGATAAACCTGCTCCAAGGAAAGCCTCTATTGACTTCTTCTTAAGTGTTTGAATCCTCCCCTGTCACCTGCAGCTTAATCAGACTGTTAGAGCAGTATATCACACAGTAAATCAAGATTCAGAAGTGAAGTGCAGAGAATCGGATACGATCAGACGCTCTGATCGCGTCTGACAATGCAATTTGAATTAAAGTGATCGGTCACCGGACCGATCCAGGGCTTGTGGGTCGGTCACCAGACCGATCCACTGCTTCGCTGGGATTCCCAGCTCTCACGGCTATACACGCCTGATCGATCACCGGACCGATCAGAGTGAAGCCTGATCGGTCACCGGACCGATCAGAGTGAAGCCTGATCGGTCACCAGACCGATCAGAGTGAAGCCTGATCGGTCACTCAGACCAATCAGGACAGATGAACAGTGATTTTTTAATCAGATCCTAAGTCCCTGATCGGTCACCGGACCGATCCAGGATCTGATCCGAAGGAGAACTCACTTACTGTCCGCTCCCTGATCGGTCACCAGACCGATCAGGAGCAAGGCAACGAGGAAGCTGCCTGCTCCCTGATCGGTCACCAGACCGATCAGGAGCCACACAGTAGGTTCTCAACCTCATTGTGCGCTCCCTGATCGGTCACCAGACCGATCAGTCCTTGCACCAGACCGATCCACGAAGAAGCAGCGTGCCAATATCCCTGATCGGTCACCAGACCGATCCAGGGACTCAAACCTAGCCCTCCAAGCTAGGGATTCATCCACCTTAGCCCTCCAAGCTAAGGATTTTTCCATCTAACTCTCCAAGTTGGGAATTTGCACCTAACCCTCCAAGTTAGGACTTTTCACCTAGCCCTCCAAGCTAGGACTTTTCACCTAGCCCTCCAAGCTAGGCACCTGACCCTCCAAGCCAGGACTTTTTCACCTAATCCTCCAAGATGAGAATTTGCACCTAACCCTCCAAGTTATGACTTTTCACCTAGCCCTCCAAGCTAGGACTTTTCACCTAGCCCTCCAAGCTAGGACTTTTCACCCACCTCTTCCGAATTAGGACTTTTCATACACCTAGCCCTCCAAGCTAGGATTTTCAACACCTAACCCTCCAGATTATGATTTTCCAACACCTAGCCCTCCAGACTAGGATTTTCCATACCATGTCTGATCCCCGATCAGGACTTAATCATAATCAAACATCATCCACCTAAACTAAAATCGGTGTCAACACTAAAACAACAATCAGGGCCAGATTGCATCAACACTCGTGAGGCAGACACTGCCTTACCAGGCGATCAGGAACTGCTTCGTGTGTGACCGCTCGCGAAATGACAGCACATGAGTAGACCCGACCACGGTTTGGAACCGACGGTTCGACGGTTCGGAACCGCCGGTTCGACGGTTCGGAACCGCCGGTTCGACGGTTCGTGGGAGGTCGACCCTTAACCTTAACCGCCCAAGACGGTTACGGTTCACGATTCGGAACCGCCGGTTCACGGTTCGCCACGGTTCGCCACGGTTCAAGATTATTATATTAAAAAAATTAAAAATTAAAAATTAAATTAAAAAAAATAAATTTTATTAAAAAAGGGCTTGCACTTATATAAGTTGCGTACGTATCCCCTTAGGGTATAGGGGAATCAAAGCCCACGTAGTTCTTTTACATTTTTACCCTTTTACATTTTTTACATTTTTACCCTTTCTCACTCACTTGCATTTCCTCCCATTCCCGTTGTATTTGTTCCTTCGGTATCAAATTCTTCGACTTCGTCTTCTGAAAGTTGCATTCCTTTAATTCGCTTCTCGGCTCTAGTCCAATCATCAAGTAATGCTTGAGCTTCCAATGAGTCGGGAGACATAGTTGATCGTCGTTCATCTAATATGTTGCCGCCGGCACTGAACGTCTGCTCCACAGCAACAGTCGACACTGGAGATGCTAAAATTTCTTTTGCAATCACGGAGAGAACGGGAAAGCTTTGAGCCTTCAGTGACCACCACTTCAAGATGTCGAAGTCTTCGCTATCTGCTTCATTAAAATCAAAAGAAGTCGTAAAATAATTCTCAAGTTCCTGTGTGGAACTTGAGGATCCTCGTGGACGTTTCGTCCGTTCTTTTAATAAAAGTTGGGCTTTGTAAGTTTTAAATGAGTAGTAGTAGGTTGTTGTGTTTCAAAAATATTAGTTTGTGTTCCATATTTAACATAATATTGATTATAAAGATCATATAAATAATTTTTAATATTATATACAATATTAGCTGGATCCGGAGAGGAAGAATCCTTAATAGGAATTAATGCGTCATAATATAAAGTTAGCATTTCTTGTAAAACTTCTAATTTAAATCTAGGATCTAAAGCAAATGCAATTAAATAAATTTCAGGAATAAAATAAAAATATTTTTCCCATTTAGTTTTCATAGCTAATATATATAAAGTTAAAGCTTTATTATTTACATGTTCATTTAATATTAAGACTATACTACAAAAATTCACTAAAATTAAATGAGCAGTGGAATAATAAACACCGAAAGGTTGTTCAGTTGCATCGTTAAAAACTTTTAAAATTTCACAAATACTACTACAAATATTCCATTGTTGTGAAAATAAATATATATTAGTATTACTATTTTGTGCAAAAAATAAACATAATAAATCTTTATATTGAAAAGAATCTTGTAATAATTGATATGTTGAATTCCAACGTGTTGGAACATCACGTGGGAATTTTTTGAGTCGCATTCCATTAGCTTTACAAAAACTACCCCATTGTTTCATCATAGATGGATGAGACCATAAGTATGAAATTGCGGTCCTAATTGGTTGAATATAATTTTGTAAAAGTTTTAATCCATCTTGAACACATAAATTTAAAATATGACATACACAACGAATATGAAAAAATAAGCCATCAATGACAGGTTGACAAATAAATTTTAATTCATCTATTGAAGCAATATTAGAACTAGCATTGTCTAATGATATTGAAAATATTTGATGAGTCAATCCATATTCTTCTAAAACTATGTGTAATAATTGTGCACTGTTATGAGCAGTGTGTGATTCATCAAAAACTCTATAAGCTAATAATCTTTTTTGAAGGATCCAAGAGTTATCAATCCAATGGCATGTTATACTCATATAAGAATGAGTTTGCCAATGATCACTCTAAATATCGGAACATAAAGAAATTTTATTATTTAATTTACTAAATTCTTCAATTAAATTCTTTTTTTCTTGTTTTACTAATCTTTTAATTGTACGAGTTAGTGTAGTCCTAGGTACACATTTAGCAGCAGGATTAAGAGATTCTTTAGAAAAATCTTCAAATGTGCATTTAGATCCAAAACTAAAAGAAAGATATTCTACGGAAACAAATTTAGCTAATGTTTCTCTTAATTTATTATCTGAATATAAAAATAAACCAGAATCAGTACTACTATCGCTAGAAAATCTAGATAATTGTGTTTGAGAGCGGTCAAGCCCATATTCCGTCGGGTGCTTCGTTTTTACATATCGTTTCAACGACCCATAGCCGCCGCCGGCTTGGAATTTGTAGGAAGCATTACAATGCTTACATTTTGCACGCATTTCTCCCGACGGAAGTGTGACCTTCTCAAAATGTTTAGTGAAAATAGACGATTTTAAAGGAGGATTATCCCGAACCTTAGAAGTAATCGCATCGGTACTTCCTTGCGTTTCGCCGATCGGAGGGCGTTGGGGCTGAGCCTCGGTCTCATCATCGGTAGATTGAATTTGAAGGTTGGGATCCTCGTATGCAATTTCTTTTCCCCTCCGAGATCGAGATGATGAAGCTCCGTGACCTCCTTCCATTATCGTCGATGAAGAACGCGGAGAGAAGTTGAGAGTTAGAGAGTTGAGAATGAGAGATTGAGAGAAGAGAAGCTGTTTTGTGAGTGAAAATGATGAAATGAGCTCCCTATTTATAGAGTTCGGATCATAACGGTCACTAAATCGTAGCCATTGATCAAAAAACGGTCAAATGATCTCATCCGTCCAAAAAAAAAAATTCAAAAACTGCCCAACGGCACTGAACCGGCGGTTCAGTGCCGTTGGAACCGGAGGTATTCACGTGAACCGGCAGTTAACCGCCGGTTCACGGTTCCGGTTCGGCCCGGCGAACCGGGTCATCGGGCCACCCGGCCCTTTGACCCGGGCCGGTTCCGGGCCAGGTCCGGGCTGGACCCGGTTACGGGCCGGGTCCGGGCTGGACCCGGTTACGGGCCGGGTCCGGGCTGGACCCGGCCCAGGGTCGGGTCTGCACACGAGGTGAATGCTGCCTCCTGAGGCAACTAGCAATAGTTTCGCATGCGATCACTTTGCGAGCGGCCGCACGTGAGGTGACCACTGCTTTGTCAGGTAATGAGCGACATAAGTTTAGATATGCAAATATAAGTTATATCTCATAATTTTATTTAACATAAATTAATATGATACCAAATCTATTTCTTTTTCATCCTCTAGAAAATCTTATATAAACATGGACAATTACTCAATTTTGCTTGTTTGCTCACAATTCTTGATACTTCAACTCTTAAGGTTCTCGATTCTGCTAGCCCTAGGTAATTTTGAATTCTGGCTACGCCCCTGGTGGCACCCGAGACCCCCTCAGAAAGGTGGGTTCCCGAGAACACCATGAACAGGCACACCCTGGAGACCGACCCGGAAAGACGCACGTCCGAGATCACCTCGGGAGGTCAAGTCCTCGAGACCACCTCGGGAAGGTAAGCGTCTGAGACCCCTAGGCCATAAGACTCCGAGATCACCTCGGGGTAGCGGAGCCCAAGGAGCACTCGACATCAAGTAACGGTCCTCCTTTCTTCAGATCTGCGGATAATTATCACCGATTATTACGGGATAATCATGACCCATAATTACCGCAACGGTCCGGGTTTAATGACTGCGTGGACCATTGCAAGGATGATCTCGTAACCGACAATCGGGGGGGGGGGGGGTGTGGCAAAGATTGTGGAGACACGTGTAACTACCGCCTCAGGTATAAAAGGTACTCCAACCCCTCCGGTAAGGGGGTTACACACTCTCTAACTTAAGCATCTTCTCCTTGCTTTCTTCCATCTCCTATACTGAGGCACTGACTTGAGCGTCAGAGTGGGCTCCATCGGACAACCTTTGGCGTGTTCCCATTAACTCTCGTGTTAATCTCGTAGGGTGAGAGTTCTTCCTATAGCGTCAGCATCCACGTGGGCTGAACCCTGGTGACTGGTCGTCGACATCGATTCCTTTCGGAACAAGTTTGGTGTCGTCTGTGGGAAACCAATAAAGTATTAGAAGGAGCACTGATGGCAGAGCCGGTGGGACCATCCATCGTCCTGACGAAAGAGGAACTAGATCGCATGGTGGCCAATGTCATCAAAGCGGCGCTCGAACAACACCAAATCGAGCAGGTCACCTCACAGCGAGGTGCTTCTGTGCGGGAGGACATCCCCAGAATCTCCATCTCGTACCCCCAACTACGGAGATCTGTCTCACCACCGGAGAGACACGCCGGAGCAGTCCCGGACCACTGGCGGGATTCTCCAGGAGATGTGAAAAAAACCAACTCAGTTGCCTTCAGCGCGCTGAGACAAGAAAACGAACCAGGGAAGAGCTTAAAACCTCCCCAAAGGCTCCCTCTACCCCTTTCACATGGGAGATCCTAGAAGACCCCATACTGAAGCAGTTCCGTGGACCTGGGATTGTTGATTACGATGGGAAGACAGATCCTGAGGATCATGTCTGTAAGTTCGAGAACGCGACACTCCTACACCAGTACACGGACGATGTGAAATGCCGGGTGTTCTTGAACACCCTATCCAGAGCAGCCCAGCGATGGTTCCAAAGGCTGCCCCCCCCCCCTCGGGTTCTATCAACTCCTTCATGGAGTTTAAGACCGCCTTCCTCCACCATTTCGCCAGCAGTAGCCGCTATTAGAAGACGACATTGAATTTGTTTGCTCTCAAGCAAAAGCCGAAACAACCACTCAAGGACTACATCCAGCGGTTCAACTGGGTGACACAGGATGTGCCAACAGCGACATCGGAAATCCTCGTCAGTGCCTGCACTCAGGGGCTCTCGGAAGGGGATTTCTACCGATCTCTAGTGAAGAAGTCGCCCACCAGTTTTGATGACTTGCTAGGGCGGTTTGTTAAGTACGTCAACGTGGAAGAAGTGCAACATGCCCGCCGCAAGGAACCAGCCGGGGTCTCTCCTCCAGCCGTTGTGCGGTCAAAAAGGAGGGAACCTCCAGCTCCAGCCCATGGAATGTCATGCCTTGAAGAAGAGATTGAGCGAGGAAGTAGACACCAAACCTCGGAGGAAGTGGAAGAAGTCGGGGTATCGCCGGAGGTCTCTTAGGCGAAGCCCTACTCCCAGACAACGGTAGTCGGTGGAGAATGAGACCCGACACCGGTCTCGATCGCGTTCAAGAGGGAGGAGTCGGGGAGCTGCACCCCGCAGGTCTCCCTCGTTGGAAAGAGACCCCAGGAAGGGCAAGACCCCCGTATGTGACCCTTTTTCTGGACATGTAGGAGTGATCTCCGGGAGGCCCACTGGAGGAAACTCCCACCGGGATAGGAAGGCTCACACTCGACGGTTGGAGAACTACGCAATCGGGACGAGTCGGAGCTAGGATCCTGTCCCTATGATCTCCTTCGGCCCAGAAGACTTGGAAGACGTAGAAGCCCCTCATGAAGATGCCCTGGTAATCCTTACGCGGATCATCAATTATGAGGTCAAGTGTATCCTCGTGGATACAGGCAGTTCTGTGAACATCCAGTACAAAGCTGTTCTTGTACAAAGCTGTTCTGGACCAGATGCAGATCAATGACGATGAACTACATCCGGTCTCGATCCCACTCTTTGGCTTCACCGGATACCGAGTACAGCCGATAGGACAGATTACCCTATCACTGTCGTTGGGCAGTGGCGTTCTGAAAAGGACCAGGAGGACCTCCTTTCTGGTCGTGGATGCTCCTTCCTCCTACAATGCCTGATGAGCCAATCTGTGATCCGGAGTGATCATGTGTTTTGATGTTTAGGCAAAGGGTTTAAGTTAGACTTTCTCTTGTGTACTAATATGTGTATGTGAGTGTGCAGGTTGTACAGGTTTACACATATTGACTTGGCTGGACGGCTTCGGTATGGCGAAGGGTTGCATGGAGACAAGCTGGAGGCTTGTGTGCACCCGAGGGACCTGATATAGCAGGGATGATGAGCCGAGGGGCATAGACTTCGAGGCGTACGTGAAGAATGACATGGAGACAAGCTGGAGGCTTGTGTGCATCCGAGGGACGAGGGCCGAAGATGAAGAGGGCGCGAAGGCAATAGTCAAGGCTGCTGGTGAAGAGTCAGCTGAGGCAAGGGACAAGAGCCGAGGGAGGAGGACTCCAAGGGCAAGCCGGGAAGTGGACTTCAAAGGGCACACGTGAAGGATGGCATGGACGCAAGTCGAGGACTTGCATGCGCATCCGTGGGACGACAGCCGGTGGAAGAGGACTTCAAGGGGCAAGCAAAAGGAGTGGACCTGAAGGCACGCGCGGAGGAGGGTCAAGAGAGTGAGTAGGAGTGCTGTTGTAAGCTGGGCAGTCGACTGGGGGTTGTCCAGTTGACTGCCAAAACTCACAGTAGGTTCTGGACCCTGGACCAGTCGACTGACATTTTGGCAGTCGATTGGTAAGTCACCAGAATTCGAACGTTGGGATGTCAACAGTCGAATCTGAGTGGTGGCAGTCGACTGCCCTGGGACTGTTGATGCAGTCTGGCCCTGATTGTTGTTTTGGTGTTGACACCGATTTAAGTTTAGGTGGATGATTATTGATTATGATTAAGTCCTGATCGGGGATCAGGCATGGTATGGAAAATCCTAGTCTTGAGGGCTAGGTGTTGGAAAATCCTAACCTGGAAGGTTAGGTGTTGAAAATCCTAGTCTGGAGGGCTAGGTGCTGGAAAATCCTAACCTGGAGGGTTAGGTGTTGAAAAGTACTAGCTTGGAGGGCTAGGTGTTGGAAAAGTCCTAATTCGGAAAGGTTGGGTGAAAAGTCCTAGCTTGGAGGGCTAGGTGAAAAGTCCTAACTTAGAGGGTTAGGTGCAAATTCTCATCCTGGAGAATTAGGTGAAAAAGTCCCGGCTTGGAGGGTCAGGTCCTAGCTTGGAGGGCTAGGTTTGGAAAGTCCTAATCCGGAAGAGTTGGGTGAAAAGTCCTAGCTTGGAGGGCTAGGTGAAAAGTCCTAGCTTGGAGGGCTAGGTGAAAAGTCCTAACTTGGAGGGTTAGGTGTAAATTCCCAACTTGGAGGGTAGGTGAAAAATCCTTGGCTTGGAGGGCTAATGTGGAAGAGAACTTAGCTTGGAGGACTAAGATTACGTCCCTGGATCGGTCTGGTGATCGGTCAGGGAAGCTGGCACGCTGCCCTGTTGTGGATCGGTCTGGTGACCGATCCAGCAACGACTGATCGGTTTGGTGACCGATCAGGGAGCATACAGTGAGGTTGGGAACCTACTGTACTGCTCCTGATCGATCCGGTGACCGATCAGGGAGTGTGTGTTTCACCTACTGCTTGGCTCCTGATCGGTCGGGTGACCGATCAGGGAGCGAACAGTTGAGGTTGAGTTCTCTTGCTGATCCAAACCTGATCGGTCTGAAGACCGATCAGGGTCACTGTGCAGATCGTTCCGGAGAACGATCCAGCATCGCAGGTTCCTCACTATGATCGATCAGGCTCTAGCCTAATCGGTCTGGTCATGATCTGATCGGTCTGGTGACCGATCAGGAGGCTGCCTGATCGGTCTGATGACCGATCAGGAGGTCTGGACTGCGAAGCTCAGAAATCGCCCAAGAAAGGGGTGGATCGTTCGGGTGATCGATCCACAACCTGGGATCGGTCCGGTGATTGATCCAGGAGAAGTCACAAAGAAATCGCGATTTCTGATTAAGCGTTGGGGACCGATCAAGACGGAGCCTGATCGGTCTGAACCTATCCTGATCGGTCTAGTGACCGATCAGGAGTCGCTCTGATCGGTCGGGTGACCGATCACTTTAATTCAAATTGCACTGTCAGACGCTCTGATCGCGTCTGACCGTATCCGATTCGCTGATGTTTGCCTCTGATACTTGATTTACTGTGTAATATACTGCTCTAACAGTCTGATTAAGCTGCAGGTGACAGGGGAGGATTCAAACACTCAAGGAGAAGTCAATGGAGGGTTTCCTTGGAGCAGGTTTGTCCATTTCTCATCTCAGGTTGCAACGGCTGGAGCTGCAGGACTGAAGCCGCTGACTGAAGCTTGGCTGAGGGAGCTCAGGAAGTTCAGTAAGGGTTCAGTGTAGCTGGCGTTGGCAGTGAGGCAGCTGGAGGCTGCTGGAGATTTGGTCACTTGATGCTTAGTGAAGAAACAAAAGGAACGGGAGACAGCTTTGATGAAACAGAGTTCAAAAGCGCTACAGCTTGTGTTTTGAGTTCTTGCCGCCTTAAGTTCTCCTCAACTGTTTGTTGTGTTTGACAAGGTTTCCATCATTCTGAGCAAGCGATCGAAAAGCAATCATCCATTACTTGAGCGCTTGAAGGAGAAAACAAGAAGCTTGGAGTCCGACAGTGGGAAGACACGAAGAAGGGTTCTTGCGTGAGATCGCCACTGGGTGGAGCTCAGGGAAGCTTGCTGTGTTTTTGTTCTTGATAAGTGTTTGAGTAAGATCCTTCTTGTTGTTTCTTTGTGCTTAAACTATATCATTGTTTGAAATACACTGTGGAGAGGTTTCTCCACCGAGAAGGAGGTTGCTGATTTATCCGGTGTTAACCGGGGCTTGATCTGCCGACGATTAAGGGATCGCCCACCTTAAGGCCACGCCAAGGAGTAGGGGCAAGTTATCCCCGAACCTTGTAAAATCTCCTTGTTAGCGATCTTGCTAATCTTGGTAGTTAGTTTTCTGTTTTAGTTTCTGCATATTCTGTTTTCCATACTTCCGCTGTGCTACTAACAACTTCGAGTGCAGAATCTTGCTAACGTCTCGAAGAAAAAGTGATTGGCTATATTCACCCCCCCCCTCTCTAGCCATCTCGTCACCAACAAGTGGTATCAGAGCTTGGGGCTCTGTTTACGGCTTAACATCCAAGAGTTATCAACAAGATGGCTTTGAGAGAAGGCTTCTCCACCACCCGACCTCCATTCTTTGATGGCGCCGACTTTCAGTACTGGCGATCAAAGATGGAATACTATTTGAAGATGGATATCCATACTTGGTTCGCGGTGAAGGAGGGATTCATTCCTCCTAATGATGACGAAGGCAAAGAACTCGAGTCTTCATGGTGGACTGCCGAACAAACAAGAAAGAGTGAAGCCGACGCGAAGGCGGTTGTCACTTTACAATGTGACATGAACAAAGATCAACTCATCAAAGTTGGTCCTTTCACAAGTGCCAAGGACCTGTGGAACAAACTCATTGAGCTTCACGAAGGCACCCGGGACTCTAGAATCGCAAAGAGGGATTTGTTCCTCAACCAACTTCAAAATCTCTCCATGAAGGAGAATGAGTCGGTAAGTGAGCTTCATAGTCGTTTCAAGGAAGTCCTCAATGGGCTTCATTCAATTGATGAAAAGGTCGAGAACTGCGACCTTGTGAGGTATGTTTTGAAAGCATTTCCAAGGAATGCTTTGTGGTCATCTATGGTGGATGCCTACAAAGTATCCAAGGATTTATCTATTGTAAAATTAGATGATTTATTTTGTGAGATGAAGTTGCATGAAATGGCTAACAAAGGCCCCAAGGAGAAGGGGATTGCCTTAGTTGCAGGGGACCGGACCAACAAGAAGAAGAAGGAGAAGGAGGTCTCATCCTCTTCATCCTCTTCCGAATCCGAGTCCAATTCTGAGGAAGATGGCAGTGGCTCCTCTTCATCTGAGATGACAAACTTTGTGAGGAGGATGATGCGAAGGGATCGACGTTTCAAAAGTAGAGGTAACACTAGTGAATCCAAACTTGATAAGAATAATGCATCTTGTTTTGAGTGTGGTAGAAAACGGCATTTCAAGAATGAATGTCCAAAGCTTAAGAAGGAGGAGAAATCCAAAAGAAAAGAAGAAAAATCCAAGAAGAAGAAGAAAGCTTTGAAGGCTTCTTAGGATGAGTCATCCTCTAGCTCATCCGATGATGAAAAGGAGGAGAAGAGCACACGGCAAGTGGCTCTCATAGCTCTTGGAGAGGAGAGCAGTGATGAATCTTCAAGCTCCACAAACACGGCTTCATCATCTTCGGATGATGAAGAGGTAACTTCTCCCGAGCTTGAAAAGTGTTATAGAGCAATTGCATGTTTAACTAGTATGCTTAAGAAATCCAAAAACAAAGTTAAGCATTGCAATTAGAAATTGATCAATTGAAGGTATCTAGAGATGATAACATTGATGATCTGCATGTTGAATTACTAGAAGATGAAATTAAATCGTTGAAACATGAGATTGTAAGTTTGAAGTCCTCTAAGGTTGAGGAAATCAGTGATTTGCATGATAACTTGTTAGTAGAGGAAAACCAATCGTTGAAGAGTGAAGTTGAGAAGCTCAAGAATATTCTTGGGAAATTCTCAAATAGCTCTAACACCCTAGATATGATCCTAAATGCCCAAAGGGTAGTCTACAATAGGGTCGGTATTGGTTACCGCCCTAAAGAACCCTCATTTGTGTCTCTCATGTCTAGGACTGACATGAGACAATCTAGGACACCCAAAACTCAAAAGAAAGTTGTCAAGGCATGGGTGCCTAAGTCATGTTTAGTTGATGCTTTAGGTCCCAAGGTTTAGGTACCTAAAACTTCTAATTTTCGAATTGTGTAGGTTATGATTGAGGGGGAGCATCTATCAACTTGGTTCGTTGATAGTGGATGCTCCAAACACATGACCGGGGATAGATCATTGTTTACCACACTTCACAAGAAAAGTAGAGGTAATGTATCATTTGGTAACAATGGTAATCTTAAGGTCATAGGAATAGGAGACATTCAAATATCCGAATGTCTTAGAATCTCAAATGTCCTTCTAGTCAAGGGGATGAAATTTAATCTCCTAAGTGTCAGTCAATTGTGTGACACGGGTTACACAATTGACTTCCAACCAAGTCAATGTCTAGTTAGACAAAATGACACCTTGGACACGGTACTAGTAGGAGCAAGAGTAGACAATATTTATCAAGTTTCATTTAAAAGTGCTACTAATGCTTTTGCTAAGTGTCTCATGTCAAAAGAAGAAGAGACCACCCTTTGACACCGGAGGTTAGCACATGTGAACATGAAGAACATCCGGAAGTTGGCCAACAAGGGACTAGTCCGAGGCTTACCAAGCATCAAGTATGAGAAAGATAGACTTTGTGATGCATGTCAAATGGGTAAGCAAACAAAATCTGCACATAAAGGTAAAATCACTGTAAATACTTCCAATGCATTAGATTTACTTCACATGGATCTATTTGATTGTAGTACTATTATATCATTGAATAGAAGTAGATATTGCTTTGTGATTATTGATGATTTCACTAGATATACATGGACCTACTTTTTGAAATATAAGGACCAAACCTTAGATATTTTCATTTCTTTTTGTAGAAGAGTTGAAAATGAGAAATCATTAACAATTAAGACAATTAGAAGTGACCATCGAGGTGAATTTCAAAATCAAAGGTTTTTAGAATTTTGTCAAGATAAGGGTTATAGACATGAGTTCTCTACTCCTAGAACACCACAACAAAATGGTGTTGTAGAGAGGAAGAACCGTGTACTTCAAGAGGCTGCACGAAGCATGCTCAATGAATACTCACTCCCGAGTTACTTATGGGTCGAAGCTGTAAATACAGCTTGCTATGTGCAAAACAGAGTCCTGATTCATAGGTTTTTAGGAAAGACTCCCCATGAACTTTGGTTTGGAAAACCACCTACGGTTAAACATCTTAGGGTGTTTGTTGTAAGGTGTTCATCCTAAACACCAAGGATCACCTTGGAAAGTTCACGACAAAGGCTGATGAAGGGATACTGGTCGGGTACTCCCTCGTTAGCAAAGCCTACCGAGTCTACAACAAGAAGTCTAGATTAGTTGAAGAGTCTGCTGATGTGGTCTTTGATGAAGTTCCAAAATCAAGTGACCAATCAGAAAATGTAGGAGGAGTTCAACTCGAACTTAGGAGACTAAGTTTGAACGAAACTCCAAGTGTTGTTGATGGTGATGAGTCTGATGACGGTGAACCTAGACAACCCACTGATCAGCCGGATCCTGAGGCTGAACTTGTGTCTAGTGAACTTGTTCAAGAAGCACCACCAACTCCAAGGCAAACTAGATTAGTCTCTAGTCATCCCCAAGATCAAATTGTTGGAGACATCCGTCAGGGGGTTAGAACTAGATCATTCTTCCGGAATGAGGCTAATGAAGTTGCCCTAATTTCCGAAATTGAACCTAAAAAAATTGATGAAGCATTAAATGATCCCGATTGGATCATTGCAATGCAAGATGAACTAGGTCAATTCGAGAGGAGTCAAGTTTGGGACTTAGTCCCTAGACCCAAGAATACTCCATTATTGGAACCAAATGGGTCTTCAAGAACAAATTAAACCATAAGGGAGAAATCATTAGAAACAAGGCACGCTTGGTAGCTAAGGGCTACAGTCAAGTTGAAGGCCTTGATTATGATGAGACTTATGCTCCTGTGGCACGATTAGAGTCCATCCGATTGATGCTAACATTTGCAGCACATCGTGGTTTCAAATTATATCAAATGGACGTCAAATCGGCCTTTCTAAATGGTTTGATTAAAGAAGAGGTCTATGTCGAACAACCTCCGGGGTTTGAGAGTACCGAATTTCCAAACCACGTGTTCAAGCTCAAAAAGGCACTTTATGGCCTTAAACAAGCACCCCGGGCTTGGTATGAGCGGTTGTCAACATTCCTAGTTGAGAAGGGCTTCGTTAGAGGCCAAATAGACCCTACACTATTTCTACGAAGAGATAGTGACGATATATTTGTAGCCCAAGTATATGTCGATGACATAATCTGTGGCTCAAACAATAAAGGTTATTTAAATGAGTTCATTGGACACATGGAGAGTGAGTTTGAAATGAGTCTAGTGGGAGAGTTGACTTTCTTCCTTGGACTTGAAATCAAGCAAACTCGCGATGGTATTCATATGCACCAATCAAAGTATACACAGGAAATGTTTCGAAAATTCAATATGAGTGAATCAAAAGAGGTAACCACTCCCATGGTTACAAACACAAGATTAGACAATGATGAGAGTGGTAAACCCGTTGATCTAACTCAATATCGAAGCATGATAGGTAGTCTGCTATACCTCATAGCCAGTCGACCAGATATACTATTTGCTGTAGGTATGTGCGCTAGGTATCAAGTTTGTGCCAAGGATTCTCATTTAATTGTTGTTAAGCAAATTTTGAGATATCTCAAGGGCACAATTGGTGTAGGTCTTTGGTATCCCCGTACCGAATCTTTGGTATCCCCGTGCCGATGGGGAGGGCACGGGGTGGCGGACCCGTGTCACCGGTGTCGATCTTGACTTTACCCTATCGTCCTTCACTATGTTTCTGGGTTGTCGTCGCTCCGAGAATGATTTTTCGCTTTATCCATATCTTCCTGACCCTCTTCCTGTCCCCTTTACTGGAGTCACTCCTGACTCCATCTATGAGCAATTTCTAGGCCACCCCAGGCCATGGGGTTCTGGTGCGCACACCCATACATTTCCCACATTTCCTGCTCTCCATCTATCTCCCATTGATTATGTTCTGTTTAAGATTATCACAAATTGTCTTCTTCCAACTACGTCAAAGCATCTTGATGAGATCCATCCATTCCACTGTCTGATGCTTTACGGGATGCATCTGCAGTTAGATTTTGACATAGCACCGTCCATCTATTTCTCCATCATTGTTCACGGTCTGAGGTATGGTCAGACGATCTATATGTCATTCGGTCATATCATCACTGCCTGGCTGCAGTCCGCTGGGATCGATGTCTCACAGGGTCGTACTGTACCTATGGTGCGACAGGAGTGTCGACTTGATCGTCGCATGCTGGCCCAGTCTGGTATTGTTGTCGGATCACGAGGGTTACGCTGGAAGAATCAGAGACACATGGGGGAGTTTCCAGGAGCAGCCCATTCCCAGGAGCAGCCCGCTGATATATATGATTATGATGAGTGGGCTCCTGACCTTCGATGGCAGATTGCGGAGTTAGAGCGGATGCTGCAGCACGAATTGCATATCTCTGAGCTCTGGCGACAGGAGGTCCGCTCAAAGTTTCAGACTTTGATCACCGTCTCGATGCTTTAGCCTCTGATGTTTCTGAGATGCACTCCTTCCAGGACAGATGGTATGAAGAATGGTATCATCATACATTTCCTAATGGTGCATCTCCCAGTGGCCCTTCACCAGGAGATATCGTCTACATTGATGATTCAGACGATGATCCAGCTGACGATTGACCGCTCTGTGTTCGTGTTTGATGTTTTTGACGGCTGTGTACATCCTGACTTTTGTCTGTTCTATCTTGCTTAGGATGTTACTGTTTGTTGATGCTATGATGACTACTATTTGAAACTGTGTATATTGCCGTGATTATGTTTTTATCTCATGATAGTATGCCTATTGTTAATGCCATGCTGTTTATATGACTATGATCTGCATGTTTGCTACACTGCCATGTTCATGCTTGTAATGTCATGTCTACGTGATACATATACATGTTATGGCATGCTTTGCGAGTTGATAATTCGTGTTCATATGATGCATGTGATTGCTATATCTTGCTCTATCTTTTTCACATGTGTTCGTATGGTTATCCAACAACCTATCACATCTTTGTTGATTTGGGATACCCCTAAGGTTGAGGGGGAGTTGTTTTAATCTTATCAGCCCTTCTAGCCCCTTTTCGGTGTTCGACAAAGGGGGAGAGTGTAGATTGGTTAAGTTTAGGATGATCATGTTGTAGGGGGAGGATCTGGATTCCCCTATGATTCTAAAGTTGAAAAATATTGATTGAGATCCCTAAACATAGATCGAGTTGTCAAACAACAAAAAGGGGGAGATTGTTGATGCAGTCTGGCCCTGATTGTTGTTTTGATGTTGACACTGATTTAAGTTTAGGTGGATGATTATTGATTATGATTAAGTCCTGATCGGGAATCATGCATGGTATGGAAAATCCTAGTCTTGAGGGCTAAGTGTTGGAAAATCCTAACCTGGAGGGTTAGGTGTTGAAAATCCTAGTCTGGAGGGCTAGGTGCTGGAAAATCCTAACCTGGAGGGTTAGGTGTTGAAAAGTCCTAGCTTGGAGGGCTAGGTGTTGGAAAAGTCCTAATTCGGAAAGGTTGGGTGAAAACTCCTAGCTTGGAAGGCTAGGTGAAAAGTCCTAACTTAGAGGGTTAGGTGCAAATTCTCATCCTGGAGAATTAGGTGAAAAAGTCCTGGCTTGGAGGGTCAGGTCCTAGCTTGGAGGGTTCTCTTGCTGATCTAAACCTGATCGGTCTGAAGACCGATCAGGGTCACTGTGCAGATCGTTCCGGAGAACGATCCAGCATCGCAGGTTCCTCACTATAATCGATCAGGCTCTAGCCTAATCGGTCTGGTCATGATCTGATCGGTCTGGTGACCGATCAGGAGGCTGCCTGATCGGTCTGATGACCGATCAGGAGGTCTGGACTGCGAAGCTCAGAAATCGCCCAAAAAAGGGGTGAATCGTTCGGGTGATCGATCCACAACCTGGGATCGGTCCGGTGATCGATCCAGGAGAAGTCACAAAGAAATCACGATTTCTGATTGAGCGTTGGGGACCGATCAGGACGGAGCCTGATCGGTCTGAACCTATCCTAATCGGTCTAGTGACCGATCATGAGTCGCTCTGATCGGTCGGGTGACCGATCACTTTAATTCAAATTGCACTGTCAGACGCTCTGATCGCGTTTGACCGTATCCGATTCGCTGATGTTTGCCTCTGATACTTGATTTACTGTGTGATATACTGCTCTAACAGTCTGATTAAGCTGCAGGTGATAGGGGAGGATTCAAACACTCAAGGAGAAGTCAATGGAAGCTTTCCTTGGAGCAGGTTTGTCCATTTCTCATCTCAGGTTGCAACGGCTGGAGCTGCAGGACTGAAGCCGCTGACTGAAGCTTGGCTGAGGGAGCTCAGGAAGTTCAATAAGGGTTCAGTGTAGCTGGCGTTGGCATTGAGGCTGCTGGAGGCTGCTGGAGATGAGGTCACTTGATGCTTAGTGAAGAAACAAAAGGAACGGGAGACAGCTTCGATGAAATAGAGTTCAAAAGCGCTACAGCTTGTGTTTTGAGTTCTTGCCGCCTTAAGTTCTCCTCAACTGTTTGCTGTGTTTGACAAGGTTTCCATCATTCTGATCAAGCGATCGAAAAGCAATCATCTATTACTTGAGCGCTTGAAGGAGAAAACAAGAAGCTTGGAGTCCGACTGTGGGAAGACACGAAGAAGGGTTCTTACGTGAGATCGCCACTGGGTGGAGCTCAGGGAAGCTTGCTGTGTTTTTGTCCTTGCTAAGTGTTTGAGTAAGATCCTTCTTGTTGTTTGTTTGTGCTTAAACTATATCCTTGTTTGAAACACACCGTGGAGAGGTTTCTCCACCGAGAAGGAGGTTGCTGATTTATCCGGTGTTAACCGGGGCTTGATCTGCCGACGATCAAGGGATCGCCCACCTTAAGGCCACGCCAAGGAGTAGGGGCAACTTATCCCCGAACCTTATAAAATCTCCTTGTTAGCGATCTTGCTAATCTTGGTAGTTAGTTTTTTGTTTTAGTTTCTGCACATTCTGACTTCCATACTTCCGCTGTGCTACTAACAACTTCGAGTGCAGAAACTTGCTAACTTCTCGAAGAAAAAGTGATTAGCTATATTCACCCCCCCCCTCTCTAGCCATCTCGTCACCAACAGGGACCAGTCGACTGCCAGTGGGTTTTCCAGCCCGAGTTCTATTTAAAGAGGAATCGGTTAGGGCTGGTTTTCTTGACGAATCTTGTCTTGGTTAAAGACAAGATAGTAGTCTTTGTGCTCAGAAGTTTGCTTGGTGCTGTGGCGAGGTTTCTCCACCCACAAGGAGCGAGGAGGGCTAGCCGGAAGTTATCCGGGGAGTGATCCACCGACGGATTCTTGGATTAGTCACCCGTCCAGGGTGGATACCAAGTAATTAGGTTTGTTAGCAGTGCTTTCTTTGTTGTTTGTGTTTATTATTATTGTTTCCGCTTGCGCACACTAACAACGTAGGAAGAACGAGCCAAAAATCGCTATTCACCCCCCCTCTAGCGTACGGAACGATCCTAACAATGCCATCTTGGGCCGCCCGGCACTCAGTGTATTCCAGGCGGTGGTCTCCGTCTACCACCAGAAGATAAGGTTTCTGGTGGGTGACCAAGTGGCTAAGGTCAAAGAGGACAGTTGGTGTCTTGGCGATGCTACAGCGGGGAAGTCATATATGATTCACGCAAGAACCCGAAGTCACACAAAGGCTAACCAGAGGGAACTACCATCCACAAGAGGACAGGGCCACAAGGTTGAGGATGCCAGGGCATGCCCCCTACCCTCAACCTCATCACACCTGGAAAGGTTTGTGAGTCATGCTATGTACTTGTCTATGTACTCTTGCTGCCTTGCAGTGAAGCCGTGAAATGAATAAGATGTCTCATCACAAAAGCGCCAATATATTCGAATAAAAACCTAATACCTCGTGGTGCTGCAGATGCCCGGGGTACTTAGGCTTGGTCTGGGTGCTACGAACACTCAACCAAGAAATAAAACCCTAATACCTCGCGGTGCTGCGAATGCCCGAGGTATATAGGCTTGGTCCAGGTGCTACGGACGCCCGACCAAGAAATAAAACCCTAATACCTCGCGGTTCTGCCCGAGGTACTTAGGCTTGGTCCGGGTGTTACGGACGCCCGACCAAGAAATAAAACCTAATACCTCGCGGTGCTGCGGATGCCCGAGGTACTTAGGCTTGGTCCGGGTGCTACGAAGGCCCGACCAAGAAATAAAACCCAAATACCTTGCGGTGCTGCGGATGTCCGACGTACTTAGGCTTGGTTTGGGTGCTACGAACGCCCAACTAAGAAATAAAACCCTAATACCTTGTGGTGCTGCGGATGCATGAGGTACTTAGGCTTGGTCCGAGTGCTACGTACGCCCGACCATGAAATAAATTCCAAATACCTCGCAGTGCTGCGAATACCCGAGGTACTTAGGCTTGGTCCGAGTGCTACGGACGCCTGACTAAGAAATAAAACCCTAATATCTCACGGTGTTACGGATGCCCGAGGTACTTTGGCTTGGTCCGGGTGCTACAGACGCCCGACCAAGAAATAAAAACCTAATACCTTGCGGTGCTGTGGATGCCGGAGGTACTTAGGCTTGGTCCGGGTGCTACGGACGCCCAACCAAGAAATAAAACCCTAATACCTCGTGGTGCTGCGGATGCCCGAGGTACTTAGGCTTGGTCTGGGTGCTACGGACACCCAACCAAGAAATGAAACTCAAATACCTTGTGGTGCTACGGATGCCCGAGGTACTTAGGCTTGGTCTGGGTGCTACAGACGCCCGACCAAGAAATAAAACCCTAATACCTCGCGGTGCTGTGGATGCCCGAGGTACTTAGGCTTGGTCCGGGTGCTACGGATGCCCGACCATGAAATAAAATCCTAATACCTCGCGGTGCTGTGGATGTCTGAGGTACTTAGGCTTGGTGCGGGTGCTATGGATCACTTCAAGATATCGCCTGGGGCCCAGAGACGATGGTTTGGATTCGTCGAGCTCACCAAACACTCAATAGAGAAGGGAACCAATATGGGTCCCACAGATGCATAGCTTTAGGCCTGACAGTTGAACTTTCGGGCTACCTTGGAAGATCCACACCCAAGGTCGAACCCACAAATCTCCCGAGATTATTTCGGACCAGGAGACATCTGGCATTGGGACAGACTTTAGGTCTCTGAAACCAACCTAAGAGGTTGCTGGGGACAAGCATTGGCTCCCTGGCTCCCGTAAAAGAGCCAAGCAAAAAAGATACTCAGGACGAAAAGCCAAACAAAAAAAGATACTCAGAGCAATAAGATGAAAAAGGTTTTCATTATGAAGCAAATGAGTACAGTCGGAAGAAGATAATAAGCATTGACAGGAAAAAGGCAAGGTCCGGAGGAGAAAATAGCTCTATATTTCCTACAACTCCTTGTCTTCCGGCGGGAGATCCTCCCAAACCCGGCCAATACTCATAAAGCTCAGGTCAGCATCCGACGACAGGAGTTGGGCCTTCCTTAGCTGGTCGATGACTCCATGGAAGCCCTGCTTCAAGCGCTTCATTACTTGGCCGGCCAGGATATCGCCAAATTCGTCCGACTCCAAGAACTTGACCTTGAATTCTGCCTCAGCCTCCTTGAGACGGGAATCCTCGGCCGCCCGAAGATCATGGATTTCGGCCGCAGCTAATTCCTGGGCAATCTTTAGCCGAGCTACCTCGGAGGACAGTTTGTCCTGGTCTTCCAGGGTTTCTCTGAGTATTTCCAAAGTAGCCAAGGCTTCCGATCGTGCCTGGGCCGCGTCCTCCTCAAGGTTTGTCAAGTGATCAGCTGCTTCCATAAGGGTGTCTTCCTTCAGGGCTAGCTGTTGCGCTTGGTCCTTGATGCGCTCATTCAACTTGTAGGCCGAAGTCTCTAAGAGTCGGATATCCCCAGACAGCTTCTCCTCCCTCGCTTGAAGTCGGTCCCGCTCCTGAGTCATCCGGAGCAGGTCATCTGTTAGGGCGACAACCCTCTGGGACATCAAACGTTCCCAGCGCTGGGAACTTTGTAGGGAAGACTCCATGAATAGCAGGGTGTCTAGCTAATGTTCCACCTTCGCACGGAGAGCTCTGCTGACTCCCGCTTGCATGAGTCTCACCCTATGCTCATGGTCGGCGGCGACCTCTGCTCTCAATGCTCGGTGGGTCAAGGCCTCGATCTGCGGCCAGACATACAAGTGGCGGTCGATTGTCAAACAGTCTTCAGCCGCCTATCATGATGCAAAGGAGTTATAAGGCATAAAGGGAAACAACCTATGTGCCTGGAACACTTACCTTCAAAAGAGACTCACGGAGGATAATGAGAGGTCCGGCGGAGACCCGCACGACTTCCCCTCGTGAGACCCCTTGACTTCTCGGGGGGTCAACCCGGCTCACAGAGGGTGAGGGGTCTCTACGCAGGGAGAGTGCCTGGACAGGAGGAGCCCCAGGTGGAGAAATGCCCTCGGTAAGGGCCACCTTAATTTACACCAGGGGGGGGGGGAAGACTGCTTGGCAGCCTCCAAAGCCGCATCAACCCTTTTGCGTAAACGGTCGAGCTGCACCCAAGTAGTGGTAGGCAATGCTTGCTTGCCTTTTAATTCAAATTGCACTGTCAGACGCTCTGATCGCGTCTGACCGTATCCGATTCGCTGATGTTTGCCTCTGATACTTGATTTACTGTGTGATATACTGCTCTAACAGTCTGATTAAGCTGCAGGTGACAGGGGAGGATTCAAACACTCAAGGAGAAGTCAATGGAGGCTTTCCTTGGAGCAGGTTTGTCCATTTCTCATCTCAGGTTGCAACGGCTGGAGCTGCAGGACTGAGGCCGCTGATTGAAGCTTGGCTGAGGGAGCTCAGGAAGTTCAGTAAGGGTTCAGTGTAGCTGGCGTTGGCAGTGAGGCAGCTGGAGGCTGCTGGAGATGAGGTCACTTGATGCTTGATGGAGAAACAAAAAGGAACGGGAGACAGCTTCGGTGAAGAAGAGTTCAAAAAATTCGAAAGCTTACAGCTTGTGTTCTTGAGTTCCTGTGCCTTGAGTTCTCCACATCAGGCTTGCTGTGTTCTTGAAGTTTCCATCATTCAGAGCAAGCGATCGAAAAGCAATCATCCATTACTTGAGCGCTTGAAGGAGAAAACAAGAAGCTTGGAGTCCGACAGTGGGAAGACACGAAGAAGGGTTCTTGCGTGAGATCGCCACTGGGTGGAGCTCAGGGAAGCTTGCTGTGTTTTTGTCCTTGCAAAGTGTTTGAGTAAGATCCTTCTTGTTGTTTCTTTGTGCTTAAACTATATCCTTGTTTGAAACACACTGTAGGGAGGTTTCTCCACCGAGAAGGAGGTTGCTGATTTATCCGGTGTTACAGGGGCTTGATCTGCCGACGATCAAGGGATCGCCCACCTTAAGGCCACGCCAAGGAGTAGGGGCAAGTTATCCCCGAACCTTGTAAAATCTCCTTGTTAGCGATCTTGCTAATCTTGGTAGTTAGTTTTCTGTTTTAGTTTCTGCATATTCTGTTTTCCATACTTCCGCTGTGCTACTAACAACTTCGAGTGCAGAATCTTGCTAACGTCTCGAAGAAAAAGTGATTGGCTATATTCACCCCCCCTCTCTAGCCATCTCGTCACCAACAAGTGGTATCAGAGCTTGGGGCTCTGTTTACGGCTTAACATCCAAGAGTTATCAACAAGATGGCTTTGAGAGAAGGCTTCTCCACCACCCGACCTCCATTCTTTGATGGCGCCGACTTTCAGTACTGGCGATCAAAGATGGAATACTATTTGAAGATGGATATCCATACTTGGTTCGCGGTGAAGGAGGGATTCATTCCTCCTAATGATGACGAAGGCAAAGAACTCGAGTCTTCATGGTGGACTGCCGAACAAACAAGAAAGAGTGAAGCCGACGCGAAGGCGGTTGTCACTTTACAATGTGGCATGAACAAAGATCAACTCATCAAAGTTGGTCCTTTCACAAGTGCCAAGGACCTGTGGAACAAACTCATTGAGCTTCACGAAGGCACCCGGGACTCTAGAATCGCAAAGAGGGATTTGTTCCTCAACCAACTTCAAAATCTCTCCATGAAGGAGAATGAGTCGGTAAGTGAGCTTCATAGTCGTTTCAAGGAAGTCCTCAATGGGCTTCATTCAATTGATGAAAAGGTCGAGAACCGCGACCTTGTGAGGTATGTTTTGAAAGCATTTCCAAGGAATGCTTTGTGGTCATCTATGGTGGATGCCTACAAAGTATCCAAGGATTTATCTATTGTAAAATTAGATGATTTATTTTGTGAGATGGAGTTGCATGAAATGGCTAACAAAGGCCCCAAGGAGAAGGGGATTGCCTTAGTTGCAGGGGACCGGACCAACAAGAAGAAGAAGGAGAAGGAGGTCTCATCATCTTCATCCTCTTCCGAATCCGAGTCCAATTCTGAGGAAGATGGCAGTGGCTCCTCTTCATCTGAGATGACAAACTTTGTGAGGAGGATGATGCGAAGGGATCGACGTTTCAAAAGTAGAGGTAACACTAGTGAATCCAAACTTGATAAGAATAATGCATCTTGTTTTGAGTGTGGTAGAAAAGGGCATTTCAAGAATGAATGTCCAAAGCTTAAGAAGGAGGAGAAATCCAAAAGAAAAGAAGAAAAATCCAAGAAGAAGAAGAAAGCTTTGAAGGCTTCTTAGGATGAGTCATCCTCTAGCTCATCCGATGATGAAAAGGAGGAGAAGAGCACACGGCAAGTGGCTCTCATGGCTCTTGGAGAGGAGAGCAGTGATGAATCTTCAAGCTCCGCAAACACGGCTTCATCATTTTCAGATGATGAAGAGGTAACTTCTCCCGAGCTTGAAAAATGTTATAGAGCAATTGCATGTTTAACTAGTATGCTTAAGAAATCCAAAAACAAAGTTAAAGCATTGCAATTAGAAATTGATCAATTGAAGGCATCTAAAGATGATAACATTAATGATTTGCATGTTGAATTACTAGAAGATGAAATTAAATCGTTGAAACATGAGATTGTAAGTTTGAAGTCCTCTAAGGTTGAGGAAATCAGTGATTTGCATGATAACTTGTTAGTAGAGGAAAACCAATCGTTGAAGAGTGAAGTTGAGAAGCTCAAGAATATTCTTGGGAAATTCTCAAATAGCTCTAAGACCCTAGATATGATCCTAAATGCCCAAAGGGCAGTCTACAATAGGGCCGGTATTGGTTACCGCCCTAAAGAACCCTCATTTGTGTCTCTCATGTCTAGGACTGACATGAGACAATCTAGGACACCCAAAACTCAAAAGAAAGTTGTCAAGGCATGGGTGCCTAAGTCATGTTTAGTTGATGCTTTAGGTCCCAAGGTTTGGGTACCTAAACTTCTATTTTTCGAATTGTGTAGGTTATGATTGAGGGGGAGCACCTATCAACTTGGTTCGTTGATAGTGGATGCTCCAAACACATGACCGGGGATAGATCATTGTTTACCACACTTCACAAGAAAAGTAGAGGTAATGTATCATTTGGTAACAATGGTAGTCTTAAGGTCATAGGAATAGGAGACATTCAAATATCCGAATGTCTTAGAATCTCAAATGTCCTTCTAGTCAAGGGGATGAAATTTAATCTCCTAAGTGTCAGTCAATTGTGTGACACGGGTTACACAATTGACTTCCAACCAAGTCAATGTCTAGTTAGACAAAATGACACCTTGGACACGGTACTAGTAGGAGCAAGAGTAGACAATATTTATCAAGTTTCATTTAAAAGTGCTACTAATGCTTTTGCTAAGTGTCTCATGTCAAAAGAAGAAGAGTCCACCCTTTGGCACCGGAGGTTAGCACATGTGAACATGAAGAACATCCGGAAGTTGGCCACCAAGGGACTAGTCCGAGGCTTACCAAGCATCAAGTATGAAAAAGACAATTATGTGATGCATGTCAAATGGGTAAGCAAACAAAATCTGCACATAAAGGTAAAAGCACTGTAAGTACTTCCAATGCATTAGATTTACTTCACATGGATCTATTTGATTGTAGTACCATTATATCATTGAATGGAAGTAGATATTGCTTTGTGATTATTGATGATTTCACTAGATATACATGGACCTACTTTTTGAAATATAAGGACCAAACCTTAGATATTTTCATTTCTTTTTGTAGAAGAGTTGAAAATGAGAAATCATTAACAATTAAGACAATTAGAAGTGACCATGGAGGTGAATTTCAAAATCAAAGGTTTTTAGAATTTTGTCAAGATAAGGGTTATAGACATGAGTTCTCTACTCCTAGAACACCACAACAAAATGGTGTTGTAGAGAGGAAGAACCGTGTACTTCAAGAGGCTGCACGAAGCATGCTCAATGAGTACTCACTCCCGAGTTACTTATGGGCCGAAGCTGTAAATACAGCTTGCTATGTGCAAAACAGAGTCCTGATTCATAGGTTTTTAGGAAAGACTCCCATGAACTTTGGTTTGGAAAACCACCTACGGTTAAACATCTTAGGGTGTTTGGTTGTAAGGTGTTCATCCTAAACACCAAGGATCACCTTGGAAAGTTCACGGCAAAGGCTGATGAAGGGATACTAGTCGGGTACTCCCTCGTTAGCAAAGCCTACCGAGTCTACAACAAGAAGTCTAGATTAGTTGAAGAGTCTGCTGATGTGGTCTTTGAAGAAGTTCCAAAATCAAGTGACCAATCAGAAAATGTAGGAGGAGTTCAACTCGAACTTAGGAGACTAAGTTTGAATGAAACTCCAAGTGTTGTTGATGGTGATGAGTCTGATGACGGTGAACCTAGACAACCCACTGATCAGCCGGATCCTGAGGCTGAACTGGTGTCTAGTGAACCTGTTCAAGAAGCACCACCAACTCCAAGGCAAACTAGATTAGCCTCTAGTCATCCCCAAGACCAAATTGTTGGAGACATCCATCAAGGGGTTAGAACTAGATCATTCTTCCGGAATGAGGCTAATGAAGTTGCTCTAATTTCTGAAATTGAACCTAGAAAAATTGATGAAGCGTTAAATGATCCCGATTGGATCATTGCAATGCAAGATGAACTAGGTCAATTCGAGAGGAGTCAAGTTTGGGACCTAGTCCCTAGACCCAAGAAGACCTCCATTATTGGAACCAAATGGGTCTTCAAAACAAATTGAACCATAAGGGAGAAATCATTAGAAACAAGGCACGCTTGGTAGCTAAGGGCTACAGTCAAGTTGAAGGCCTTGATTATGATGAGACTTATGCTCCCGTGGCACGATTAGAGTCCATCCGATTGATGCTAGCATTTGCAGCACATCATGGTTTCAAATTATATCAAATGGACGTCAAATCAGCCTTTCTAAATGGTTTGATTAAAAAAGAGGTCTATGTCGAACAACCTCCGGGGTTTGAGAGTACCGAATTTCCAAACCACGTGTTCAAGCTCAAAAAGGCACTTTATGGCCTTAAACAAGCACCCCGGGCTTGGTATGAGCGGTTGTCGACATTCCTAGTTGAGAAGGGCTTCGTTAGAGGCCAAATAGACCCTACACTATTTCTACGAAGAGATGGTGACAATATATTTGTTGCCCAAGTATATGTCGATGACTTAATCTGTGGCTCAAACAATAAGGAATATTTAAATGAGTTCATTGGACACATGGAGAGTGAGTTTGAAATGAGTCTAGTGGGAGAGTTGACTTTCTTCCTTGGACTTGAAATCAAGCAAACTCGCGATGGTATCCATGTGCACCAATCGAAGTATACACAGGAAATGCTTCGAAAATTCAATATGAGTGATTCGAAAGAGGTAACCACTCCCATGGCTACAAACACAAGATTAGACAATGATGAGAGTGGTAAACCTGTTGATCTAACTCAATATCGAAGCATGATAGGTAGTCTGCTATACCTCACAGCCAGTTGACCAGATATACTATTTGTTGTAGGTATGTGCGCTAGGTATCAAGTTTGTGCCAAGGATTCTCATTTAATTGTTGTTAAGCGAATTTTGAGATATCTCAAGGGCACAATTGGTGTAGGTCTTTGGTATCCCCGTACCGAATCTTTTGATTTGATTGGCTATACGGATTCCGACTACGCTGGATGTAAGTTGGACTGGAAAAGCACTAGTGGGGGTTGTCAATTCTTAGGTTCGTCCTTAGTAAGTTGGTCGAGTCGGAAGCAACATTGTGTTGCTCTCTCCACTACCGAGGCAGAATATATCGCCATGGGAGAGAGTGTATCGCAATTGTTGTGGATGATTCATACCTTAGAGGACTATGGATTGAGTTACAAGGGTGTGCAAGTGTTATGTGATAACATTAGCACAATTAACTTAACCAAGAATCCAGTCCATTATTCTAGGACAAAACATATTGAAGTAAGACACCACTTCATTAGGGATCATGTAGCTAGGGGGAACATCATACTCTCTCATGTAGAGTCAAAGTCAAATCTAGCTGACATTTTCACTAAATCACTTCCCGAAAATGAATTTAGTTTCCTAAGACGGGAATTGGGAATGTGTCGCGCTTCATGATTTTCAAATTGCATTCAAAATCCTTCATGATTATTTCGAATTTGTTGGGAATCAATTGGGTAACTTTGGGGACATCTCACACAAACTATAAGGTTTACCAAAATGTTTTTGTTTGCTAGACATGGGGTGAGATGTTAGGATCAACTCAATTTCTCAAAATGTCAATGCATTCCTTGAGAGATTAAGTTGACGAGATAATAATCACGGTGGTGACCAAGTATGGGGAAAACCATTGCATAACATATGTGTATATGGCTCTATAATCATACTTGGACTTTCCAATCAAGGCAACTTGATTGGAACATTGGATTTGACTCAAACTTGATTGAATTTGCTTGATTGATTGTTGATTGAGTTTGACTCCATTTGTATGGGTCAAAGTGATTGTTGAACCTATAAGGACCTTTGATTCTTGTTAAGGGATTAGTTTTAGTCAGGAAATCATGTCCAAGTTCGATAAAGTTCATCAGATCTCGTTGGAAAGTTTCAGAAATTCTGAAACTGAACATTTCAGTTCGTATCAGGGAATACCAGGAACCCTGATCGGTCACCGGACTGATCAGGCATAGGGCTGATCGGTCCCTGGACCGATCTGGCTTCTTCCTGTAGTGTTCGGTCCACAAACCGATCAGCGAGTCCAGCTGTGATCTTCCGGAATTTGACTAAGCGTACTGAGCTAGCCTGGATCGGTCCCTGGACCGATCTGGCACCCTATAGTGATCGGTCCACAGACCGATCAGGGAGCCCAGCAGTTTTCCTCCAGACCCTACTGTTCGTGTCCTGATCGGTCAACCGACCGATCAGAAGCGCGTCTGATCGGTCACCCGACCGATCAGGATACGCTCAGTCCGATCAGGTTGTAGCCTGGTCGGTCTGAGTGCGATCAGATCGAACGGTGATCCGTTCAAATGCATTAAATTCTGGTTGGTGGACCGATCCACCAACCGATTGACTTCGGCAAACACCTTCATCTCCCGAACCCTAGCGCCGAAAAACCCCTTGCGCGACCCCGTGTGTGCAAGAAGGCTCTCCTCTTGTTCCTCTTCCTCGCGTGAGCGTAAGTGTGAAGGATTCTCGGAGTCCTGTGCACATTCCTCTCTCGCAGAAACATTCTGCGACCATCTCTTGCGCCGCGACCCCCTCTTCCGCGCAAGGTTTTTGCTCTCGACCTCCAGGAACTACTCCAATGGCGCCAAAGTAAGTTCTTGCTTTGGTTTTTCATTCGAATCAATCTATAATATGTGTTTGTGAAGCTAACCATGTTTTGGTTATTATTCGTGTTGTTATACCGTGACCTCATTGCACTTGCGTGACTCCTGTGTTTGCCGTGACCCTACTTTCCCATCAATTCGATCCTTTTGGCTCTTGTTCTTGCTATTGCTCTACTTTTGATGTCTATCTTTTGATTGGGTCTTATCTATGATGATCAATCTTTGTATGTGTGATTCAATCTATATCCATGCCCAAAATTGATTAAATCGTGCTCATGGCCAATTCAACCCCCTATAGAAAGTCTTCCAAGGGAAAGGAACCTATGGAGGATAGTTCTAAGGGCAAAGGCCCTTCGTCTTCTACACCTCCTATGAGGCGTCCATCTCCCCCGCATCCTAGATTTCAGAACATTCTCTATGCCCTAGAATTTCATTGGCACATCTTCAAACTAATGCCATGTCGGTCAGTGGATCAAACTTTTGTTTATGAACATTGTCCTACGGTGAGAGGAATCAATTAGTACTATGAGCTTCAAAACATCCTTTTCTTAGAAAGGCCAATCAATGTTGATTTGGTCTCTGAATTCTACAATAATCTGGCCGATGGGGAAGGCACGGGGTGGCGGACCCGTGTCACCGGTGTCAATCTTGACTTTACCCTATCATCCTTCACTATGTTTCTGGGTTGTCGTCGCTCCGAGAATGATTTTTCGCTCTATCCATATCTTCTTGACCCTCTTCCTGTCCGCTTTACTGGAGTCACTCCTGACTCCATCTATGAGCATTTTCTAGGCCACCCTAGGCCACGGAGTTCTGGTGCGCACACCCGTACATTTCCAACATTTCCTGCTCTCCATCTATCTCCCATTGATTACGTTCTGTTTAAGATTATCACAAATTGTCTTCTTCCAACTATGTCAAAGCGTCTTGATGAGATCCATCCATTCCACTGCCTGATGCTTTACGGGATGCATCTGCAGTTAGATTTTGACATAGCACCGTCCATCTATTTCTCCATCATTGTTCATGGTCTGAGGTATGGTCAGACGATCTATATGTCATTTGGTCATATCATCACTGCCTGGCTGCAGTCCGCGGGGATCGATGTCTCACAGGGTCGTACTGAACCTATGGTGCGACAGGACTGCCGACTTGATCGTCGCAAGCTGGCCCAGTCTGGTATTGTTGTCGGATCACGAGGGTTGCGTTGGAAGAATCAGAGACACATGGGGGAGTTTCCAGGAGCAGCCCATTCCCAGGAGCAGCCCGCTAATATAGATGATTATGATGAGTGGGCTCCTAACCTTCGATGGCAGATTGCAGAGTTAGAGCGGATGCTGCAGCACGAATTGCATATCTCTGAGCTCTGGCGACAGGAGGTCCGCTCAAAGTTTCAGACTTTTGATCACCGTCTCGACGCTTTAGCCTCTGATGTCTCTGAGATGCACTCCTTCCAGGACAGATGGTATGAAGAATGGTATCATCATACATTTCCTGATGGTGCATCTCCCAGTGGCCCTTCACCAGGAGATATCGTCTACATTGATGATTCAGACGATGATCCAGCTGACGATTGACCGCTCTGTGTTCGTGTTTGATGTTTTTGATGGCTGTGTACGTCCTGACTTTTGTCTGTTCTATCTTGCTTAGGATGTTACTGTTTGTTGATGCTATGGTGACTACTATTTGAAATTGTGTTATATTACCATGATTATGTTTTTATCTCATGATAGTATGCCTATTGTTGATGTCATGCTGTTTATATGACTATGATCTGCATGTTTGCTACATTGTCATGTTCATGCTTGTAATGCCATGTCTACCTGATACATATACATGTTATGGCATGCTTTGCGAGTTGATAATTCGTGTTCATATGATGCATGTGATTGCTATATCTTGCTTTATCTTTTTCACATGTGTTCGTATGGTTATCCAACAACCTATCACATCTTTGTTGATTTGGGATACCCCTAGGGTTGAGGGGGAGTTTGTTTTAATCTTAACAGTCCCTCTTGCCCCTTTTCGGTGTTCGACAAAGGGGGAGAGTGTGGATCATGTTAAGTTTAGGATGATCATGTTGTAGGGGGAGGATCTGGATTCCCCTATGATTCTAAAGTTGAAAAGTATTGATTGAGATCCCTAAACTTAGATCGGGTTGTCAAACAACAAAAAGGGGGAGATTGTTGATGCAGTCTGACCCTGATTGTTGTTTTGGTGTTGACACCGATTTAAGTTTAGGTGGATGATTATTGATTATGATTAAGTCCTGATCGGGGATGAGGCATGGTATGGAAAATCCTAGTCTGGAGGGCTAGGTGTTGGAAAATCCTAACCTGGAGGGTTAGGTGTTGAAAATCCTAGTCTGGAAGGCTAGGTGCTGGAAAATCCTAACCTGGAGTGTTAGGTGTTGAAAAGTCCTAGCTTGGAGGGCTAGGTGTTGGAAAAGTCCTAATTCGGAAAGGTTGGGTGAAAAGTCCTAGCTTGGAGGGCTAGGTGAAAAGTCCTAACTTGGAGGGTTAGGTGCAAATTCTCATCCTGGAGAATTAGGTGAAAAAGTCCTGGCTTGGAGGGTCAGGTGCCTAGCTTGGAGGGCTAGGTTGGATGAAGTTCTAACTCGGAAGGGTTGGGTGAAAAGTCGTAGCTTGGAGGGCTAGGTGAAAAGTCCTAACTTGGAGGGTTAGGTGCAAATTCCCAACTTGGAGAGTTAGATGAAAAATCCTTGGCTTGGAGGGCTAAGGTGGAAGAGAACTTAGCTTGGAGGGCTAAATTTATGTCCCTGGATCGGTCTTGTGATCGGTCAGGGATTCTGGCACGCTGCTCCTTCGTGGATCGGTCTGGTGACCGATCCAGAAACGACTGATCGGTCTGGTGACCGATCAGGGAGCACACAGTGAGGTTGGGAACCTACTGTACTGCTCCTGATCGATCCGGTGACCGATCAGGGAGTGTGTGTTTCACCTACTGCTTGGCTCCTGATCGGTCGGGTGACCGATCAGGGAGCGAACAGTTGAGGTTGAGTTCCCTTGCTGATCTGAACCTGATCGGTCTGGAGACCGATCAGGATCACTGTACAGATCGTTCCGGAGAACGATCCAGCATCGCAGGTTCCTCACTATGATCGATCAGGCTCTAACCTGATCGGTCTGGTCATGATCTGATCGGTCTGGTGACCAATCAGGAGGCTTCCTGATCAGACCGGTGACCGATCAGGAGGTCTGGATTGCGAAGCTCAGAAATCGCTCAAGAAAGGGGTGGATCGTTCGGGTGATCGATCCACAACTTGGGATCGATCCGGTGATCGATCCAAGAGAAGACACAAAGAAATCGCGATTTCCGATTGAGCGTTGGGGACCGATCAGGACAGATCCTGATCGGTCTGGACCTAGCCTGATCGGTCTGGTGACCGATCAGGAGTCTCTCTGATCGGTCGGGTGACCGATCACTTTAATTCAAATTGCACTGTCAGACGCTCTGATCGCGTCTGACCGTATCCGATTCGCTGATGTTTGCCTCTGATACTTGATTTACTGTGTGATATACTGCTCTAATAGTCTGATTAAGCTGCAGGTGACAGGGGAGGATTCAAACACTCAAGGAGAAGTCAATGGAGGCTTTCCTTGGAGCAGGTTTGTCCATTTCTCATCTCAGGTTGCAACGGCTGGAGCTGCAGGACTGTGGCCGCTGACTGAAGCTTGGCTGAGGGAGCTCAGGAAGTTCAGTAAGGGTTCAGTGTAGCTGGCGTTGGCAGTGAGGCAGCTGGAGGCTGCTGGAGATGAGGTCACTTGATGCTTGATGGAGAAACAAAAAGGAACGGGAGACAGCTTCGGTGAAGAAGAGTTCAAAAAATTCGAAAGCTTACAGCTTGTGTTCTTGAGTTCCTGTGTCTTGAGTTCTCCACATCAGTCTTGCTGTGTTCTTGAAGTTTCCATCATTCTGAGCAAGCGATCGAAAAGCAATCATCCATTACTTGAGCGCTTGAAGGAGAAAACAAGAAGCTTGGAGTCCAACAGTGGGAAGACACGAAGAAGGGTTCTTGCGTGAGATCGCCACTGGGTGGAGCTCAGGGAAGCTTGCTGTGTTTTTGTCCTTGCGAAGTGTTTGAGTAAGATCCTTCTTGTTGTTTCTTTGTGCTTAAAATATATCCTTGTTTGAAACACACTGTGGGGAGGTTTCTCCACCGAGAAGGAGGTTGCTGATTTATCCGGTGTTACCGGGGCTTGATTTGCCGACGATCAAGGGATCGCCCACCTTAAGGGCACGCCAAGGAGTAGGGGCAAGTTATCCCCGAACCTTGTAAAATCTCCTTATTAGCGATCTTGCTAATCTTGGTAGTTAGTTTTCTGTTTTAGTTTCTGCATATTCTGTTTTCCATACTTCCGCTGTGCTACTAACAACTTCGAGTGCAGAAACTTGCTAACGTCTCAAAGAAAAAGTGATTGGCTATATTCACCCCCCCTCTCTAGCCATCTCGTCACCAACAACCACAAACTCCCGTCAACACCTGAGCACTTGGAGACTACTAATAAGCTTTACCCAAGTTTATTTCATCAACATTTGCCCAGCCAAACCGAGCTCTCTTAAATAGAGGTCACAGCTGAAACAGCCATTACCAGTCGACTGGTGCCAACACCAGTCGATTGGTCCACCTTGGATTCGAACTTTACAACCCAACGTTCAAATTCCAGCCGACACCTGTCGACTGCTACATGCAGTAGTCGACTGATCTTTCTATGACCCTTACCAGTCGACTGATCAAACCCTAAACCTAGGGTTTCAACCCTTAGTACAATCACTCAGCACTCGTCCTCACCCGACCAACCTAAACCTAGCCTTCTAGCCTCCTCCATCAGCCTTGCGTCCCTCGAATGCCTCCCCATCCTTCACGCCTTTCCTTTTAGAGTTTCCTTCGACCTCGGTCCTTGTTGTCGGGTCTTCTTTTGCCAAGATGTCACTTGGATTTTTCTCCTTTGCCAAGATGCCACTTAGACTTCCCTCATTGTACCTGTATCCTGCATATTCACAATGCATATCAAATACAACAATAAACCAAACTTAAACCTTGCCCAAACATCAAAACCCAAGGTACTTAGATTGCTCCAATAGGGAACCCTCCTAAGAACCTATGGCTTGGGTGCGCCGTAAAGCTAAATACCCCTCGCGAGCCAATCGAAACGAAGAAGGAATGGAAAAGGCGAGGAGTCGGAGGAATGTCAAAGAGTTTAAAGATAATATATGCCTCACCCATCTAAGCAAAGGCGTTGGGAGCCATCTGGTAGAGAGGGATACCAAAATAGGAGGTCATATTCATGAAGAATGGAGGAATGGGGAAATAGAGCTCTGACTCTACTTGTCCCAGAAAGAAGGTAAAGTAACCTATGGGAGGTTCCACCGGCGTCTGGTCTACTTTAGGGATCACCACCGCCATCTCAACCGGAATGTTGTAAGCCTCAATCGCCGCCTATAGGGCCTCAGACCTCACTCTAGAAGAGGCAGACTTGAACCACTCCGCTTAGTAGCCCTCCATGGTTCCTAAGGAAAAAGGCGAGAAGGAAGCAGAAGACTTACGCAAAAGGAGTCCTTAGGAAAGAGGACGAAGATGAGGTCTACTGAACGAGGAAGCTGGAAGGTGGTCGAACGTCTTTGGCTCCCCTTCTTATACGGAGGAGGCCGCCTGCATGTGTGTAATAGGGGCAAGACACGTGGACGGCGGAAAACAGCCACATCGAGGTGGTGTCACAGAACAGTCGTTTGATAAGAGCCTGCTACAGCTGCGCATGTCAGCAAGAGATCGTGAGGAGAGAAGTTAGGGCACGTGGCGAAGATGAATTCGCAAAGGAGTTTTGTCGTCATTAAAGAGCATCATACGCTTTTATGGATGATGGACGGCTATCATTGCTGCGCCTTGAGAATTGCAAGAGTCTTTTAGGAAGGCTAATTCAAAAAGAGATTGCCTCGGATCCTGGGACGAATGTTTTGATTCCTTGGACTCAACGTGTCGCTAATAAAGTAGTAATGGGTGCATGGACCCACCATAACATAGCTTCTTTGCTACACTACTAGTCTAATCAGTTAACAACTCTTCCTTCGATTAGATTTGAAGGGAGGGACTTGTGATGGGGTTGAGCACCCTGTGGCTGACATGTGGACTGAAGAAGCTATGTGGAAAGATCTATCGAGTCTGGATGACTCTCTTTATGTGGCGCCCGAGGCCCCCTCGGGAAGGTAGGTTCCCGAGAACACCACGAATAGGCATACCCTGGAGACCGACCCGAGAAGACGCATGCCCGAGATCACCTCGAGAGGTCAAGTCCCCGAGGCCACCTCGGGAAGGTAAATGTCAGGGACCCCCCGGGCCAAAAGACCCTGAGATTATCTCGGGGTAGCGGAGCCCAAGGAGCACTCGACCTCAAGTAACGGTCCCCCTTTCTTCGGATCTGCAGATAATCATCACCGATTATTACGGGATAATCATGACCCATAATTACCGCAACAGTCCGGGTTTAATGGCTGTGTGTACCTTGCAAGGATGATCCCATAACCGACAATCGGAGGACGTGGCGGAGATCGTGGAGACACGTATGATTGCCGCCTCAGGTATAAAAGATACTTCAACCCCTCCAGTAAAGGGGTTACGCACTCTCTAAATTGAGCATCTTCTCTTTGCCTTCTTCCATCTCCTATACTGAGGCACTGACTTGAGCGTCGGAGTGAGCTCCGTTGGACAACCTCTGGCGTGTTCCCATTAACACTCGTGTTAATCTCGTAGGGTGAGAGTTCTTCCTCTAGCGTTAGCATCCGCGTGGTCTGAACTCTAGTGACTGACCATCGACGTCAATTTCTTCCGAAAGAATATTGTTACTATCAAGTATTTCGATGCTCTAGTTCAGGTTCAAAGTTAACAAGTAATCAGAGGACGCTTGACCATTCTAACTTACAGGGTCGTTTCCATAAAATTAAATGTTTATTAGAGGTCGGGCTAATTTTTTGATGAAAAAAAATTAGACGAGAAATATATATATATATGATTCGGGGTAATTCGGAGGGGGGATACGGGCTCGTTCGGACGGGACTCATAGGGAGACCGCAGGACCCACCAAACAGAGCAGTCGGCCAATGGCCAAGTCAATCGTCGGTTGACCGAACCATGAGGGGCGGTCGACCGATTTGAGGCAATGGTCAGTTAACTGGACCGTTACGCCGAACGACCGGTCTAGAACCTTGGGCGTGGGGACAGCCGAGTTAGGTTCAGGTCCGGGTGGTAGGGTTTAGGGAAGGACGCGAGAGTGGCGCCGTTACTGACCAACCGACCGGGCTGGTATTTGCCGATCGGCTAAGCCATTAGTGGTCGACCAATCGGTCCCTGGCCTCCGGTCAGCTGAGCCTAGGTGTCTGGTTGGATTAGGGGGCACTTGCGCGAGTTGCAAGAAAGGACCTGATAGATCTCGCTACTAGACAACGGGGCGGCGAGGGCCCACTGAGGTGACAAACAATTATAGAATGTGGATGGTCGTACTACTAGATAAGCACTAGGGGCAGTAAGGCGGCGCGGGCCCATTGAATTGATAGGCAGTTATGAGGTGGACGGTCGTACCATTAGGTCAGAATGCTAGGAGGTACTATGACAGGCTTGGCCGCGCTTTTGTCAGCCAGCAAAGGCCTGCTACTAGATTCAGAGCATATTCCTCAGCAGGTTGGAATCAGTCATTGTCTGCTATCTCGCTTATATAAAGGCCCGGGGGGGGGGGAGGAGAGAGGCAGGGAGATCCCTCTACAGTTCTAGCATCCGCTACTCACCAGAGTTCCTAGAGAGTAGTCGGAGTCCCTTCATCGGAGTTTCACTTGGTTGGTCTATGTGTCCTCTTCGAGGAAATCTTCGTCGGTGGTTCATCCGAGCGTCCGAGGGGAGATTTAGCAGCCAACCTTCGGCTAGCGACCTGGTCGGAGGGCTTACGTCACTCGGTCGGCGCTCTCCCCAAGTGTCCGATGGGCGACCTATAAGTCAGTCTTCAGTCAACATCCGAGCGAGTCATTGCCAGATGATTCTTTTTTTCGCAAGTCGACAGGATCAAATTTTGTCAAATGGGTCTCCTTTTTCGTAAGCCGACAGGATCATTAATATATATCAACTTTTTAATATTTTGGGCTCTAATTCAGGATCAATTTTTACCATTATATATTTTTAAAAATTAATTTATTATTAAATTTAATAGGTAATGTAAATAATATGAAGACTCTTAAAATAGATAGATCCTACACAACTACCTATATTGCCTCCCTGAAGACGACCCTGCTGACTTACCTTCTTCGATATCTAAATGAGATTTCATGGAAGAGAAAAATAAAAATGTAAACAAAATCCATTGTTTTATATATCTGACTCTTATTATAATATTCTTTCTCATTAATAATAATCTTTTCACAATGATCCTAACATTCATCGCTCAATAACGATTAATTTTTATAATTGATGAGGTCCAAGATCAAGAGATAGGAGAATAAAGTCATCATGATCGAATAATTTGGACTGGAGGGATAGATGTTGGTTATGCTTCCAGCAAGTTGGGCTTCAATCAAAAGGTCGGATCTTCCAACATAGAGGTCGGGAAAGACTTAAATAAAATCTTAAGAGGACGTCCGAATTGGAAATCAGCTTGATCACTCCGATGTCAAATCAGACTAAAAGAAAAATGAAAAATAAAAGAGTTGGGAAGAATAGAAAAAAATTGAATTGTTGGTTTTGGTGTTGCAATTGATTATCTTTAAATAGAAATAGAAAGTGAAAGAATGATCCTAATTCTCAAAAAATACACCTTCTCCTTTCTTTCTACGACTGTTTACTAAAGGACGTACTCAAGAATTGATATTTATTAAAAGGTGTATCATGATTTTATTTTCACCAAAGGGCGCACTCATCTTAGTGAACTTCCTCTTATACCCCTCCTGCTATGTACTGTTTTTCTCTTTCTCTCAGTAACAAATTTCGAGACGTCTGCACATGCTTTTTCAGACTTTTATTTTAAAATAATATATTATGGAATTGGCGCAAAACTAAAAAACGTAAGATAAAAATAGAAAAAATATTTCAGTTAAAAAATATCTCATCCAACGTGATTTAAAAATATAAATAAATGATTTTTATATTTGATTAATACAAATTAATATATTAAATAATATTTAATAAATATATTAATATATAAAAAAATTGAAAAAAAACTGAGCATGGGGATTTCAGGCCCACGCCCACACTGGGCCTGAAATCAAAATATTTCAGGTCCAGCATGGGACTGAAATAAAAATATTTCAGGCCCAACGTGAGTCTGAAATTTTTTATTTCAGGTCACGTTGGGCTTGAAATCTTTTGATTCAGATCCGATGTGGACTCAAATTTTTTTTTCTATTTTAAAAATATATTAATATATAAAAAACCCTATCAAAACACTTAATTTCGAATTAAAACGCAGGGTCTGAAGTCACACTAGGAGGGCCTAAACATAGATGTGTTCAGGCCCTCCAGGCCTAAGGAATGTTCAGGCCCTCTTTGGGCCTGAACACAATCTTGGATAAATATAAGTAAATTAAATAAAAATATCAATAGTTCTAGTTAGAGTTGAGCTAGGAGATGATATTTTTGGTGTCTAAACTTCTAATGATTATAAATTATGTTGCAATAGGAGATTTTTAGGTCTATCAATGGGTTTTCACCAAAACCCACTGATGGACCTAGGATATTTGGATTTTTCAAAATCCAATATCAATAGTTAGAGTTAAGCTAGGAGATGGTATTTTTGATGTCCAAACTTCTAATAATTATGAATTATGTTGCAATAGGAGTTTTCTAGGATGAATCAGTGGGTTTCGGTAAAAACTCACTGATAGACCTAGGATACTTGGATTTCTCCATACTTGATATCTCTATTTAGAATTTACTTAGAAGATATTATTTCTGATGTGCAAACATAGTACCAATAATTTTCAGTTATGTTATCTAACCGTATCAGTTGGCACACAAAGATGTATAAATATGGCTGTATCTTGGGCACAGTTAAAAGAAACCTCTATTTCAATATGATTTCAAAAATATAAAGAGATAATTTTTTATATTTGATTAATCTAAATTAATATAATAAATAATATTTCTCAATCTGAGCATGGGAGTCCTCAACCTCTGCTTGCATGCATAAGAATTTTTCTTGTATTTCGTGTGCTTCTGTTGATACTTCATGCAATGCTGAAGCCAAGCCTTGGGCCTGAAGTCAAAGGGCACTTAAAATTCATTTATTTTTAAACTATTTTTTTATATTTAATTATTATTTATTTAATTATTTATTTATATGGTCTGAAGTTATTTGACTTCAGGTCCTCCTAGGATGACTTCAGGTCCTGCGTTTGAATCTGAAATCACGTGTTTTGATAGGTTTTTTATATATTAATATATTTATTAAATATTATTTATTATATTAATTTAGATTAATTAAATATAAAAAATTATCTCTTTATATTTTTGAAATCATGTTGAAAGAGAGGTTTCTTTTAACTGTGCCCAAGATGTAGTCATATTTATACATCTTTGTGTGTCAACTGATACAGTTAGAGAACATAACTGAAAATTATTGGTATTAAGTTTGCACATCAGAAATAATATCTTCTAAGTAAATTCTAAATAGAGATATCAAGTATGGAGAAACCCAAGTATCCTAGGTCCATCAGTGAGTTTTCACCGAAACCCACTGATTCATCCTAGAAAACTCCTATTGCAACATAATTCATAATCATTAGAAGTTTGGATACCAAAAATACCATCTCCTAGCTCAACTCTAACTATTGATATTGGATTTTGAGAAATCCAAATATTCTAGGTCCATCAGTGGATTTTAATGAAAATCCACTGATAGACCTAAAAATCTCTTATTGCAACATAATTTATAATCATTAGAAGTTTGGACACCAAAAATACCATCTCCTAGCTTAACTCTAACTATTGATATTGGATTTTGAGAAATCCAAATATCCTAGGTCCATCAGTGGGTTTGGTGAAAACCCACTGATAGACCTAAAAATCTCCTATTGCAACATAATTTATAATCATTAGAAGTTTGGACGCCAAAAATATCATCTCCTAGCTCAACTCTAACTAGAACTATTGATATTTTTATTTAATTTACTTATATTTATCCAAGATTGTGTTCAGGCCCAAGGAGGGCCTGAACATTCTTAGGCCTGGAGGGCCTGAACACATCTATGTTCAGGCCCTCCTAGCGTGACTTCAAACCCGCGTTTTAATCTAAAATTAAGTGTTTTGATAGGTTTTTTATATATTAATATATTTTTAAAATAGAAAAAAAATTTGAGTCCACGTCAAGCCTGAATCAAAAGATTTCAGGTTCAACGTGGGCCTGAAATAAAATTTTCAAGCCCACGCCGGGCCTAAAATATTTTGATTTCAGGCCCAGCGTGGGCCTGAAATAAACATATTTCAGGCCCAGTGTGGGCCTGAAATCCAGCGTGGGCCTGAAATCAATGTTTTTTTTAAATTTTTTTTAAATATTAATATATTTATTGAATATTATTAATATATTAATTTTTATTAATTAAATATAAAAATCATTTATTTATATTTTTAAATCACGTTGGATGGGATATTTTTTAACTGAAATATTTTTCGATTTTTACCTTACGTTTTTTAGTTTAGCGTCGATTCCATAATATATTATTTTAAAATAAAAGTCTGAAAAAACATGTGCAGATGTCTCGAAATTTGTTACTGAGAGAGAAAGAGAAAGGCAGTACATAGCAGGAGGGATATAAGAGGAAGTTCACTAAAATAAGTGTGCCCTTTGATGAAAATGAAATCATGGTATACTTTTTAGTAAATACTAATTCTTAGATTTGATAAAAAGCCCTTCTTTCTACTCTTTAATTGCCGCATCCTCATCCTTGATGATTGGTGTTTCAATAACCGCTGAGTCAAGTCTCAATACATCATATTTGGATGTCACTCGGACTGAATTGATTTGGGGTTTTTTTTTGGGATTGATTTGGTTATAACTTGATTTGATTGATCCATACTCGGTCCAAATTGATCCTAACTAGGTTTGGCTCGACTTGAGCCCGATCAATCTTGACCCAAGTCGGTTTGATATAACCGAGTTCATTTTAAATTTGACTTCTAATTAAGTTGACTTTTGACTTACATATGCCACGTGGTGTTGTCTTGTCTCACCATAACCGTAATTATTCATCATCTTCAGTACCGATCCAAACTCCCCTTATCCTCGAGTTCCCGACGTCAAACACCAAATGATTCCAAAGTTTCACATATTCGAGTTTCAAATATCGAACATTGATCCTGTCGCAGAGACAGAGTAATGTGGACTCTTAAGGGTGAGATGGACTTGAGCACTGCCTCTGCTAGACCCGAGACCTGAAAGAGAGGTGACTGTTAGCAATCCACCGGGAGAAATCCCCGATAAGATCCTTCGACGATCAAGTCAGTCTCCGGTGGAAGAAATGAAAGCAGAAGAAGAACTGTAGCAAAACTCTATCGCACGTACTTACGTATGAATTAAGTGAGGAGAGCCTTATATAGTCGAGGGAGCCAACAACCTCTGTCTTACTTCTGTCACATTTTGTCTTATGCGGGGACAAGATCAGGGCAACTGTCAGCTCGTTGACCGGCGTCGCCCAGTCTGACATGGGTAGGGGTCGTTATAATACGGATTGTCAGAGCATGTCAGGCAACTACTGTACTAGTGGGATATCCGCGATTCTGACACGAGTGGTGTCAGGCCTGAGTCGACCTGCACCATTTCTCGTACCCCATTGATCAGTATGGTGTCAGGGAGTAGGTGTTTCCTTCAGAAAATGATAATTCCCGAGCTAGGTCGCCGACCGACATACCCGAGTGAGATCTCACAAAACAGTTAACGACACATGGGTTAAACAAGGGGCATTAATCCAAGTCTTTGGGGCACTCGGGTTCGGCCAGCCCGATTCATCCTCAGAGCATCAGATTAGAACCCCGAGGGTAGCCGAATGGTTGTTGACCGCATGTTGACTAGACGACCTTAAGCCTAACACTCGACATCTCTCACCGGGACTAGTCAGACTATATCAGGTTGACTTCCCGATCGAACGTCCCGACCCGAGTGGTTTGCCTTGCCACGCCGGGCTGTCGGAGCCTTTCCCTTAAATATTTGTTTCCGGTACCACATAGGCCGGGATCAAACATCATACATTCATCTCTTTTATATTGGCCTTTAGACGAATTAACGGAACACTAAGACTGCCACCAAACTCTCGTATATATGCTTGAGTTTCGAATATCGAACAGCATGCCTTGTTGGGTCATTCCGAACTCGATCCATCTAAACTCATGCTGCAGTCCGATCCAGATACCGACGTAATTTTTTTTGGATCCCTGACTTCAAGAATTATTATAGGGTATCAATTAACCTCTTCGCCTGTTTTATCCAAACGCCATGGTCGATCCCTAACAGGACCGACAAATTCTTCAATGGAGAAGGCGAAACACGACAGCTGAGGTAATGCTATCGTTTAACCGATTCACGCATTAACGTACAGTGAGGTAGCTCCCCACGTACGCATCAGAGGCAATAATCAATCAATACGAGCCGCGCGACTTGACTTGAACTCATCGAACAGACTTGTCTTCTCAAACTGTACTCACGCTGCATCGATGGAATTTGGATTGGACGTTATCCTCCTCCTTCCCCTCCTCGCACTGCACTGGCCTCAGCCCTCACGGGCAGCCGAGATGGTTAGAGCACAGGGGCTTGCATCTAACCGCCTGGGTTCGAGTCACACGGGGCGCGCTGCGATAATATCAAAGGCGTCCTGTGTACAAAGTTCTCGGCCCAACTGTGTCCTAACTGTTTCGGTTACCGTGATTTACCTTCCTCGTCTTGGCTTAGGGGCAGACTGTCGGGGACGCTGGGGGCGAACGTAATCGTCTTTTGCATCGCACTGCACTGGCCTCCGCTGCCAGTGCCACAGTGCAGCAACAACTACCGATCGTACGTCAATTCTGTCTTATTGTCAGATCTAAATCCAATCACTGATCAGCTGCCCTTTCACGAAATCCTTTAAACATATAAAAGTCGTCACGCAGGAAACGACCGGGGAGCGTGAACGTTGATAAATAAAATAATGACGATGTGAGTTCACAGAGGACGGATAGCAGCTGGTTCGGTGGACAGTTGCAGTGGACGATGACAGTCGCATTCTTGTCGCGACGGGCACCGTGACGACGACTTGGGCTGCATCGAGATTCGATCGGCACGTCTAGGCCACCATCAGTGCCGCCTGCAGCCACATGGCACGGGGCGCTGCCGGGGAAATTGGACACCTTCTCCCACGTTCCGCTGACTCCCCCCGACACGGTTACTATTTTTTCAAAGATTTTAAAATAATTTAAGAGACATGGTCACGAGAATGATTATTACATGGACAAAAAAAATTTGAGTTTCAAATTATATAAATTAGCAAAAGAACATTTTTATTTTAAATTTGAAAAAGTCATTCATCTGATATTTTATTTCAAAAAATTTCTTATTTTCAACCCTACTCTAATAATCAAGACTAATTATTACGTATACAAATTATTGAGTAACTATTTCAATGTGTGATATTTAACATAACATTGTACTCAGTAGCTTTCTACATTGTCTGCAATAACCATTTTTAAATGCTCCCAGGCTATTGTGTACGATAATTAGTTATCCGTTTTAGATATTTATGATTTGATTCAATTATAATATATTTTGAAAAAAAAAATCTTCAAAATAAGAAATGAATCATGAAATATTGAATTTCTAAATCGTCCACCATAAACGCATTTCGATTTACCCTAGCAACCAATAAAAAATTTTCATAGGACTGAATCGATCGTTAGAGATTTGACATTACCCAACTTCATTAATTATTTTTATAACCATTTTTAAATGATTTTAATTAATTTTTAAAAAACAAATAAATTAAATAATTTTAACTAATTAAGTAGGTAAAAAGCATTTTGATATAATAATATTTAACATATTTTTCATGGTTTTTACAGTGTACTAATTGCCAAATAGTTTTACCCATTGTGACAAATCTTAAATTTTACAATAATCCTAAACCTCAAACCTTAAATATTAGATTTTTCACGTTATAACAGATATCTTATACATATCATATGCATATTATTGCAGTTACTAAATAACTTCTATACATAATAGGTACGGATTATCTTTATATATTATATGTTACTACTAAATCATATATTCGGAATACTATTATATAAAAATAATCTTGACCAATTTAACTATATCAAAATTATTTAAACTTAAACAAAATCATTTTAAATTAATCGAAATCATTTTAAATTAATTCAAATCTTTTTAAAATTGTTATATCGGGTATACTTAGTAGCTGCTACAGTATATTTGAAAGTAAGAAATAATATTGCAACAATTATCATTTTTTAAGTTGGCATAGTATCAAACTTATGCCGGTTAATTTTATGGGTGATCGACCCAGCCCATGAAAATTTCCCACCGATCACAAGAGTAAATCTGAAAGTACTTGGGCCATCAGCTCAACATTAGACTCATTGTTTCCCTTGATCAAAATCAAGATTTGATATTGTATCTATCTTCTTCTCACTCTATCCTATCGGTGGGTGTGAGTGTCACGCCCCCATGACTCATGCTTGCTCAAAAAAACGAGCAACATCTCCCTTGTATAGCAAACAATTTAAGACTTTTATACATCCCAACACTCAACACATATATACATATAGCATGACCGACACAACAATAATAAATAAGAAAAATTTCACAACCACACAGTTAATAATGAGAAAAGAAACCACATAACTCTGAATCAAAATATTTATGCTACCAGCATTCTCACAAAATCTACAAGGACATAGTCACCACTCAAAATCCATTGAAATAAATATAAGTCCACTGAAATAAATATTGATCTACTAAAAACGAAAACAAATACTAGGGAAAATAAGAAATAGATAAACATACCGACGTTGAGGACTGACAATTTTTGGATCCTCTCCTGGCTCTACGAGTCGTAGCTATCAACTACATGAAACAAAATTAAATGCAATGGGTGGTGTATATATACAGACAGATTATGTGAGTATAAGGATAGATAATTATATTGTAATAAACATGATATATCAAGCAAAAAGAGATAATAATATACAACCTCCGAAATATAGAGCATAAATCAAATGCAACATCTATAGACATAAACATTTCTGACATCCACATATCATGCAGGGGCATGATCAAAAAATCCCCATGATACAACAATAGGATGCTTGTAGTACTGAGAAAACCAGATCATATACAAATACAAACCACAATCATATATATATGTAAATCCAAATCTTGAAAGTAGACTCAGAGTCACGATTTAAGATCTCTCAATCTTTAAGATTTTGAATCGCTGCCACTACACGCTAGATTAAATTTGCGCCTTGCCTTTGTAAATCCTTAATCTCATCTTGGGTGATATGACCATGATACGAGGCTTCCTCAACCGGAACATGCCTGAGACGACCATAATCACAATGACCTTCAATTGGATCTGACGCTCGATATTCTCAATCGAAACCTACCAGCTTTGGTACTAACTGAAGCTAGACAGAATAACAATTATCCTATATGGGCTAATGTGAAGGGGGTTTGAGGAGAAGACAAGAAGAGATTATCCTTTACATTTTTCAAAAAAAATATTTAATAATCGAGGATTATCCCTCAAATAGCTAAATAGATGTCTATATAGACTCCAACTCTAAGCCTATGTTTACTTGGAGGTAAAAAACTCAAATAAGGGAAAACTTTTCACGATGCAAAGTTTTCTATTATTTCTTTGATTAAAAGAAATTAAAACCAACGGAAATCACATTCCATTGGCGGATAAATGGAAAGTTTTCCATATTGAATAATGCACTTGTTTCGTAGGGGGAAAAATATGGAACCTTATTCTTTGATAATTGTGCGTGAGTTTTTTTTTTTTTATAGATTGATTAGGTTTGCCTACTTAAAGGATGTTGTTATTATCCGTATCATTGTTATTGACCCGTTTTGATATCTCTAACTATTATAATGAACACTTGAGTGATATTTTCGTTGAATTTATTATAATAGTTTTTTTTCTTTCCACGTATTTGATAAGATGGAGTGGGATAATAGTGAATGAGATTATTTGAATGTAATGATAGTTTAGATGAGAGTCCAAATGTTGAAGTTTTCTTAAATAAAAATTGTGTAGTTATTATTGGGCTAATGTTAAATGATATGAATAAGTATGTAGATAAAGGTCTAATGGATAATAATGAGCAAAAAGATAATGCACGACGCATTTTGTTGCACAACCTTATGACATCTAATGAGGCATGATGAAGCATTCTTAGCGTAAGTGTGGATGGCTTTGTTCACTTGTGTGAACTATTAAAGCATAATACAAGGGTAAAAGCTAATAGGAATTCAAGTGTTGAAGAGAAGGTTGCAAAGTTTTTATATTTGCTTGGTCATAATGTCAAGTATCGAGAGTTGAGTTTTTTCTTTTGTCGAAATACAAAAACTATTAATAATCATTTACATGAAGTCTTAAAAGCGATTATTAAACATTATGCTGAATTTGTAAAGCAATTAGATGAATCTAAAATCCCTCTGCTTATACAGTGTAATAGTAGATTCTTCCCTTCAAAGTAACATTTATTTTGATCATTTTGAATTTTAGAAGGTTTGTAAGGTACTTTGTAGCTAAATATGCTCATTGTCTCCTAATTATAGGATTGTGTTGGTGCATTAGATGGAACTCATATACGTGTCAAGATATCTGATGTAGACTCACCTAGATATAGAGGAAGAAAGGATTGACCAACCACGAATGTGTTGGTGGCATGCTCCTTCGATCTCAAGTTCACATATATCTTAACATGTGAATTTTGAATTATCAAAAATGTTCTATCTAAACATTATAAATTATTAATTCCTCATTGTATTTAGTTTACAATTAATGTTCATTAGTAGACAACATTTGAAAGTAAATATGATTAACTATGTATTTTGTTTGTTGGTAGGTAAATACTATTTAATTGACTCCGGGTTTATGTTGAAGAGGGGTTTAATTATCCTTTATCGAGGAATTCGTTATCATTTAAAGGAATACTCGAGATGTGGCCTTACAAATGCAAAAGAGTTATTCAATCTTAGACGTGCATCTCTTCGAAATGCAATCGAGAGAGCTTTTGGGGTTATAAAGGAGAGGTTTTCTATTATTGCTAGGGGAACAAAACCTCATTATGAAATTGGCATTCGCATAGACATTATTTTAGCATGTTGTATTCTTCATAATTTCTTAATGAGGGTGGATCGAGATGAGAGGTTGATTAGTGAAGTGGATCATGAATTGAGTGCAAATTATAACAATGAAATGAGTTACAATAAGAGACAAGACGATGACTAGAGGAAGAGAATATAATCAGGGATAACATAGCTAATGTTATGTGGTCGGATTATAATAATAACTAAAGAAGACTTATTTGGTTTTATTGAGAAAATTATGAGAACGGTTTGATGTAGTATACTAATTAATAATGTTTGATTTGAATAATGTGACGTTTTGAACATATTATTGCTAAATCTTAATAATAGATGTTCTTAGATTGGATATTATTTTTTATGCATTGATTAGGTTTGTTAATCCAATATTTAATTGAATGTTATGAGTTTATTACTATGTATAAGATTTTGGACCCTGGAACGCTGAGCTTCTGGACCAAGCTTCTGGATCTTTCGTCGCGAGCACTTCTGTGGAAACTTTCATGGGACCGAGTTAATCGCCCGAGGTTCGTTACCCAAGAAGATGTTTTCTTTTTAATTTTGGATTGTGATATTTTGAATAATTGAAATTTGTAAGATTTGGATAGGTATTCAAAATATAAGATTAGGCTTATTAATAATTATTAACATATAAGAATCTGATATGATTTTTTAGTTGGTAATAATTTTATACTAATTATGAGTTATTTCTAAATAATGTTTATTGTTGATAATTTTTTATTTTAATAGATGATAATGGGAAGTATTTTGATTTTAATATATGATAATATTTTCAACACATCTAGTTTTACCATAACCAATATCTTATTTCATTTGTATGTATTATTTTTCCTATATTTTATTCCATTTGCACATAATGTTTTTCTTTTTTTTTTAATGAAAACTCTTGTATCATATGAATGTTAAAAACGTATTATGACTCTTCTTTTGGATCTTAATTTTATAATAATATAAAAATATTTTTAAAAAATAAAATAAAATATTAGATATTAAGAACATAATTTTATTTTTTAAATATTTTCTTAGTTCAATCCAGAATTTTAAATTTTTAATCTAAAAATGAAAAATAAAAAAATATTTTGAATCATATATATTTTTTAATTTTCTTTCTTTCGCTGAAAGTAAAGGTTATAATAGATCGATTTCATTCATTTTCCTCAATTTAAGTAAATAAGTGTATCAAATAAAAAATTCCTTATTTTTTTTTTCATTATGAATTCCTTTCTTTCCACGATCCAGGTATTAAAGTAAATAAACCGAAGTTAAGACACACGTAAAAGAAAGAAATGTTTTATGTGTAAAAAAACGAAAAGAAATTTTAAAAATAATAAGAAATTATTAATAGATTTACAATTTTAAAATAATCAAAAAACTTAAAATATAAATAAATAAAAATTATCAAAAATAATTAAAATATTTAAAAACAATAATAATCTTCAAAAATTATTAAGTGAATAGGAATTTATAGTAATTTGACGTATGAAAAGTTAACGGAAGGGATAACACGGAAAGACCATTCAAATTGCCTGTCATTCTAAAAGTATTATGCTACAGATTTGGTAAATTCCCGATAATTTATGCTGCTAATGCAAGGGCATTCACGGCATAATACTGTCTGAAAAGGAGTCGTTGGATGGCATAAAAGGCCCGGGGCACAGCGGCTCCTCCCCATGATTGCGTGTCGGACAAGAAGCCGAGAGCGCCTGCCGCTCTACCTGCTGCCACAATGGAACACCGTAGCCCTAGCAATGGCGAAGAGTTCGAGAGCGCCTGCTCCACCCCCTTCGCCAGCGCGCCCTCCAGTCCCGGCGGCGGCGGTTCCTCGTCCGCGGCCGCTGGCTTCTTCTTCAGCGCCCCATCCAGCCCGATGCACTACATCCTTTCTGCTCCTTCCTCGCCCTTCTCAACCGCGAACACCCCTTCTGATCCTGCCTCCGTCGATTTCTCCTTTGATTTTGAGTTCTCCGCCCGCTTCCCCTCGCATTCCACTGCGGCTTCTGCCGACGAGCTCTTCCTCAACGGTCAGATTCGGCCTATGAAACTGTCCTCCCACCTCCAGCGCCATCAGGAGCTCTCTCCGCTTCTGGATCTCGGCGTCGAGAAGGGTGAGGTCGACCATGCCAGCCGCGAGGTGGCGGTGATGGACGTCCGGAGGCGCGATGTGATGCCGCGGAGTAGTTCCCTGCATCGGAGGACTAGATCGCTGTCCCCGATGCGAAATCTACCGTTTCGCTGGCGGTCGGATGATGCGGTGAGGGGCGAGAGTGGTGAAGGCCGGGAGAAGACACCGGATCCTAAGCAGATCGAGTCAAGAGAATCTCCGGCTCCGCCCGTCTCGGCGTCCTCCCGCTCCTCCTCTTCTTCCTCGACGTCCTCTTCTTCCTCCACGGGGCGTACCTCAAAGCGGTGGATTTTTCTGAAAGATTTCCTCCACCGGAGCAAGAGCGAAAGGAGCGACCACGGAAAGGAGAAATTCTGGCGTAGTATCTCCTTTTCAGTCTCCAAAGACAGGCCAAAATCCACACCGCCTTCAGAACCTGGGACGACGCCACAGCCGTTTGAGTCCTCATCAAATCAAGAACAGGCGGCGATTCAGCCGCCGCGGCGACAGAGACCGGTCAATGGACTGGGAAGACGGCGGAGGGGTGAGCCGTCAGCGCACGAGCGACTGTACACGGCGAATCGAGCGCAGGCAGAGGAGATGAGACGTCGAACCTTCCTTCCGTACCGGCAGGGTCTCCTTGGCTGCCTGTGGTTTAGTTCCAGAAGCTACGGCGCCTGTAACGGGTTCGCCCGCTCTCTCAACCCCGTTTCCTCTAGGTATTCCCCCTTTCATACTTGAAGCTGTTTCTTTTTTCATAGTAAATTTCTGTAATCCCCAAGTCACTCGAGTTTCTTAGTAATGTATTATACTTTGTACTACGGTTTTGCATAGTTATATTTTATAATTTGGAGTTTTAGAAACAATATGAAGAACTATAATATATTATTATTTCGATCCTTTGTATGAACAAGGAAAGACAAAGTTTGTATTGGTTACTAAAATTTAGAACCTGAGAACAGAATCGAAAGATTTAAAATTTGTATCGGGGTTTTGAAATTTAGAAATTTTGTTGAGGATCTGTATGGATAACTGAGCAATCTACACTGTGCAACAATTGTGATGTGTGGCCACAGGTGCGATGTTAGAGGCGGATGACCAGAGACAATAGGTGACAATGCTGGGTGTTGTTGTGGAGGAAATACGGGTCGTGTTGCTTTTGTTCAAGATAAGAGGCGACGGGCGACAACCTTGAGCATTCTTGCATCGAAAATAGGAGGCGCGTTGTGTTTGTCCGAGATAAGAGGCAATGGGGCGATGAGGTTGGGGCATTCTGGCGGAGAAGCCTGAGGGTGCGAAGTTGCATTTGTTCAAGTTAAGCTCGAGAGAGGACATAAAGAGATGGGAGGAGCCTGGTGGCTATCAAGTGTGCTCATGGAAAAGAATGAGATCAAGGATCAACTGTTAGAAGCTCAAGAGCTTGGTGGCATCTTCTTGTGCGTGATCAAGCTAAGAGAGGAATGCAAGAGGACTGGATATTGTGGGATTTAGAACTGTAACAGCCTGTTTGGAAAGGAGGGAATTGGAATTTCCAAGGGAATTGAAATTCAATTCCCTTCTTTGGTAGCAAATTTTAAGAAGGAATTGGAAAGGAATTGAATTCTAATTCCCTTCACACACCCTAAAATAAATCAGACCCTTTTCAGACCCAAAAGGGTCTGATTTGGGAAAGGAATTGAATTCCATTCCCTTCCAACTTTAAAATGACTAATTCACCCTGCTGCAACTCTGTTGCAACCCTGCTTCTATCTTTATTTTGCTTAAGGGTAAAATGGTAAAAATATAATAAGTGATTTCAATTCCGATTGATTCCAAACACTGGAATTGGAATTCAATTCTGTTGTTTACTATTCATTCCAAACATGGGAATTGGAATTCAATTTCGGACCGAAATTGAATTCCAATTCCTTACTTAAAAGTTTCCAAACAGGGTGTAAATGAATCGTCCGTCAACAAATTTAGTGTTCAATTTGATAATAGTTTTATAATGTATACAAAATCAATTAAATAAATAAGTTGTTATATGCGTGTTCAATTTGTTAATATTTATGAATAAGATTTAATGAATAATATTCATAAATAATATTATAAATAACGTTCAAAAACAATCATCTTCATCAATAAATCTTTTATCAACCTATTAAATGGATATTTTTTTTATATAAACCTACACGTTTGAATTATTAAATTCAGTAACTAATTAAACAAGTAAAAGTTTTAAACAATAAAAAAATTTTGAATTGAGAGCTCAATAACATTCAAACGAATCAAGCTTAAATCAAATTCAAGCTCATAAAAAATAAACCAAATCAAGTTTGAACAATCATTTCAAATGCTTAGTTCATTTTAGTCAAGGCATAGCTTGGCTCAATTATCTTATCAAACAAATTTGAACGTCCCAAAACTTAGCTCGATGATCTAGGGTAACTCGGACGGGGGTGCGGGCCCGCCCGGGCGGGGCATGTAGGAAGACTTAACCCCCGCGAAGCCTACAGAACAGAGAAGTCGGCCAATGCCCTAGTTGATGGCTGGCCAATCAGACCGTGAAGGGGCGGTCGACCTGTTTGAGGTGATGCCCAGTAGACGGACCGATGCGCCAAGCAACCAGGTTGGAAGCCTGGGGCATAGGGATGGTCGGACTAGATTCAGAATGCGAGGGTGGCGCCGTTATCGGCCAGTCGACCGAGCTGATATCGGTCGGTCTCGGTTGGGCCATCAGTGGCTGGCTGGCCAGCCCCGGGCGTCCGGTCGGCTTAGACAAGGTATCCGGTTCGACTAGTGGGTGCTCACGAGTTGTGAGGGATATTATCGAGTTCCTCTTGAAATACGAAGGACCCAGCAGATCTCCCTGTTAGACAACAGGACAGAGTGGACCTACCGAGGTGACGAACATTTATGGAAGGTGTGTGATCGTACCACTAGATTGTCACTAGGGGGACAGCAAGGCGACGCGGGGCCACTGAATTGACAGACAATTATGAGAGGTGGGCACCTGCACTGTTACGTCAGAGTACTAGGCAGTACTACGACAGGCTTGGCCGCCATTTTGTTGGCCAGCAAAGACCTGCTGTTAAATTCCTTGGCAGGAGGAGACCGGTCCTTGTCTGCTAGCTCGCCTATATAAAGGCCCCTTGGGGGAAAGAAAGGGGATCCATCTACAGTTCTCATCCACTATTCGCTAGAATCTCGAGCGTGGTTGGAGTTCTTTTGTAGTTCTTTCATCGGAGCTTCGCTCAGCTAATCTCTGTGTCCTCACCAAGGGGATAGTAGTCGGTGCTTCCTTCAAGCGTCCTAAGGAAGATTTAGCAGCTTACCTTCGACTAGCGACCCGGTCAGTCGAACCCCCACTACCCGGTCGGAGGGCTTATGTAACCCGGCCGATGGTCTCCTCCAGCGTCTGGTCAGCGACCTAACAGTCAGCCTTCGATCAAGATCCGAGCGAGTCATTACCGAATGACCCCCTTTTCACTTGCCCACAGGATCACTCGACTTGAATTGTTTACCACTCTAGTGGGATTTATTATTTAGGTTATAATTTCTCGAAATGTCTTTCTACTGGTGTTGGTTTATTTATGTTATACCAAGGAATAACTTCTAGTGCGGCAAGATTGGCTATGTTACCTGACCGACTTTACTTGGCAAATCCAACACATATGACCCCGCGTCGTATCATCATGATTCGTATTAATAATGTCCCTGGGATAGAATTGAATTGATTATTGCAGGACATAATTGTTATAATAGGATAAAGGTTTGAATTTTGACAAAGTCGAGAAAAAATAAGCTCTCCTCCATAATGACTTCCTGATTTATCTTTTTTATATTGACTTTGGGGTGGACTGGTAAGGGCATTAAGGACGAGTATTTCTCCTTTGTGCTATAATGATTCACACTAATAAAGTCTAACAATTGTGTCTAAGAGTAATTTAACTACTCAAGGGGATGCATTGAGTAATTAAAAAGTCGTCGACTTTTCAAGAATACCTAGACTATTAAAAAGAGATGTGTTGATTCAAAGGGTACATAAAAATTAATGAGTCACACATTAAACATATTAGCAATTTTTATTAGAGTAATGATAGGGAGAGTGAATTTGGGAGAGTGAATGGGAGAGTGAATGACGTGGCAGTTATTGTATACACGTCCGATCGTCGATCGGACACCACCGGCGACCTCTGATCACCGTCCCGAATCAAACTATGTCCTAAGAAGATCGGTGAACTCATCAGGAATCGCCGCAATTATGATCTCATCGCATTCACCGTCAATCCGGCTAGATCTCAATTACCGGCGACCCTGCCGGGTTCATCATCCCCCAAGACATAGTTTGATTCGAGACGGCAATCAGAGGTCATCGGTGGTGTCCGATCGGCGATCGAACATGTACACATTAGCTACACGTCATTCACTCTCCCAAATTCACTCTCCCAATCATTACTCTTTTTATTAACCTTATAGAATTAGAATGGTTCATTTTCATTTGATTTAATGGGAAAAGAATGAATAGGTTTGTGATTTTTTTTTCGAATCACTAGATAGAAAGGAAATAGAAATAAAAGTCTATTATTGTTCCTCTCAAAATATCTAAATTTTGATGTTTAATACCCCATAAATAGTTCGAATTGTATAGGAATAGCGGAATGAATATGCAGGTCTAGTGCTTCTACATGCAAATAGTATTCTCAAAGGTTATTCTCGCCATGCCCAATGATCTTGAGAATATTTTCGATCTCTCAACAACCCCTTTTGCATCTTAAGTATGAAAAACTTTGAGATAAAATTAAATATATGAAATGTCATAGCTCTTACAAGTACTAAAATAATTAGTTTAAAATTTATGAGGAATATTTTTAATTACAATTTGTTAGGTCTCCTTTTACTAAAGACCCCTTTAAAAAATTAATGTATATGCTGTTTAAGGTTTAGGAAACTCATTTTTACATGTCTGAGTAAGCGAGGGAGAGTGAAAGAAGGGCAGCACAATGCATTCAATGGGAAACTGAAAATGTTGGACTAGATAATAGATGAATCTGGGATGATCGGTCCGGTCTCACGAAAGTTTCCTATCGGTCACCAAGATAAATCGGAAAGCGCTCGCGGTGGGCGGTCTAGAAGTCCAGCGTCCTAGAGTTCGCATCCTATTTTTAAAAAAAATATATAAAATATATCGTAATTAGGAATCGAACCACGGATATCGTCAATGAGAAATTGAGCTTGTAGTTTGAGGAAGAAAGCTCTGCAGATTATCCTGGACGAGAATACAAGAATGCCTTCTTCTTTCTCTTCGCTTGTGTCTCCAAGAAAACAATTGTAAGGAATCTCAAAATCCAAGCTGATCATGGATGGCAAAAGGCTCATTTGATATGATATGCAAAATCAATACTAGTCTCAAAAGCAATGGATATGAAATCTTTCATTTGTGCCCCCCCCCCCCCCCCCCCCCCTTGTTTTTTTTTTTTGGAATTATAGTGATAATATGCATAGCTTGTTCTTGCCATGTCTACCCTCATTCTAATAAATGAGGTCACATTAAATCACCATGATAATTAATATACTTTTCAAACTCTAATGAATATTTCAATGATCTTAGAATATTTTAGATATTGGCCAACTCTTTTCTAATAGAAATCCTGCCAGAGTACCAATTTCGACTATACCTGTGGAGACCACCTGACTCTTTTCAAATGATACATTGGATTGGCATGAATTCATGTCTTTGTAACACCCCACTTATCGTCAACTTTGATTTAATTTGTTATATTATCTCAACAACACCTTTTGCATCTTAATTGATTTACCTTCTGATATTATTATCCTTCACTAATCACTCTTTATTTATAAAACATTTTATATTGTTTAACAGGATATGATTGACTCGTGTATGTAAATAACTCTCTTTATATGTTTTCATCTCTCTAGTCTCCCAAGGTTTCAGTGAGAGGTGCTATTTTATTGACGTATATGTTCTCTCTTCTCGGTCGCAAGCCTAGATGTAGAGTTTGTTATGGATCCGGAGAAACTTGCAAGGCGTGTTAATTTGTTGGAGATCTCATCCATCAATAAGGAATAATCGATTGTTCTATCAGCGGATATGATGAATTTGGTACAACAACCTCTGGCTCCTAAAAAGGTAAATTTGTTATCTTAATGATAATCCTAGAGTCAACTGCATAAATATGAAAGAAGGTAAATTTAGATAGCGGGAGGCGCATGGTAGAATAGAAAATACAGGTCGTCAGTTTTTTAGAATCAACCCCTAACTGTTATATCAGAAATATCATGCATCCACCGCCTCCACTACGTCATGAGAGAAGGGTTCCGTCTAGCTTTTAGTTTGGAAGTTTTAGATTAATATTGAGATTATTGAAGAGAATATTTTCCTTCTAGAATTCTGCTCATTCACTAATCGACGATATACTCTGTTTGATGAGCCTAAGTATTTCTTCAAGATCTCCTGGGTAGATAGTCATCTAACACGTATTAATATACATAGGAAGTGTCGTCAGCAGGATTTAGTGGAGTAATAGATTTTTGCCCTCTGACAATTTTCACAGAAGATGCTAAAATACTACGACAAAAATTTATCACTCCACTTGGCTTTCTCGTTGATGACACTGCTTGTCTAGATTAACATACGGCAAAAAGCATCCTCATAGAGGCTCAAATCAATTGGTTAAAGGGCGATAACTTTATTACAATGGGACAAAGAGTCAATTTCCGACGAACGCATGCCTTTGGAGGGAAAAAAATTCCTCCTACCCTCTAGCCACTTAGCGGTTGACTATAAACTAACTCCGTGATTTATTTTCCTTTACATAACCTGAAGACAAACTACGAGGAGTGTCTAGAGTGAGCATAATCACTTTTTGCTATAACATGCGTCCAAAGGCTTGTCGGGAGTTATTCCAATGAGGCCCCATCGATGTTAAAATAGTAAAATGAAGAAATAGAGTCAGGATTTCTATATCATAGCTAACCTTCTACAGGGAATCAAAATTTGAAATCTATTGAACTTGTGGATTCCAGGTTCAGTGTGAGTCCTGCCCAATTCTTATATGAAAAGGACTAATGTGTTGGATTTATCAAATGGAGACAGCTACGGCCAATCTTGCCGCGCTAAGATGAAGTTATTCCTCGATTCGTAAGTTAAGTAATAATTTGGCTTATGCAATCCAATCCTAAGAATTTATTTTTCCAATATCAACATGAATGAATGAGACCATTACACATTTATAGCATTTTTTTTCTTCTTTATCTAATGTCAATTGATGGGGTTGAGTACCCCGTGGCCGACACGTGGGCTGAAGAAATTATATAGCAAGATATAGCGAGTCTAAACGACTCTCTTTCCAGAGCTCTCAAGACCCTCTCGAGAAGGGGATCCCCCGAGACCCCCTGCGGGTAGACACGCCCCGGAGATCAAATCAGAGGGCGCACTCCCGAGATCACCTCGGAAAGTCAAGTCCCCGAGACCATCTCGGGAAGCGAAGTGCCCGGTGTTGAGGCAATCTGTGGTCCGGAGTGACCATGAGTTTTGATATTGGGCAAAGAGTTCATGTTAGGTTTCTCTTGTGTTCTAATATGTGTATGTTGAGTGTGCAAGTGGTACAGGTTACACATATTGACGTGACTGGACGACCTCAGTACGGTGAAGGGTGGCATGGAGACAAGCCGCGGGCTTATGTGCGCACCTGAGGGACTATGGAGAGCAGGGACGATGAGCTGAGGGGTGCGGACTTCGAGGCATACGTGAAGGATGGCATGGAGGTAAGCTGGAGGATTGCGTGCATCCGAGGGACGGGAGTCGAAGATGAAGAGGGCACGAAGGTAATAGTCGAGGTTGCTGATGAGGAGTCAGTCGAGTCGTGAGGGTACAAGTGCTGTGTGATTGTACTCGGGAAAGTCCTAGGGTTTGAGTGCTGAGAGAAGTGTACTTAGGAAGGGAAACCCTAGGTATGTGAGTGGGGCAGTCGATTGCCATTGGGGCAGTCGACTGATAAAACTCACAAAAAAGTTCTGGACCCTGGACCAGTCGACTGCCCTGGGAGCAGTCGACTGGTGGCAGCCAAAATTCGAACGTTAGGCGTATAACGGTCGGATTTTACTGGGGGTCCTAGGGGCAGTCGACTGGTGGCGAGTTGTCAGCCTTAAGTCCTATTTAAAGGGGGCTTCGTTTCGGTTGAGACTTTTGACGAATTTTATCTTGGTTAAAGGCAAAAAAGTAGTCTTGGTGCTCAGGTCTTGTCAAGGTGTTGTAGTGAGGTTTTTCCACCCACAAGGAGCGACAAGGGCTAACTGGAGGTTATCCGGAGAGTGATCCACCGACGGATTCTTAGATTAGTCACCCTTAGGGGTGGATACCAAGTAAATCGGTTTGTTAGTATTGTTCCTTCTGGTTAGTTTCATTTTTACTGTATATTCCGCTTGCAAAACTAACCGTGTAGAAAGAAAGGTTCGAAAAGTACTATTCACCCCCTCTAGCAACGTACAAGATCCAACACCCGGGATCCCCCCGGGCTAGAAGACCCCGAGATCACCTCGGGGAAGCGGAGCCCAAGAAGCGTTCGGCCTCAAGTAACGGTCCCCCTTTCTTCGGATTTGCGGATAACCATTATCCATTATCGCGGAGTCATCATGACCCATAAATGTCGCAACGGGTCGAACTTAATGACGGCATGGACCGTTGCAAAGGTTATCTGGAAACCGACAAATGGGGGGCATGGCAAAGATCGTGGAGACGCACGAAGGCAGCTGCCGCAGGTATAAAATGTACTCCAACCCCTCTGGTAAAGGGGTTATGCTCTCCTCGCTATTCGTACATTTTTCCTGCTTACTACTCATCTTCGCCATCAATACACTGACTTGAGCGTCGGAACGAGCTCTGCTGGACAACCTCTGACGTGTTCCCCTGACGGTTGTGTTGATCGCAGGGCGCAGAGTTCCTCCCCTCCTATTCTTCATCCACGTGAGCTGAATCTCGATGACTGATCATCGACGTCGATTCCTTTCGGAACATCAATATTAGGGTCATTTGTCTATTAAGGTTCTGGTCGACCAAAACTTTCATTCTTTGATTGCTGAATGTCAGTAAGTGCTTTAAGTTGAACTAGAACAACTTGAGCTCACACAAACAACTTGGGTTGACCCACCCAAAATTGTGGGTCAACCTAAGTTGCATGTTGTAAAATATAGGCCATCTAGAAGCAAGCCTAGGTCATCCAAACTTCTTTTTCGGGGCAGTCCAACCTTAAGATTGACCCACTAAAAATGTTGGGTTGACCTAACCCATCATAATTCTGAAGGTTAGAGGTTGTTTAAGTAGCCCAAGTTTAAAGATGATGCTCTCAAAATAAATCCTACCGTTATCTGAGTAAAGTTCCGTTTAATCCGTTGTATATATTACGATTGTGTTTGATTAGGAGTAATGTAATCCAGTTTGTAATGTAATTAGGTCTGTAATATAATCCAACTTACATGTTGTTGACCTTGTAATCCAGATTACAAAATTTTAACTAGTTTTTATAATACAGATTATATTACATTACAGTTTTAAAATTATATAAAATAAAATAATTAATCTTATAATATAATCATGTATTACATTAAGGCTATGTTTGGTAGGGATAATGTAATCGGGTCTGTAATGTAATCAAGTTTGTAATGTAATCTTGATCACATTGTTATGTTTGGTAATGAGTTATATGTAATCTTTGATAATCATTATAAGTTGGATTCCTTTGTTTGGTGAGGGGTAATCTATCTTGTAATGTAATCAAGATTGACGACCGACGACCGCCGACGGCCGGCGACCGGCGACCGGCGACGACCGGCGGCCGACGACCGCCGCCGGTCGGCCGGCAACCGGCGAACAACTTGCGATCGACGACCGTCGCCGCCCAACCGACGACTTTACAATCTGTAATGTAATCCAGATTACGGAGGTTTTGTTTTGTAATCCAGATTACAAATCATCAACCTCTTTTGTAATCGAGATTACATTACAATTTTAAAGTTATTCCAAACAAATGAATTCAACTTGTAATGTAATCTTGATTATATTACAGGGTGAATTACACCCTATTAAACGCAGCCTAAAAGATTAATTATCCCTCATCAAACACAGTCTAATATGCTTTGTATCAAGTTCAAGTTTTGTTTTTATGTGATATGATTTTGTGGAATCGTATTTCTATTTTGTTTCTCTAAATTTTTAATATGCTTTGTATCAAAATTTAAAATCCTCAAATTCTTTTTAACAGCTATAACAAATTAAAATAAAATTTGCATAGAATTGAATTATATATATATATATATATATATATCTGAATTAACTTAGATTGGATAATGTTTTCTTAAAAAAAAAATCGAACTGATTACTCATGCCGTTGTGTGGAACATTTGCGATCAACAAATTACACGTGTGCAAATTAGATTACATTTAAAACAAATATAATTAAAGCAGATAAATAGATGAGGATATGCATTTAGAATAAATTAATATTAATTATTATTTTTAATATAATACAATATCAATTTTTAATACTATATATCTATGTGATAAAAGATGATTTACTCGTCCGACGCCTTCGTCATCCGTCTCAAAATCAATATGGAGGGGGTAAATCATAGAGATTACTAACCGAGATGTTATAATTAACGACCTGCAAAGGCCTTTGAGGGGTCATCCGTTCCAGAATCAATATCTAGGCGCTGAGGGCTCGGGAAATCTAGGCACCGAGCTACCGACTTGCGAAGGCCTTTAGGAGGTCTTCTGAGCTCGTGCGGCCATCAAGAGCTCGTACTCCTCGGGCATGACGGTCATCATGACTCGGTTGGGATATTCCATCATGCACTTACGATCAAGCAGAAAGTCCCTCCTTCTAGTGCCAAATTTGATTCTGTCGCGAAGCGAGATGGACTCCCAAGAGAAACGTGGTCTCCCGAGGGTCGTGAGCTGCTGACGCTGGCTCCGATCTGCAAGAAAATGACCGTTAACATTCCGTCGAGAAAAATCCCCAACAAGGCCCGCCGACGGTCAAGTCAGTCTCCGGTGGTGGAAGAACAAGAAAGCAATGGAACAGTAAACACACTATTGCGCGTACCTGGGTGAAGGGGAGCGGAGGGGCTTATATAGCCGAGGGAGCTGACAGCTTCTGCCTGGCCTGCCACCTTTTGTCATATGCGGGGATAGGGCAAGGCATAGCCAACGGTGGCAGGGTAAGGTGTCGCATACTGAAATAAGGAAATGGGCGCTGTCAGCTTATGGGCGAGCGCCGTTAGGCGCCGCTCGGCCGGACACAAGCGTAGGTAGTCGTGGTACGGGGTGCCAGGGTATGGCAAGGGGATCATGGCGTTTGCGGGATACTCGTGATTCGGGCCTGAATGATATCAGGTCTGCGCCGACCCCGTATTTCTTCTGCTGGTCTTGTGACAAGGAGTGAGTGTTTCTGTGGGTTGCGACAAAACCTCGCGCGGTAGTGCCGACTGGTGGCTTAGAGTGAACTCGGGCCCTACGGTCTCTATCCTCTAGGATAGCTGTGCTTCCCAAGTCAGGGTATGCCTGGGCCGAAATACTCAACTGAACCTAGAGTGAAGTGGTTGAAGATTCAGTACCCTTCTGGCTCGGGACTTCTCTGACTCGGGCCCTCGTCATTGGGGAACTCTGTGGTTCCGGCCTCTATTGGCTCGGTGACCGCCCTCCGGTCGGGGTCGATGTCTCACCGACCCCCGAAGGAAACGGGTTGGGCCGCCCCCTTGAGCCCTCCGTTTGCCAGGCTTAGGGCACCCTTGGCGCTAACCCCCTCTAACGGGGCATTAGGCTGACTGGCCAAGCTATACACAAGCTAGACCGGGATCAAAATATATATATATATATATATATTAATTTTAATAAACCCAAATTAATATTTTTAATTTAATTATAAATTTAATACATTATTAATTTAACATATTTATATAATCATTAAAGTATTTAAAATAGATAATCAATATAAATATTAAACTACATTATCTTAAATTTATTATAAACTTAAAAGTTATTATGTATTTTTTTCTTGAAACGTGACCAATTTATAAAATCATATAATTGACGAATCTTGGACAATCAGATTCCATAGAAATTTTTAATCGGCAAGATAAATTAGAAAGTAATCATGACTGACGATCTAGAAGTTTAACATCCCAAAATTCATATTCTATTTAAAATTTTTTTTATAAAATATATCGTAATTAAAAATTAAATTATAAATATTTAAAATAATGATTAATCGTCCTATCACTGGAACGTAATCCCCGGACATGGCCAATCGGCTCTGGTGAAAACATGATGTCAAGTAATTATTCATTGAATAGTTCCAAAATCAACATTCAACTATATGATATATTAATAAAATATCGAAAGTTATGCGTTAAAAACACTTTAAAGGACGCTTTTTTTATTAGAATCCTAAAAAATTAAAAACTAAACGTAATAAAGGGTATTTTGCTTGACTTATTAGTGTTTTAAAACATTAATATTTTAAAACATAACTAGGCAGATAAACTAATTTTATTGGAATTATTGAACTGCGAAGAAGTCCATGTGAGCAAAAATTCATTAAATCGAACTGATTGAAATTTAAAGTTGGATTCGATTAACTTGAAAGTTTAGTTTGTTTTTTTAAATATCAATTTAATCAATTCAGTTTTAATTTTAAATATCAAAACTTGATTAAATCGATATTATGAATTAAATCGAAATCGAATCAAATAGAAAATAAATTAAATCTAAACAAATCAAAACCACATTGGAACCAAATCAAATCGATATAATCAATTAAATCAAACCAAATTGAAATTAAAACAAATCAATATTATAAATTTTATTAAATTAATCGAAACCAAATCAGTGCCAAATTAAATGAGTGTCAAACCAAGCCTAACTAAAAAATTTTGATTATTTCTATAAAAAAATAAATTAATCGATATTTTATCGATTCAATCGTTTAATTTAAAAAAATTCGATCGATTAAATTTTTAATTTAATCTATTCGATTTAAGGGAGTGTTTGGGAGAGCTTCTGCTTACTGCTTTTTAGCTTCTAGCCATGCAAAAGTGCTTTTGAGTGTTTGGGAATGCCAGATTCTGCTTTAACTTCTGCAACTTTTACTCAAAAGCTAGAAGCAACAATTTGATGCTTTTTTCTGCTTCTGCTTTTTTGCTTATGGTGTAGAATTAAAAGTTGACATTTATACCCTTAATAAATTTATTATTTTACATAATTACCATCACATTTTTAAATAAAATCTTATATTTTTATATAATTTATATTTTCAAAAAAATTTATACATATTTGTATAAATTTATATAAATTTTATTATTTTATTATTTTTTATATTTTTATTAACTTTATATTTTTTTTAAATATATATATTATTAAAAAAATAATTTTGATATAATATTTAAAATATAATATTAAATATATAAAATATTATAAATCATGTATCAAAATTATATTTAGATAATTGAAAAAAATTAATTTTGATAGTTTAAGGATATTATTGTCATTTAATTAAAAATTAAGCTTAAAAGTGATTATTCACCAAACACTCAAACTTTACCTTGTATCAGCTTTTGACTTCTATTTCCAAACACTGCATACTTTAGCTTCTTACTAACTTCAAGATAATCACTACAAGAATCACTTTTCAAGAAGTAAAAGCTCTCCCAAACACTCCCTAAATCGATTACACACCCCTAAATCCATCTCCAGACTTTCAGTTGCACCACTAGAGCCAACATTGTGAGCATTAGTTTCACACGAATGTGACATCTGCAGAGTTTCACTGTGGGTCAAACTTACTTACCAAGAGCTTTTTGTTTTAGCAACTCATAATTTTAATTATTATTTTTTCTATCAAGCGACAATTAAAAGCCCATGGCAATAACTAAAAACTCTTGCTAATTAGTTCGACTCCAATGTGCAAAATTTCATGTCCAGCTCAAAGAAAGCAACAATTGTTGATAGAGACAAGAGATTCTCAAGGAAACTAAAACCTCGCTAACTAGATAAAAATGATTGAAAGAACTGCAAAGATCCCTAATGAACTTGCAATGAAACTCGATCAACTACGTCTAGAGCTCATCCTGCAACCATCAAATGAACAAATTGTTAGCATCATTGTTAAGATGTACTAAATAACTAACTGCAGTTCCATAATAATTGATGGAATGTATTATAGAAACAGGGAGACAAGATAAGAGAATTTTACATGAGTATCCTTTTCATCCTCGGCATCTGAATCAAACTTTGCATCATCTTCTGCCTCATCCTCGTCTTCAGCCTGTTATTGCACAGATTGTCAAGTGATTCACTGAACAAAGTCACTAAGAAGATACAAGAATTGAGAATGAGTCAATTAGAATCTTACATCCATATCTGACTCATCAACTTTTGATGCCTGCAAAAGATGAAGTGCTTGGTTAGAAAGTACATATCGACTAGTTGTATAGATAATGAAAAGCTACATAAGTGAGTTACATTGATAGGACAAATAAACCTTGGGAGAGATGCAACTACAAATGATAAACTTGTGGAGTCTCGCAACTATTTCAGACTGACAACATGGAACTTATAATACCAATCATTAAACTCTATGTATACATGGCTGTTAATGCAAAGGCAGATAGAAATAGAAAATATATAAAATATTCGTAAATTTAAAAAACAAATTGTAATCATATAATATGAGAACGATCCTTCCGGAGAAAATTACTGAAGATTAGGAAATTCAGGTAATTGAATAACTGGTCAAAGAAATGAAATTCCTACAAAATCAAGACATGATTTGATTCTTTACCCCACAAAAAAACTTATTTATAGTAATAGCGGTAGCAGTCATCAATCAGTTTCACACTACTATGGTTTGAATGAGCTAAATGTGCAAAAGACAACAACAAACTTGGAGAATTATAAAACCTTTTAAGAGTTTGAATATTTTATATCGTATACGGCTTCAAAAATATTGGAAACTTTAGAAGAATAAGAATACATAGTGTGTTATGAACCCAGAAAGATGAATAAGATGAATAGACTAGGATAACTCAAAAAATAATAATACCTCCTCTTCCTTCTTTTTCTCAGCCTCATCAAATGCTGCCTTCTCAGCCTGTAAGAGAAAATCCAAAAATAAAATAGGGATCCTACTGCAAGGGCGTCCAATAAAATCTAACGACAAATTTTTTAGAACCCACATCTTTATTTTTACCCCATGTTTCTACAACAAGCTTTTTGGCATATTCAGGATCATCAGAGACCAAAATGTTATCAAACAGAGTTCCAGATTTCACCTAAGACGCACATAAGCAAATCAGATATGCAGATTTACAAACCAAAATGGGCAACTGGATTACATTTGGAACATTAAAGTGTAAAGTAAATCTACCTGCCATAATTCAATGCCTACATATCTCAAATTGGGGTAAGCATAGATGTAGGGATCATCCTTGAAATCTGCAATAAATAAATAAATCAAAACACAAATGTGAACATACTCAAACTCAGAACTCAGAAGTGAAAAAAAATAAAAAACAAAACAAAATAAAAAACCTGGGTTATCAATCAATGGTGCCTTCCATTTTCCCTTGTAATTGGGATTCTTAATTTTCTAAACACAAAAAATAAAGAAATTAGAATTCATGTTTTTGTTCTATGAATATCCTGCTAACTAATTTTATGGTATATAGACCTTTTGCTTCCATGGTCCCTTGTATTCAGGGTTGGGAATGGTCGGTGCTGTCCATTCACCATCTTCTTCATCATCCCAATCTTCAGGCTGCAGATATACCAGTCATGTAATGGCAAAAATAGGACACATTGACACAGGAATAGCCCTCATAAAATCAAGAAACTTTAAAATTTTACCTTTTTGGCATCAGAATCAGGAATCTCCTTGGGAATATCATCATACCCCTTCAATAAGAAAATTAAGGTGGCTTAGCACGATTAGAATTTAGAAGTGTAGATCAAGCTAAATAAAAGATAATTTTACAACAGGAAGCAAATACAAGCTGTTGTGACATCCCAAGTAAATACAGAACATTATTTTTGCTATAGTCTGTAATCTGTTTGTGATTTATATGTTATCATCCCAAGTAAAATTTGAACCTTAGTTGTGCACTTGGAAGCATTCTGTATGTGATATATATGTAATCATGCTAAGTAAAATCAGACCTTAATTCATGCAAGACTAATTGGTCAACGATTTATACCTACAATCACATCCCAAAAACAGTAAAATGAGATTAGCAACCCTCATAACAAATTAGCAACTACAAAATTTCTGAGGTTTGAGCATGATCCTTTGCCTGCATGAACAACTAATGGAGAAAAAAAAAGTGGAAACCGCCAAATGAGCAGAGTTATATTTACCTCAGGTTTCTTGTCCTCTGGATCAGGGATGTACTCCTTGTCATCCCAATCTTCAGGCTGCAACACAAAACAATCAAAACAAATAAGAGTTAGCACACATCACAAGATATGAACCATTTGAAGATAGTACTTACCTTCTTGGCATCTGGGTCTTTGATTTGCTTTGGAGGAAGAATATCCCAATCGCTGTACAAACTACCGGTTTGCTTCTCATTGTTATCAATAAGAATGCTATATGTAGCATCTGGACGGACAATGAAAGTATACACATGGGTTAACTGATCAGTCTCGCATGCAACTTCTTTCTTAATCAAGTGGTTCTTTCCATCACGTGTGAAGATGGCATGAACCTTTTTAGTGCTGTATCCACAGATATCAGGTCCAAACATAATACTGCAATTTCCAAATTCAGAGGACCAAGTTAGATAAATGAAGTCAGGAACCAGTATAAAATGACTATTAGTACCTGTACGGTGTATCTCCACCAAATTTCTTCTGATCAATTTCACCACTAAGCAATTTAATGTAACCACCACCACAGTCAAGTTTTTGTTCATGTTTTACTGAGAATTGGAATACTAATGTCTTGTCTTTGTTGCTGAACTCAGGGAACTCTGCTGAAATAGCATAGAATCTGTAGTCTTCGGAGGTTTGGATTCCTGAAGGCAAAATTACCGTTAATCCACCAACTAATAACAAAGATAGCACATTACAATTGATTGTTCGGTTCTACACATTGAAAAGTAATTTCATTAACAAAAAAAATAATGGCATTGACAAATGAGAGTACCTTTGTCTTCAGCATCGCCTGTCCATTTTCCAGAAGTGTAGTTCCATTCTCCTGCCACGTTCTCATCCTTCTTCCAGTCGGATTTGATCCACCGATTCTCCCATCCATCTTTGGAAATGAATTTAAAAAAAAGTGAATTAAGAACAGTCAGTAAACGACAATATCAAATACAAAATGAGGATCAAATTGGGGGATAATAGCTTCAACAAAGTACAATGCCACATACAAAAGGAGGATAAAGCCGGGAGATACATAAAGTGTAGAGAGATCAAGATTGGGCAAACTAAGAGTATCAAGCATTAAAAATCTAATGATTTCTTCATCTGACAAGGAACTCAACCTAACATTCTATGTAACAGTCCACGCGATCCCAGAGAAAATTGTCGCAATGCCTTTTACTAACGGTCATAACGACTTAGTACAATCTTATATACCCCTAAGAAACGAAAAAAAAAATTATCATTTAAAGGACAGGGATCTGCTTAAAAAATTAGCGACTTCCTGACTAAACCAAAGCACTGAAAAAGGCCAATGCAATTGAAGAAAGAACTATAGCTGGGTAATTTTCATTCCAACTGCGCATGGAACAGAGTGAAACCAAACAGATGATCGAAACAATTATCGAAGCTTGAGAAGAGGATGATACAAATATCATATACCATCACCAATCAGAGCCAGAAACAGGAAAAAGTGATCGACAAAAGTTAATAAAAATTCAAACTAAGAGGGAATAAATGCGCGTCGAGATCGGAGGAATAGACTAGATCCAGATCGCGAATAGATCGTAAAGGTGCTCATACCGTCAAATCGTTCCTCGAAGTAGACGTCGGCGGAGACGATGGAAGCGACGGCGATCACTGTGGCTAGGGCAGCAACGAGAAGACGACTTCCCCAGATCGCCATTACTGGTGAATTATACGTTTTGGATCTTATTATTCGATAAATAGAAGAATTTATTCGTTCTAGAAACTTCCAGGTAACTTTGCTCCGCCTCACCGAGTTGCCCCAGGGAAAGAACCTAACCAATGCAATTTTGCCATGTGGAAAAATCGACGTGTTGGTCTTTTATAGGCTTCATGCAGTAGACAACTACAAAAACTTCTAAAAATTAATTGGGCCAAAAATAAAAAAAAAATTGTTTTTATTATTTTACCTCACTACGAAAAAAAATTCGAAAGAAAGGGCATTTATCAATTTTTTATTTGGAACTTCAATTAAAAATATATTCCAATGTAATTAAAATTGATCCAACTTATTAAAATTAATTAAATATTATTGCAGTTATAAAAAAAATTATAATTGATAATTTTGGCCAAATTATTATAATATCTTGGTGTTAATCAAAACTATGTAGGCCATTATAAAAATTGCTTGAAAAAGTTTTGATTAAAGTTGAGCCAAATATAATGTAAACATGTTGGAATGCGAGTATTTTGAAAATGAAAAAAAAAATAGTAAGAGTGTTAATTTATTAAACATGGGTGTAATTTAAAGATAAAAAAATAAACAGACTTATTTACATACATGAATGTCAGTCATATCCTTTTAAATAATTAATATAAATGTTTTATGAACAAAGAGTGATTAGTGAAGGAAATAATATCCAAAAGTAAATCATAATTAGATGCAAAAGTTGACGATAAGTGGGGTGTTACAAAGGCATGAATTCATCTCCAACAATGTGTGATTTGAAAAGAGCTAGCAAGGTTCTCGCGAATGTTATCGAGTTGGTACTTGAACAGGTTTGCTACCAGAAAAGAGCTAGCTAGCTGATATCTAAAATATTTTAAGATCATTGGAATATTCGTTAGAGTTTGAAAAGTATAATAATTATCATCGTGATTTAACGTGCCTCATTTATTAGAATGAGGGTAGACATGGCAAGAACAAGCTACAATTGTTTTCTTGGAGACACCAGCGAAGAGAGAGATGAAGACATTCTCGTCCAGGATAATCTGCGGAGCTTTCTTCCTCAACCTACGAGCTCAGCTTCCCATTGACCGCACTGTGATCAACAAGCTGCCCTTCTTTCACTCTCCCTCGCTTACTTAGCCATGTAAAAATGAGTTCATAGAGATTTTCGTCAAGCTCTATCGCCTTTTATCTCTTCCTAGCGCATAGATGATAGAACGACGTACGGTACAATGGCAAGGGAAGAGAAGAGACTTTATGGAGCCTCGCTCTCGGGTAAGGAAGGAAGAGCATGCGAAGAGAGGGAAGGTGCGCTTTCTGAGAGGCGATTAATTTGCTAGATTTTAGTCCCACATTTCTTGTACTCGGTGTTCTTTCTGCAGAGGAAAGTCTAAATTTGTTTAGGGTTGGGTTGACAAACCATGCAGCTGTGTAATAGGCACAAAGCGAATTATTCTTTCGCCTTTTACTAAAGAATACCGTGTGCCTATTACGAAAAACAGCATACATTAATTTTTGAAAGGGTTTCCTTTGTAAAAGGGAGCCCTAACAAAATGTAATATAAGATTTTTTCTTTTAAGTTTAAAATTAATTATTATTTTAGTAACTTAAGAGTTAAGGATATTCAAGTATTTATTTATATTATTCTATTTGATTGTTTTTGCGATTAATTTGAATTGAATATTCTTTATGTTTTTAATTTAAATAATCTTTTAAAATCAAATTCGTTCTCGTATTTTATCATGTCTGAGTTTTGTTAAGAGTTTGTGTTAAAATTATTTATGTTTTTAAGTTTGGAATTGAATTTTAAATATCATATTTATATTTTTAAAAGTAAATTTTAAATACTAATATTTTCATATTATTCATTTTAATTAACGATAAATGATATACTATAAGAATTATATGGCATGAAAGGCTCAGGGGAAAAAAAAAGAAGGCGAAATCCTTGCATTCTAAATTTACTCAATGCACTCCTTTGAGTAGTTAATTTACTCCTAGATACAATGGTTAGACCTTTATAAGTGTGCCTAACCAAGCCACCTTCAAATTATAAATTATTCATAACATATAGTTGTTAGGCTTTGTCAGTGCATCCATTTGGCTATTCAAACACATATCTTTAGATTAGTCATAAAGTTGAAACAATGACTAGATCTTTTTTAAAAATTTTTTATTTTTCCACCTATGTATCTAAGCTTATCAATAAGGACACTTTACATGAGTTGTGCCTCTTAGAGCTTAAGATCTTGAAGGGATGAAACTGATTAATACAATAAGTGGTATATGCATGTGTGATTGTTCTAATAAATTTAAATATTAATTCTTAATGGATATAAAATACTTTTCCATGTAAAAGGTCGTCGTGCTATGACAAAATATTCATCCCTCGTAATTTATTTGTCTTATCTAATCGGAGGACCAACGATATTGAATCTGTTTGAGATGAACATTATTTTGCTCCAATAGTGAATATAAAGGGGAAACAAGCCTAATGTGTTCAAAGGTACATAAAAGGGCTTTAGATGTAACACAAAAATTAAAAAATAAAAAATAAAAATTAGGCAAGAGCGACGGACATATAAATATCCGTCGCAAAGTTAACGACGGATATTTAATATTCGTCGCTAGTAGCGAACGACAATTAACCCTGTTGCTAAAAAAATTGATGGAAATTCGAGACCGACTGGTGACGACATATGTCCGTCGTTACAAGTTAAAATCCGTCGTTAGTAGCGATAGACAAGTTAAATCCGTCACACTTAGCGACGATGAATTTGAATCAGTCGCTAATAGTGACGGATTAAAATAGTCCATCGTTATAGTTGGGATAAACTTAGGGTTTACGTCCCACGGCTGCCTTCCTCCTCACGCACGCATTTTCTCCTTAGGTGATCTCTCCTCTGATAATTCTTGTTCTCGCGACCGGTGATTTCCTCTGGGTACTCCTCCTCCGGCCACTCCACCTCCGATGACCCTTGCTCTAGCTTCTGGTAAAGGAAGAATTTTTTTTCGTTCTCGCCTCCTTGCGTACACGGCCAATTCTGTCCTCGTAAATTGCTTATAATTTATTATTCTCATACTACTTGATCATACGGCTAGATAGAATAAAATGCTTATAATTTTTTAGGATTAATAGTCATAAATTTAGTAGCTTGACTTGTTAATCATCCCGTTTAAATTAATTAGACTTGCAAATTACTTGATTTACTATCGATTAATAGAATTCAGTTATGTTGTATCTTTTTTACTTCCTATGTTATCTTGTCCTCATACTGCTTGATTATTTTGTTGGAATTTTATGATTTTGCCTTATCTCCCTAAGGCTTAAAGAAATAGAGTGATAACATTCTATGACTCTATCTTTAAAATTTTATGAAGCAAGAATCAGAAATAAGCTAACTTAAAACAATTAAAAAAATTTTGAAGGCTAATACTTGTGAGTTTGGAGAGACTTGAGTCAAACTGATATTTACTCTGTGTTTTGCCGAAGTAAGGTATAAACCTTGATATCTTAGTAGTTAACTTGATTCAAAATTCAAGGTTTGGGTAAGAATTTTTGCACTATAGTGGGAAAGTTTTATTTTATTTAATTTTTAATTTTGTGCACTATAGGAAGAGTATGTTTAGTTTCATGAGACCTAAATGATTTAAATTTAATTATGATTGATTTCACATGATTAACCATATTGAAGTTATAATGTAAAATTCTGACAATTCTTTTTGATAATTTTAAGTATTTCAATTTTTGTATATAGGCTGCTGAATTGTAGAAATCTTCCATTAGTTGGGAGGTATTCAAGAAAACCCATAAGAAGAAAAATAGGTTTTGATATTGATCGACGCTCCTTAGCAATTAAAGTAAGTATATTTACTTTAGTATATTTTTCTTTTGCTTTTTATAGAGATTAATTCAAATTTTTTTTATAGGAAGCAATGACCATTAGAGTTGCACATGTGTCTCAGTCTGTTGTTGAGTGGGAGGGTTCTCAGCTTCTTTCCGCTGACCAGGCAAATGACATTTATTATTATATCGTCGGTGGAAAAAGGAAGACCGCCCTATACGACCTTGACTCTCATGCCAAAGTTGTATACAATCGGATGAGAGCTTTAGGAGTTAGGGGCAGACCGAGTTCCTTTTTCTTATCTAGTGAAGTACGTCAATTGCAGAAGGAGAATCAAGATCTGGATGTTCAATGGTGAATTCAATGCAAACACATTTGAACACACTAGGACAGTACTTTAGAAACATTAAAAACACCTTATACAATGCAAGGTTTCTAATGCAAACACCTTTGAACACACCCGAACAATTAGCGTCTCTTAGTTGTGTCGTGCAATGCATAAGGGGCAAGCCCCTTTCTTGAGTTCAATGATAACCTTCGGGGTCATTGGGCTTGCCATGTAGGCGGCTCTTCTTATGGGATTCTACGCTTTCATGTAATCGAGTTGGTTTAATTTAGCCATTCACATTCCCGGACTTTGTTCGATCCTTTTAAGAGTTTGTCCTCATGTAATTGCAATTTGACTTGGGTCAAATCATTTTCTCCACTACCATCCTCATTGGTAAAAAAAATAAAATAAAAAATATATAATTTCCAACATTATTGGAGAGTATGTAGCTTTTCTTCTATCAGATGGTAAGATTCGTTCGGCAACGTGAATCACAGTGCATTTACCATTGAATGGAGATGTAGCCATAATGGTCTCTACACTAATCAACTCAATATATCAGTTAAATCTAAGAATATTGACGATTTAAATATGTGTCCTCGAGTGTTTTTTTATTTATCTGGTTGAACAATAAAAATTTCGTTAAACTAAATCGATCACTTTCAGAATAATCGGTTTAAAATGTTAAATATACGTGAATTATGAAGGAAAAAAAAAGAGCCAGCTTGGATTTGGTAATTAATAATTCGGTCTTTTGATATCCATGTTCAGTTTGGATTTTGAGATTGAAGAAGACATTCTTGTCCAGGATAATCTGCGGTGCTCTCTTCCTCAACCTGCCAGTCATATTGCTCCGCTTCCCATTGACTGCACTGTGCTCAACAAGCTGCCCTTCTTCTACTCTCCCACGCTTACTTAGCCATGTAAAAAAGAGTCCCTAGAGCTTGTTGTTAAGCTCTGTCGCCTCTCTCTCGCGTCAAGGAACGACAATGGCAAGGGAACGGAAGAGGCTTTACGGAGCCTCGCGTTCGCGCAAGGAAGGAGGAGCATGCGAAGAGAGGGAAGGTTCGGCGTCGCAGGAGTGATTAATTTGGCTAGCGTTTAGTCCCACATTGCTCGTACTTGTTGCTCTTTCTGCAGAGGAAATTATAAATTTGTTTAGGGTTGCTTGTGCATTAAATATGCAGCTGTGTGATAGACTGATAGGTACAAAGCGATTTATTCTTTCGCCTTTTACAAAAGAATACCGTGTTCCTGTCGTTATAAACAGCATATATTAATTTTTGAAAGGGTTCTTTTGTAAAGGAGAGTCCTACCAAATAAAAATTATGAAATATGGTATGTTTAATTTTTTTCTCATTTTTTTTAATATTTTAGAAAGCTAATGAGTTCAATATTAAGTGTTATCTAAATTTTATGTTTACAAAGTCCCTATTTTGTATGTTCATCAGAAACAAATCTCACAGTCGTCTAAAAGTAATATATCTTGGCTAGTGACTTTATTTATAGCGTACAAGAGAAATATAGGAGCATGATAAGCTTTGTTTTCTCTGTTTCTCACTTGAATTGAAACTAGCATATAAGCTGCTCAAAAACCCAAAGCGAAATACATTAGCAATATGCAGTCAGAGGGACAGAGATACCTATCATTGATATGAATATGGTTACAAGTTTCATTGCCTCAAATCCACACATCGATATGAATTACTGAATTATTTCATTAAAAAAAAATAGAAAAATGATTCTTTACTTTTGTAATGGGGAAACAGTGCCCTTTTTTTTTTTTTTTTACCATTTGATATTTATAGTGCTATTTATATTTTGGACAAATTAAAAGAGTACTAAATTATGTAAATCATCGAAAGGGACGTCTCTTATTAAAAAAATAATCAAAAGGGTTTTTTGTTCTCCGAATACCCATTATTTAAGGGTATTATAATAGCTATCAATAGCTATTATAATGTATAAAAGCTATTTAGTAATTATTATTGTTATTTTCAAATTATTTTAGGATTTTATCATTAAGATTTAAGATATAAGATTTACAATTTAACTATTACTATTTTAAAGTGTTTTGATTAATTTAAATGATTTTGATTAATGTAAATAATTTTGACTAAGTATAAACAGAATTTTGATACAAGATTGATTGGTGTGTAGTAATTTTGATTAAATTGAATAGTTAATTTTTTTATCTTATAGTAGCTACCAAATATCTTATATATAGTGAAGTAGCTATCGATAGCTACTATACGTTATAGCTAAATTTTAAAACTTAAAATCTTGAGATCTAAATCATAAACTATATCAAAATACATTAGACCAACTTAGTCAAAATTATTAAAATTTTATCAAAATCATTTTAAACTAAACAAAATTATTTTAAAACAATTATAATAACTACTTAGTAAATTCTACACATTTTAATAGCCACATAGTAATTTTTACCCGTTGTACCAGATAGTCGTAACTGTTAAAAAAATAACATTGTAATAAGTACTTATAGCTACTACAGAATTACTGAATAAGTATTATTTTAAAAATAAAATTTCTGATGGGATACTCTTTTATTATATATATTTTTATTTAAAAAGAAGTCATTCAATTTGCATAATTTGGAGCGCTTTTTTTATTTTTTTTTGTTTTGGTCATTATGTTTTATGAAGGGCAGAAACAAAACAGGAATGACAAATTCAATGGGCTCCCAATCAAGGTAAGCTAGGACGAGGGAATTTTATCTTGAACAATAACTCATTCATACAAATGCAAGAACTCTTAGCAAGCTAATTAAGAAATGAAAGAATGCTACCAAAAGCCCTTACTACTTATCTGATCAATCACACACTGTTAGTCTGTCTTGCTACGACGGCCTATCGTATCAGCTCAGCTTCTTCGTCAAATGACTGCTTCTGCCTCGCTAGGCTGCACTATTTTATCTTCACCAATGCAAAAGGATTCATTCATGTTAAGCTTGGAGGAAAAAATCTTCGCAACAGCTTCCCATCATCCACAGAAGCATTGTGTCAAACACCTGAAACAATGTCCTTCAAAGCTACGCATTCCTCCACCCTTGTGGACTCTGCGAAGCTCCAACCCGGATCCTTGCGCAACCGACCCTCTTTCACAAACTTCCGCACCTCTTCTGCCTCCTGCCATCGCCCCATCTCGACATACAGATTCGACAACACCACGTAATGCGCGATGTTTTTTGGCTCGAGCTCCACCAGCTTTCTCGCCGCTAGCTCGCTGATTGTTAACTCCCCGCGAGCTCTAGAGCCATGGAGGAGGGATCCCCAGATGACCACGTTGGGCGCAAACGGCATCGCTTCTATGAACCTGACAGCCTCGCCTAGTAAGCCGGCGCGCCCCAGGAGATCGACCATACAGCCGTAGTGCTTGATCCCCGGGCGGAATCCGTACTTGCCGGCCACCATCGCGTCGAACAATTGCCGCCCGGATTCGACGAGGCCTGAGTGGCTGCAGGCGCACAGGACGGCGATGAGCGTGATGCCATCCGGCCTGACGCCCTCGGCCTCCATCCTCGAGAGCCATTGGAGCGCTTCTCTGCCGCATTTGGCGAGGGCGAGCCCCATGATGACGGAATTCCAGGTGTATGCATTCCTCTCGGCCATGCGCCAGAACACTTCGAGGCCGGCGTCAATCCGACCGCATTTACTATACATGTCCACGAGTGAGGTCCCGAGGACGACGTCGAGCTTCCAGCCGCGGTTGCGAATGTAGTCGTGGATCCAGACGCCGACGTCAAGGGCTCCGTGGGCAGCGCAAGCGACCAGGGCGCTTACCATGGTGACGCGGTTAGGAGTCACGCCGGCGAAATGCATTCGCTCGAAGGCGAGAAGGGCGTCGCCAGGACGGTGGCATCCTGCGTAACCGGTGATGAGGGTGGTCCAGGCCACGACATCGGGGGCGGGCATTTCATCGAACAGTTGCTCGGAGGAGGGGATGTCGGCAGCCGTGGCGTAGAGGTGGAGAAGGGAGTTACGGACGTGGAGGTCAGAGTCGAGGCCGAATCGGAGAGACAGGGCGTGAAGCATGCGGCCGCGAGGAAGGTCGCCGTGGGGAAGGGACTTGAGGACGAGAGGGAAAGTGTATCGGTTGGGTGGGACGGTGGAGCGGAACATGTGGGAGAGGAGGAGAAGAGGCGGGAGAGAAGGGGAAGAGGAAGGGAGGAGGAGGAGGGCGCGGAGGAGGGTATTGCAGAGGAAGACGTGGGGGCGGGGGAGGCGGGAGAAGAGGGAGAGGGCGGGGGAGAGGCGGCGGAGGGCGAGGCAGACGTTGATGAAGGCGGAGGCGACGGTGGTGTTGGGGTGGAGGCGGTGGAGGAGGATTTGGGACTGGATGAGGGGGAGCTGGGCGGGTGAGGTGCACGTGCTGATGGCATGCAGGATCCGATGAGCGGCAGGGGGCAGCGACTCCCCCGACGCCGCCGACGGAGGCAGCTTTAGCGGCGGAAGCAGCGACGACATCACATCCGCAAACAAACCAAACAAAACAAAACAGACAAAGAAATATAACAAAAAGAAGAATATGTTATGGTGTAAATGGTTCTACACCACCTAACCCAAACTTAATGCAAAGAGCAATATAATAATTTTTTTTTTACTTCAACTGCTAGTTCAGCGATTTACTTAATTATTATCATTTATACGAGTATAAAAATTTTGAAAAATGATAGGGAGAGTAAAAATGAGAGAGTGAATGGTAGAATGAATGACGTGGTACTTTGCATGCAGCGATCTCTGACGGATTCACCATGCCTCCCAGGATATAGTTTGATTCGGGGGGAGGCGGCCGAAGGCCATTGATGGTGTCCAAGCGATAATCGGGCGTGTGCATATAAAGTGTCACGTCATTCACTCAAGTACCACGTCATTCACTTTACCATTCACTCTCCCATTTTCACTCTCCCTATCATAGCTCAAAAATTTTAAAGCAATGATAGAAAGAGAGTGAAAATGAGAGAGTGAAAATCATAGTGAATGATGTGGCATGACGTGACACTTTACATGCACACGTCCGATTATCAATTGGACACCATCGGCGGCCAAACCCGAATCAAACTATACCATGGGGGGCACGGTGAACCCGTAGGAGATCATGCATGCAAGGTGCCACGTCATTCACTATGATTTTCACTCTCTCATTTTCACTTTCCCAATCATTATTCAAAATTTTAATATATATATATATATATATATTAAATTCAGCATATTTAAATTAAATTCTCTTAAATTCAATATCATTTAATTATAATCAAATATATTTTCTATCTAATTAAGTACTAATTAAATTAAATTGAATTTAACATAATTTATACTTAATTTTAGAATTTTTTTATTTTAAAAAATAAAGACAATTAAAAAAATCAAAATGTATTAGGGAATTGTAAAGAAAAATTTACATAACTAAGGGTGAAATTTAATTTGGTATTAGAGATTTTAGAATAATTTACTAATATATTAACTACTAATATATATATATATATATATATATATATATATATATATATATATATATATATATATATATATATATATATATGAGATCTGACAGCAAAATTTAATTTGGTATTAAAAATTTTAGGATAATTTATTGATATATTAACTACCAATACAAAATCAAGAAAATCAATTAAAATTATTAATTTGAAGATTGGTCACACAAGTTCGCCTTCAATTTTTTTTAATTCTAAATTATATGATCTATATTATAGTGCTATTAAACATTATTTATAAATGTTATTAAATTTTATTATAGGTAATACTAAATTATATTACTATTAATCTGTTTTACTAAATTATTTCTAAATACTATTAAATTAGCTACCAATAATAATAAAATTTATACACATCATGCATGAAAGAAATAAAGTGTTAAACACAAGAATGCAAAGAACAGGAGAGTGGATGATTGGTTACAACAGTTAAAGCACAGAAATGAACATTTCATATGGGAATTATTCATCATTAAGCAAAATGTTAATACCAAATTTGATAGCAATAACTGATAATCATCTAACTACATCAAATATCTAATAAATAAACTAGTCTTTTGCATAGTATCCAGAAACAGATGAATGTTTGAAGGCATAGTTACAATACAAAGAAAAAAGTTCTTCAAGTTGTCAAGATGGACTTTGGCTCAGCAGGGCACCCAAACAGACGTTCAGATTATTGAAGAAAAGAAAACTAAGCAGTGACGGCAGTAGCTGCCAGGCGCTTTCTCGCCTCCTCGATAATGTTAAGCTTGATACCCTTGCCCTTGGGAAGAGATACCCATGGCTTCGTTCCTTTCCCGATGGTGAACACATTGCCTAAGCGGGTCGCAAACTCGTGCCCAGTGGCATCTTGAATGTGGACGGTCTCAAAGCTTCCCTTATGCTTCTCTCTGTTCTTGATCACCCCCACACGACCAGTATTTCGCCCACCAGTCACCATGACCACATTTCCAACATCAAACTTAATGAAATCTACGATCTTCCTGGTATCCAAGTCAAGCTTGATGGTGTCATTGGCCTTGATAAGTGGGTCCGGATAGCGAATAGTGCGGCCATCATAAGTGTTCAGATAGGGAATGCCCTTCTGTCCGAATCGTACGGATCTAACCTTGCAAAGTTTGAACTTCATGGGAAATGCATGGTTTTAGTACTCAAGTTCAAATTCTAATACAAATGAGCAACATCAGTTAAACAACTAATTGTTTTCTATATAACAGCAAACTAATACTTAATCATCACAATTTTACCTCCATATAGTTACGGTCAATTCATTAAGCTTATTTGCATTAAGTAAACAAAAACAACCCTCAGTCCTCTTTTAATTTTACAAGTCCAAGTAGAATTAGAAATTTTGAAACAATACTGCAATTGCACTTTTATAACTATTCCAGTTCAAAAAGAAATATTAGACAGGCAATAAAACATGAAAGAGTTCATGAGAAGTGCGGATTCGCCAATTCTAACGTGTATTTATATAATTCATCAGCATTTTACAGCAAGATGATCAACGAGTATTCATGAATGCAATAAAGCACAATGTCCAGATACCTTAGCCTCTTCATCCCTAATCGAATGGAGACGGAAACGTCCTTTGGTGTCATAAAGGAGACGAAAGTTCTCGTTACTCTTGGGAATCGACACAACATCTACAAAATAAAACAATGCAGTTTGGATAAAGACTTGGCAAAAAGAAGACAGGTATATAACCCATAAAGGAAAATTGATCACATACCCATGAAACCAGCTGGATAAGTCTTGTCAGTTCTAACCTTTCCATCAACCATTACATGGCGTTGCATCAAAATTGCAATCGCTTCCCGATATACAAGAGCATATTTCAGTTTGTTTCTCAAAATAAGTATCAAGGGCAAACATTCCCTTGATTTATGTGGACCAGATGATGGCTTAGGAGCCTAGTAAAGAAATAAAACTCACTAGTCAACCAACTATATATATATATATATAAAAGAAAACATTGAGAGGAAAGATTTACTTACAAAAGCCCCGCCAAGCTTGTCCAACATCCAATGCCTGGGGGCATTGAGCCGCTTCAGATGTTTCTTCAATCCCCTGGCCTGAAGAGAATCAAAGAAAACAAGAACCAAGAAAGATCAAAACTCAAATAAAAACCTTTAGAAATTACACGACAATCAATTAACAATGAAAATGCAAGAAGGGATAAAAAAAATCCTACTTTTATAACTATTTTGGACGAGGAGCTTCAGCATTATCACAAATTTTGATCTCAAGCCGCAAAAAATAGCAACTCAAGCATATCATAACATCTCAACACTCCATTCCTCTCATATTTCAATGAGACAAGTTACTATGACTCAGGGCGCAAAACTTTTGCTTGCCTGAGTCCACCGAATGTAGGTAACAAGAACCTCTAAGAAACAATCTCAAATTTCATTATCAACCAATACATCGTTTTCTAAAGTTTTGACGATGGATAAATTCCAGTTCCGAATGCCAACACCAATGATTCGGTACTAACACAACTGAAGGGGAAAAATCTTCATGCCTCCTGACAGAACGAGGCATTTTAAAAAGAAGTAAATATTCCGTGCCGATAGTCATCTACTGGGAGTTAACCTTATCTGAGATTGCTCCGAGCAAATAACCAAAGACCCTTTTTCTGTAGTGAATCGATTCAGCAGATGGAGTAAAAGGCATCTGAGAGTTATTTGTCGAAAGGGAAATGAAGAACCATCTAGCAATTCTCTGATACAACATCTACGCACTAACTACGATCAATTAGGTAAGCTCAACACAAAACTCAATCTAGCCATAAAGAACAAAACTTTACTCTAGGCGACATGATTCACGGGTAAAGAATCAAGAATTCCAAAAAAAAAAACAGCGAAACAAACAGCAAGCGATTCATCAGAAAACTCAAGAGCAAAGAGATGCATCTGAAACAAGCGAATAGAACGAACCATTGTAGCAGATGTCGGCTCCTAGATCCTGATTACTATTCCGAGTCCCGCCTCGCTCCCTCCTTTACCGCAGCGCCGCGTTGTTAAAATATAGCAAGCAGATAACCCTAGAGTTAAATGGTGATTGTAGACTCAATCGATCAATCTCGTAGCCGGATTTGGACTGTAAAAAGGAACGTAAATAGGCCTAAGGCCCTTCTAGGTCGAGGCCCAAACTGGCATCAGATCAGGCTCAGCTTGGATACCTAGATTTAAAAACACACACACACACACAACTTCAACCTTGGAAATGAAGTTGACATTGATTTATGAAAAGTATCACTAGGATGAAGAAAAATTTAGAATGTCTTAAAGTTGACTAAAGTAGTTTTAAGGTGGAGTTATTTTGATTTAAATAATTCTAAAGTAGTGCAGTTTGAATTAAAGCATCTCTAAGATATTTTTTTTATATTTTTTAAAAAAATATATTTTAATTTTTTATAGTAAATCTATTTATATCAATTTAAAAGAAAGGTGCAAGCTCATTTTGAAGCTAGATTTAAATAGTTTTTTAAATTTTTATATATATACACTCTATCTTTATTCTTTCCTTTTAAAAAAACCATCTTATGTTTTTGTCATCCATATTTAATGAGTGTCATAATCAAATATCTCGCTCCCTTTAAAATCCAAGCGAGATATTTGAACTCGACCCCGACTCATACGCTGTCGTAACTTGAGTCATCTCGATTCAACCCAGTTATCTGAATGAGAGCCCTCTTCGCCCGTCGACAGGATCAAGCTGTTATCAATTTTCATTTAATTAACAGTAATTATTTCAGCCTCCACCAATGGGAAAAGGTCAAATAAAATAAATCGTAGCATTTAATCGAAAAGGATAAATCAAAGTAAAATCTGTGTTAATTCAAACAAGTGTTAGAAAAAAACAGAAGTATATTCCTACTCCATTACAACAACCCTCCAAGCTTTATTCTCACTCGCCTCACCTTATAATAAACACGCTCATCTCCCTTCCAAACCTCCTTCAACCATTAATTCCTACCCTAAACGAGAGGGCTTTGCCTTTCCCCCCTCTCTCTCTCCACCGAGAACTAATGGCGAAGCTATTGCCGGTCTCCCTCCTCGTCGCTGTCCTCGTCGTCGTCGCCGCCGCACTGTCCCCGGACGCGGCCAGTGGGGCCGCCGCGGATCTCGGCTGGATCCCCGCCCTTTCCGGCTGCCGCGGCACCATTGCGGAGTGCCTCGCGGGCGAGGAGTTCGACCTCGGATCGGAAGTCAGCCGCCGCGTCCTCGCCACCGCCAACTACATCAGCTACGGCGCCCTCAGGCGCGACACCGTCCCGTGCTCCCGTCGAGGCGCTTCCTACTATAACTGCCGCCCGGGCGCCCAGGCTAACCCCTACTCCCGCAGCTGCTCCGCCATCACCCAGTGCCGAGGTTAGATGTATCCTTTGCAGATCTGTGCTTTGGTGTGAGAAAACACCTTTTTAATGAGGAAAAAAAAGAGAGGAATTTCGTATGTGGTTTTGGTTGTTCTGTCGTAGTTTTGAATAATTGTTGCTGTAATTGATGATGTTGTTGTTGTTCAATTGGTGTTGTAATCAGGTCATATACGATTCGTGTAAAAAAGAAACTAATTTCCTTGGAAATTTGATGCTTGAAAAAGCTTGCCCACTTGCTACTTCTATTACTAGATCTGTATGCGATAAAGAAGGTTTATTCGTAACTTAGCATGCACAAAAATGACGTATATTAGTAAAGTCAGTCTTTTTCTGTGGCAAAGTTTGATCTGTTTATCTTTTGAAGCCCCTTATTTTTTTGGTTTTGAATGGAAGAATAGCAAAACGGATGGTGTCTCAAAGTTGTTTTCAACCACTAAAACCAAAGTAAAATCATAGAACATGAGGTGGGTGATGAGCATTCAAATGTATTAGCATCAATTATTGTGAATAATACTTCTTTCCTGATGGCTAGATAGGATTAGATAGTTACAATTTAATTGGAGGGTGGGGCAATGCATTATGATATAGAGATAACAGGCAGGTGAAGGTTGGTTGGAACTTTAATTGGAGGGCATTTCCACTCCCTTAGAATTCCAAAAGGATCTTTAATTATCTTATGGCTGTTTCAGTGCATTATGCTTTACCTAGCTTGGGATTTTGGATATTGTCTAATTGTTTCCTAGAAACAAAGAGACTTCAAACTTGCAAAAATTGGTAAAGTTAACAATGTCAGGTTCAGATTTTTGGCTATAGTCTCGTTTTTTTTTCTTTTCTTTTTTGTTGAGGGAAAATATATTATTCTTGTTTTTGTAAAGGCAAATGCTTGTGCCATGGTGGTTCATTAGATTCATTGCTTCAGCCTCTTTCTTTCAGATAAAGAAAAATAATGGCAACTTGTTGAAACAGCTAAGAATTTGAGTAGCGTTTCCTATTATTATGTCCAGCTCTTGAAAGTTATAGTGTGGAGATAAAGCCAGCTAGAACCAGCTAGTGTTTAGTACTATTAGGGGTTCAATGTCCTTATAAAGTGATGCCCCTTCAATACTGATTTCTAGATTAGAGAACAATGACCTACCATGGAATCATCAAGATCATGACTTTAATGCCTATGATCATTTATGTCCCCCATTACAGTTTCCAGATCTCTTTAAGTGTTGTGGTTAATATATGTTTTCCTAGTTGATGTATGCTTTGTACTTCTGCCTTCATATATGCTTCTGAGATACTTTAAACATATGCACATTTACATTTGAGCTATTTAGTTACTAGTTGTTGGATTGTTATTTAAGAGTTACTACAAGTTTTCAGGACGATCTCTTGCTGGCTCTGTTGTATTTGAGAAGTTAACTATATATTGATGATTGGTTACATATCTATTGATAACTTTGTGTCACCTATTTGTTGGAGCAATTCGTCCAAATGATTTTAGGGCACTATTAACATCAAGACACCAAAATGCAACAAGGGTCATCTGAGATTTCCATAATATTGGGCAGACAAAGGATCAGTTGGGTCAACATTGTGGTGTGGTCCTTCCAAAAACTGTCATTTTTGATAATGCCGAGCCACCTAAATTTTGCAGCAGTCATGAACTCCTCAAACTATACTGACTGACTGATACATTGAACCAGAAACACATGGTTCATGGTCCAATCCAAGCAGATCTCGTCTGCTGCAATTGTGATACTCCACGTCTTTGTTTAGGGTGTTTTCATCTTACCCTGTCATTTTCTTAATCATCGAAAGGTAGGCCACTTGATCCTTTGCTTTGCTTGATGTCCTTTTCAGAAATTGGAGTCTGATTTCGGGTTTGTAGGTTTTATTGCTTTTGTCTGTTCGTTCAAATCTGTGGAAATTCACTAAAAAGGTTTGTCTCTAGAGTAATGGGGATATGTGATGATAAAGAATAGATAAATAAGAAGATGAATATAAAGTCAATTTTAAGCGCGCAAATTCGAACACCTATAAAAAAAAAATTTAAAAAAAACTTTGCCCTTCTTTATTCTTGACTACATGATATTTTCTTCTTCGGCCAACAGGCAGCGCAGTAGAATCTACATCCACCACTGTGGCGCTGTCCTCAGCGCTGTCGGTGCCTCCGCTTTTCCATTGCCTCCGACATCGCAACATGCTAGGGCCTTCATCTCTACTTGTGCATGCCCTCACTTTTTAAAAAGAAGATATAAGCTACTTGTTGGTTATTTCGAAGTAGCATGACGACGTTCTAAACCAAAGATCTCGAATGAGATCGGGTGTGATGGTAAACAAAAAAATGAGGGTTAAATGCTTAAAACATTTGTAGTATTGGGCCGTTTTCATCATCAATCTATCTGTACTTTCTGAATTTATCTCATGCAGAAAACTTTCACGACTTAAAAATACTTGATAACTTGTAATGTAGCAACTCCCGGATGGGATTGGGGTACTACCCGCAAGGTTAGGATTAAATTTACGATATCTCTAATATATTTATATTTTCTTTTTAACGAAATAATATATATATTTTTTTGACTTTATATTTTAAATTTCTAATGACATTTTAAAATATTGTAATAGTATCATTATTATTGATTTGTTTAATAAAATGAAAATGAATAATCGGTAAACAGTAAACATTAGATGCAGGGGTTCATCCCATGAATAATAGGTAATAGTGTATCATTATTATCATCCCGATCCGACGTTACTTGTCTGATTAATTATTTTTTTTAGATGCACGACATGTAATTTTTAGATCATTGTGAGACTAATTAAATTATCATCTAGGTAAACTACAAAGTTTTAACTATTAATGAGTTATGCTCAAAATATAAAATCGGTAATGCAATTAATGTTGAGGTTCTCCTACATTAAATTAGTAATTCAAAGGACACGATCTAATAGATGGTTGGATTGCGTAGTTGGATCGTATTATTTTACCATAAAAATTACTATGTGCAGCAGTTAAGAAACCTATCGATCCACAAGTGATGGGCGAACAACAAAACTTTTGTAGGATAGTCAATAGCTAGGTATGAATGCAGAGGTATGGAATACATACGGTGAGCTACAACAATGGTTAAAAAATCTAATAGCGAGGTTAAGAGATAATTCAGCATGTCACAATGTTGCTAGGATTTATATAGACCATTTGTTATTGGATTTAATCCTCCAATTCTACATATTTCGACCTATTCAAGTTGAAAAAGAGTTGCTCCCTTGGCAAAATTAGGATAAAATTGGGCCAAAAGGTTCGGATTTAAGATCCATTCACGAGGAAGTGATATTTCTTTAGGATCAACACCAAAATTGAGAAATTGATTAATCGATAAAAATACATAAATTTAATGTCTCACCGCCAAAAGAGATCCGATGCCTAATAATTCCGCTAGTTTAATGTCTCACCACCAAAAGAGATCTGATGCCTAATAATTCCGCTAGTGGTAATTTAACTTGGATTCCACGGCTTAGAACCAAGCCAATTTTGAGATGGCTTTATGATAATGGAAACATATTAACTATTCAAAGAGCAAAACCTAATGGAATTAAATATTAGAACATCTAAAGTAGATCAAATTTAATGAAATAAGTAGATTATGTCTCACATGTACTTTTTATAATATTGAAAATTAAATAAAATAAACAAAAAATCAGAATAAATAAAAAAAGATAATATGTTAATTATATCAAAATTAAAAGGCATCAATAATTAAGAAATGACCGTCCAATGGCGTATGTACATGGCAAATCATGAATAATTAGCCTATGCTAACCATGTAGATGCGTGATTGGGATAAAGCTCATTTTTATCCCTCTTATTTTCATATATTTTAAAATAATCTCTCATCTTTTTGGCTGTTAAAATAATCCTTTGGGTTTCAAAATATTTTTCAAACTTATTCTCCCATTAGATTTTCATTAATAATGAACGAAAATAAAGTCTATCATCCATTCATAAGCCCATCTTTATCCCTCTTGTTTAATTTGTTACTTATTTAAAAATAGTATCTCCTCTTTATAAACTGTCAAAATGGTCCCTTACATTTCAAAATATTTCTCGAATTCATCTTTCCTATTAAATTTTTATTAAAAACAAATGAAAATAAAATCCATCACCCATTCATATCACCTAATTGTTCATTTCTTCCCATTTTCTTCAAATTAGAACTTTTTTTCATCTAAATTAATTCGGAATCATCGATACGTATTTATCAATTATAAAATCACAAGAAAAAAAGTTATGAAAAACACGAGGTGTTTTGATGAGTTGTATAATAAGAAAAAATACAAATATTTTCATGTTGTTCGAGTAGGCCGAGCTAGGGATTGGATAACTTCTATTCATATCATGCATCATTACAAGAATATCTTATTATTTAGAAATGAACTAATGGAAGATATAATGAGTGATGGGTTTTATTTTTGTTTATTTTTAACGGAAATAAAGATGAATTGAGGAAACATTATGAAACATGAGACAATTTTAGCAGCTTACAAATGGGCTTATGAATGAGTGATAGATTTTATTTTCGTTTGTTTTTTTAATGAAAATTTAAAGGGAGAATGAATTTGAGAAATATTTTAAAATATAAGGGATCATTTTGATAGTTCAAAAAGGACTATTTTAAAATAAATAAAAAAATAAAAGGGACCAAAATAAACTTTTTCCCTACGCGATTTGAATAGGGAAAACTTAGAGTAATTTAAGATTTCTTACAGGAAGCACCTCAAGCACAGCACGGACAATGTGGGCTTAAATACTAGCCAAATTAATCATCGCTAAGTGAGACAAATATCTGCCATGAGGCTCCCTAGTCCCTCTCTCTCTTGTATTCTTGGTTTACTCCTTTTTCTCCTTTGTTATTGTACCTGCTCCTTAAAGCTACTTCTTCGCTTTTATAATTAATCCTGTCGACAAGCGAAGATCGGTTCTCACTCGGATGACTCGATCTGACCAAGGTGACCCGGTCTACTATAACTCGGGGGGTCGGACTCGGGCTCGAATGAGGACAAGGCTCAAGTCACTCGGCTCGGACCAAAACGGGGCTCACAAAATGAGGTTGAGGTTGCAAAATGACAGCAATCCCCCTTTCTGGGGCTCAAACGTGGTTTATATAGGGGAGGGGAGAAATCTTCCCTCACGTGGGACGTCACATCCCATTAAGGCTCGCTCAGTGATCAGACTGAGCTAGTGGATATCCCAGTCATGGGGTGAGATTGACACAGCCGCCTGACAGTCTGTAAACCTGTCCCTTCCGACCCTAATTAATGTTTGGCGGCTGTGTCAGGTGATGATTACGTCCAATGTCTTTTCCCCTTAATGAAGAATCCTGACAGATCCGACCTCTCAGTATCCGAGCTCTAGCGCTCGACCCGAGGTCACCGAGCTCTAGTTCCCGACCTCTCAGGGTCCGAGCTCTAGCGCCTGACCTCTCGGTGTCCGAGCTCTAGCGCCCGACCCGAGGTCACCGAGCTCTAGTTCCCGACCCGAGATCACCTAGCTCTAGTTCCCGACCCGAGATCACCTAGCTCTAGTTCCCGACCTCTCGGGATCCGAGCTCTAGCGCCCGACTTCTCGGTGTCCGAGCTCTAGCACACGACCCGTGAAGTCGGGGGTGAACCGGCTTGATTTTCCCTGACCCGGATTATACCGGGTTAACTCCGACCGGACCCTCAGCTTTTCTATCGAAACAGAAAGCCCGGATCAATAATTATATGATTTATATCTACCATGAGGCTCCCTCTTCTCTCTTTTATTCTTTGTTACTCCTCTTCATCCTTTGTTATTCGGCCTGCTCCTTAAAGCTGCTTCTTCGTCTTTTATTGTATACTTCTGCATATGCCCCCGTTAAAAAACGGAGTCTATTTGTTGGTCTTTGAAAGTAGTCTGACATTTGTTGGTGATTTGAAAGTAGTCTGAAATGTTCCGTCCAAATTTATAAAAAAATATATATTTTTATAATATATCATATTAAAATATTCATATATACTAAATCATATATTGAAATTTTAGTATATCAAATTTTCAATATATTAAAATTTAAAAAGTATTAAATTTCATACGTAAAATTTTGAGATAAATATTATATCGAAATTAATATTGAAAAATAGTATATGGTATTATACCATATTAAAATAATTAGTGTACCGTTAAATCAATATATTTCGATATATTTCAATACGGAATATTCAATATATAGAAATTTTCAATATTTTTTTTACCATCTACAACAACAATCTCGAATGGCAAAATTTTAGCCCTGAACCACAATTGAATTGACTACCGTGGAACATATATTATTATAATAAATAAACATTTTAATCAACCAAATTGAACAGAATATCATTCCCACAATTACCAATTGTAATTTTTAGATTTATTTTCTTACATATAAAGATGGGATCGACTGTGTTAAACAGTAGGATGCCGAATTCCACGTGTTTTTTAAGTACGGTCAATTATGACAATTTTAACAGACAAGCTAATTTTAACGTCGGAAAAATATATTTATGTTAAATTCTTCTGCGAATATAATAGCATGTCAAATCACTTTTTATGTCATAGAAACTTATGTTAGTTACTTTTAGAGTCCGATGGATCATGTGTATTTTATTTTTTTTAATTTATAATTATATCATTTAAGATTTTATATTTAGAATTTAATGGTTAGGTTATAGTGTTAAGTATAAAAAAAATTTAGATCGAAAATAAGTTAAAGTTTACACGGAGTTTGCACGGTAAAATTCTTAACATAGCGCGCGCGTGTGTGTGTTACGGACTTGCATGCTCTGTGCCTGTGTAGATTCGGAGCGCCTAGATTGAAATCCCCCGTCATAATATTTTTTTAATTTTTTAGGGTGTATTATATGTATTTAGGATTTAAGATTTTAAAATTTAAAAGTTGGGTTATAAAATGTTTAAGCCAATAAATTCTTTTTCTAGGGTTCAGATTTCCTTTTGGATTATATTATCTAAGATAAAAAATTATAGAAGTTCACGGGATATATTATATGTATTTAGCGTTTTAAGATTTTAGAGTTTGGGATTGAGTTATAATAGATTTAAGTTAATAAGATTTTTTTCTAATATTTAGGTTTTCCTTTTTGGATCCTAATATTTAAGATTAAAAATTTTATTTATTATATATATATTTAAGATTTAAGATTTGAAAAAATAATTTTTAAAAAAAATAAATTTAAATAACTAGATCTCATCTGGGTGTCTTAATCATTATTTTTTTTAAAAAATAATTAACCAAGGTGCCTTTAGTGACAAGAAGTCGAAACGCTCTCGCCCTCAATGTCCTCGTCAATCTGTTTCAGGACTAATACGGAGAAGGTAAATTACGATGACTGAGAAGGTAAGAGGTTGAGAAAGAGACTTTTAACACAGGATATATGGATTTATCACCCACCAGCCCCGTGGCTCGAATCCAAAATCTATAATGACAATCTATCAATCTCTTACTATCCCAACTAAAATGCCTTTGATTGTATGGGAGGTGTCTTGAGTTCTACACAGATGCATAACGCGTGTATATGCGCATGATCTAATGATATTTTTAATATTTATATTTTTTTAAAATATTGAAATAGTATCTTATTATTATTTATTTATTTTTAAAAATGAATAGTAGATATTTTTACAACTTTACATGTATGGCAAATCATTTTAGATCTTGGTGATCACCCATTTTATTATCGAGGTAAATCTAAACTTGGTCGTGCAAAGTCGAATGTCGTCAAAATAACGTTGCAATGGAAAGTATCTATCGAGTATTTTAAATAGATAAGTATTCAATTTTAATTTTAATTTTAAATAGATAAGTATCTATTCAATTTTAATTTTAATAGATAAGTATTTAATTTTAATAAAAAAATTGTCCTTCAAAACCTGGACGGTGAATCGTTTTAATTGAGTTGATGAAAAATTTAGGATTTGATGCTATGCTGAGACATGAGGTCGTTTAATTTGATGAACAATTTAAAGGTAAGAATGCCATGTAACCGACGTACGTCGTTGCAAAGGATCCCAAGGTCATCTGTTTAGCAGTGAACGGCCACGAGAACTCGTTTGGGAGAAAAATGAGCCACCTCTAAAATTAATTAAACGAAACCCTAAACAAAAATTATTAATATAGAAACACATTAATAGAGAAGTCGCATGCATTTTAGTAATAAAAGTTTCATTTAGAATTTGTCGGAGCCTTTTACGAAAAAGCCCCTTCAAAAATTATCGTATGCTACTTTAAGTGGCGAACACACGGTATTCTTTAGTAAAAGGCGAAAGAATAATTCGCTTTGTGCTCACCACGCAGCTGCGTGATTTGATCAAGGAAAACGAATAGTAATTTATAAGGGTTTTTACAGGAAGTACATCAGGGCTAACGATGTGGGACTAAATACTAGTTAAATTAATAAACGCTGAGATAAATTTCTACCCTCGAGGCATGAGGCCTCCTCAAGCGCGGCGCCCTCCTCCCTCTTTTATTTTGTTTGCTCCTCTTCCTCCTTTGCTACCCGACCTGCAGCTCCCTCTTCTCCGCTCGCGCAAAACCCTAATCAAACGCCCATTCACCTTTGTCGCCGATACCCTAGTTCACAAACCCCCAGCAACGTCTGTCCCCTTCCCTTTAATTATTTGTCACTTCCGTGCTATATATGACAAAAGAGAAGCGATGGAGCTTCGGTAGAAGCTATAAGAACTCATTTTTAGGCGGCTAAGGGGGCAAGGGAGACTGAAAGGCAGCAACTTGTTGAACAGATTGCAGTCAATTGGAAGCTGAGCAATAAGGTTGGTAGGTTGGGGAAGCGAGCTCCGAGAATGTGGAAGAACCTGAGTCAGAGGTGGTGATGCAGTAGTCCCGTGAAAAAAAAGCGTCACTCGTTTTTATTGTTTTCCGGTTTGTTTCCTGAAATCGATCAAGGCAGAGGTGGTGATGCAGTAGTCCCGTCATCTGCTCCGGCTATACCTTTCTTGGAGGTGGAAGAACCTGAGTCGACGGGCTGGGAAAGGGATTTCTTTTTGAAGCCAATACCGTTATTTTTTCTTGTTTTTAATCTGGGAAACCAAGGAAAGGTCGTACAGCCGGCATTGGATCCCTCATCAACCATCTTGTCTGCCGAATCAGTTGCTGCGGATCTACAGTTATCGGTTTCCTCCAGGTTTGTCTCGTTCATTTGTTGATATATTCGATTCTTCTGAGATATAAGAAATAGTAATCTTTCTTTATCCTTCCCCTATCAAATTATGGATAGATTGGCTTATGACACGATGAGAGAAAGCGATTATGTAAACTGGGCGGGAGAGTCGATCTCGGATCATCTATCAACACCACTGAGGTCGTAAAGAATTCGTGAGACTAGATTCAGGTTTGGAAATGTGGGAAACTTGAGCCATTGTTTTCTTATGAACTAAAAACGGGAAGATTACAACCATTTTCCATTTCTCTATGATAACATCTTCCGTGTCTACCTTCTCATTGGTGTGCTTGAAATGATGTGTGATACAGAAATAGTACTAAATATGTGATTATAATTTTGTGGTTGTCAAATTTTTATCATAAAAGGAGCATCCGTGACATTTTGGGTTTAGGAATTTGTGATGTTATTGTTATTCATAAATATTGAGGCTCTTGAGAAGGAACTGATAAATTTTCTTAGAATTAGCTGTTCTAGATTAGCAATCATACTTTTCATTGACAGGGCCAGCAGTTTAAGATCTTCCTGTCATTTTTTAATAGGAGTCACTAGAAACCTTAGAACAACAAGAATGTGTAGTTATTAATTGAAGAATTATAGAAATATTGAAGAAATTTGCAATATGGCAAAAGTTACGAAAACTCCAACAAAGTCTCCCTTGAACCATGGTTTAAAATTGCATTCCATGCCGTTTTGCCCGGCACTCAACACCCGCTCGACGCCGGCACCGCGGACCGCACGGGTGGGATGCAGAAAAAGATTAATAATTAAACTTAGGTTAATAATTTCAATTAATTTCTAATTATAAATAGAAAATTTAAACGGGCTTAATTAAATCTAAAAAACTATCATATTAATTTAATATATATATTATTTATTTTAATTTTGAAAATATAATTATTTATTTATTTACCATATTTACCATATTTTTTTAAAAAAATGGTTTCTTATTTATTTTTTTAATATTTAGATTAAAATTGTATTTTTAATTAATATATTTTATATTTTAAAAATACAAAAATCATATCGACACATGGTATGGTACTGTATCATTCCGGTTATAAATCGAAACTTCAATATGGGTCAAGATTTTAAACCATGCTTTGTCTTCTCATCCAAAATTTAACTAATTGCTTTGTTCTCCTATTTCTATTTGTCTGTAATTGACTTTTTGAATATTCATGTTTGTATCGAAGTTGATATCTCAGAACTTGGTAGAAATTTAAAGAAAGGATAAAGTATTAAATCTTTCAAAACATTAAATGTAAATGTTTTAACAGGTGTCAATTTCTGTCAATCACTGATATCCTGTAGCCGTAGAAGTTGCACTAATGCTCAAATATGGAATTAGATTTTTTTAAAGATTTTTGTTCAGCACATCAAATTATATGGTATTTGTTAGCTAGCCGGATTTTGAGAAAGTTTTGATTCTTTGGATAATTGTGGTATAAATTCGCTCTGTCAAATATAGGCTATCCCAATGGTGTGCATGCTTGGATGTGGTAGAATGGCAACAATGGCAAGGTTTCTTAAGATTGGAAGTTTTCAAGGAATTATACCATATTCTAAATTATTTGTATACTTGCATTTCACTAGTATTCAGATGAGCAAGGTAATAAACTTTAAGAATGCTTTAAAAGAGGCCTAGAGGATTCAGTTTGTCCTCTTGTCTATGTAACTGCCACATGGACAGTAATGTCAGCAAAATAATCATGATAAAATGATTGAAGTCCATGTTCTCTATCTACTTATAAGCACTTATAAGGCAAACATAGGACTATTCACAAAGTTCAAGTTGGCTTAACAAACAATATGATACTTCATTTTATTCATCATTATATTTTCATTTCATTTTCAACAAAAATAGGACAGTAGGTTTCAATTTTCTTTATTTTGTTTTAATTTCTTAGGGATAAGCAAAGCTCTCCAAGGTTTTAGTTAGTTTATGCAGTCCTAAAACCCAAAAGTTGATCCAAGAAAATGGACACTTGGCTATTGATCTCAAAACTCATCAACATTGTTGTAGAAATAACTTCTCCAATACTTGTTACCCAGAATCAGAATTCTTATGTGTAAATCGGTTCATTTTTTGTATTTCTATTTAGTCATATGTGGAAAAATCGGCTCTGTTAAAAAAACATTGAAAACATGAATGGATGAGTGGGGTTATTTAGTACATGTTTTTGGAGTTGTATTCAATAAACTGAGTATTCTTCAGTTTAATTTGTACAATTCCATGTAACCAAATAGTTTTGAACTTTTGATGTACAAGAGTAGCTGAAAATCAACAAATCTTTGTTAGCTTCAAAACGTTATTAAAGCAGAGTGCAGTTGCGCATTGCATGTGCAACCCAGATTTGCAAATTACTGCATATTCTTAGCTCATTTGGTGTCTTAGATGTGATCTATTGCTGAAGGATATGTGACCACATGGGTTGCATTTTTTTGGATACAATTTGGATGTATCTTGCCTGATTCTATTTAAGCTCTTGCCTCACTCTATTTAGAGGTTCACCTCATTTTGGGTGTTGAGCAGTTCCAGACATGAATCCATATTTCTTTGTTTTGCATGCAAAGATGTCAGCTGAACTGAGCCAAAAATTGAGTTTGAATTCATGGATTGTTTTACACCCCTATTGGAGGTTGGTTTATATTTTTCTCTAAACTGACCCATGCCCTCCCCTACTAAAAGAAGTTTCAAATCAATTTTCTTGTAATTTTTGCAGAAGACGTGTTCAACGAAAAAATTGCTGCACAGGCTATACACCATGAATTCCAGGATGTAGATGAGGTAAACTTTCTTGAAGAAGAAGGTTATGCCCACTAATTTATATAATAAAGTTAAGCTATATTTTGATAGAAGAATTTAATCATTTTTTAGGTGATCTAGTGGCCACTTCTTTTGTGTTTGAACTTGTCGCTCCTTGCATTTTTAAGTCAGCCTAGTCTATACTGGTAATGTTTCTAGTACATGTGATTGCCTTTCTGATGTAGATAGAATAAACTCATTTAAAGATAAAACTGGTCCCGTGTCTATTTGTTCCCAAAAAGTCAAAAATATTTTAATACTTCATTCTACTTTTATCATCTCTAATACTCGATCTATTTTCCCATCTTAATGTGATTGGATTATTATAAAAGTATATAAAGATTTCTTCACCCCATTGTTCTATTCATTCAATCAACATGATAATTTCTATTTGTGATTCTTTCTCTCACTCTCTCACGAGATTACTGACTGAGACACAGTACAGTTTGAGATTGCTAATTGTGATAAAAGCTACATCGGGCTATGTTAATTGCCTTAGGATGGCTTAATTGATACATCATTATATCTGTCTTGTATTTTATGAATCTAGTTGGAGTTATGTGGTTACTGGAGCAGTTATGAAATAAAAACTTACGACTATTGATGCTTGCTAGAATTGTCAGAGAGACCAAGTTGCTCTAATTTGTTTTACTGTTTACTTGTCCATGATGAACTGGTCTAATTGATGAATGGAATTGGCTGCCCAGTTTTGGATCTTCCATGCCTACTTAATATGATTTTATTTTCAAGAAACCTAACAGTGTTTCTCATCAGAATTTGAAAGGTTATAACTTCTGACTGTAGCTGGTTCATGAATCTGCTAAAAGTTACATTATCCCCATTCATTCTACAATCTCTTTTTTCTGTCTATATGGATGACTGCAATCCCTGACACCTTGATGCTAACAATTCAGACCTCGACAAGTTGTTTGGTCGACAGGTTATTTGGCTTATTGTCTAAAAGTTGATATTGAAATTTGCCGTATTCTTTGTTGAAGCGTTTAAAGTTTAATTTCTTTGATTCATGATGTTGTAACTTTTAATTGCTTCTCTCATCATATGTAATTTGAACATTCTAATATATTATTTTCGAGTTTACTATCTTAAATTGTCTGATTTTTCTACTATAATATTGTTCTAGGAAATAATCTTTCAAATTGCTCATAATTTTGCAGACATGCATGTTTTTGACCATAGACCATTGACAGACCCTCTTTACCTGTTAAATTTATTAGATGGCATCATACTGAATATTCTTCAAATATTCCAGAATATCATTTTGAATCAGCTGACTCTTAATGCCACAGTACTAAAGTTGCATGGTGACGCTATGTACCTGTTCATTTGTAGCAATTTACTGAGGTTATGTTATATCTTTGTATATTCTCCAGAGCTTTTTATAAGTGTAGACTTTCTTAAAATATTTGTTTGAGTTAATAGTTGTATCACACACTTGTGTGTATATATATATACATATATATCAGTTTAATCCCCAAATAAGAAATTTGTCATTAGTTGTCACATTGACCTACCCTTTATTTGCTAAATATAATTCCTATGAAAGCAATATGTTTCCTCATGTATATCAAACCTGCAATCAAACAGTCAAAAATTCAAGTAGTGACTGATGCAGTGTTGTTATCGACAGTGTCCTTATATAACATTGGGCTTGTGTGATGTTTCTTAGTACTGATTAATTTGCATATGGAGCTAAAGAAGTATGGCTTTACTGATAACCAAATGGGTTAGTCTTGGGACAAGAAGCTCTATGTGCTGAAAAGATGCTATCAAAGCACTCAAAGATTCTGGAATGAACAAACATGCTCACAATCTCCTCAGAATAATATTTCCACAAGCCAATAAATTCTTGCCGGTTATGTATATTTTATTTCTTCAAGTAATACTCTAATTTTATTGATCATATTTGGTATGTAACAGTAAAGACATTGCATCCCTTCCAGTGTCTCTGGATTGGAAAAATTGGCAAGCTGTGAATTCCTTGCCATTCTTTGGTATAGAATTTGGTAATTGTTGGTCAACATATGTTGACCAGTACTAGCTTTATGTATTGTTGATGATGTTCTATTGGGGTGCTACATTGTACAGAAACTTGGTCAATACATGCTTGTTTGGTCTCATCGACTGTAGTTTAGAATTTCATGCCATACCTATCTTCATGACCACCCAGGTGATATGTAGGGGTGTAATCGAACCAAGCTAAGCTAACCAATAAGAGGCTCGAGTTCGGGCTCGATTCATTATTTTTAGGCTCGAGCTCAAGCTCAAGTTTGATTCGAACTTTAGTTCTTAAGCTCGAGTTCGACTCATAATAAAATTAAATAGTTTGAGCTCGGCTCGAGTTCGGCTCGAAAAAAGCTCATTTAAAAATTAAACGAACTTAATTCGAGCTCGTTTAAAATAAATAATTATAATAATTAATAATATATTATTTTATTTATTATTTATGTGATATTTAATTATATATGTATATATAATTGTTGGGACCGGGTGCATGTTGACATGGATACGGGTTCGTAATTTTAAAATTTAATTACGTGCAGCGGAAGGTTTAGCATAAATAATTTCTCAAATTATTTTAACCACGTATCTAGCATGCAACCTTATGTTGTGGAGACATGATCATACATTTAAAATTTTGCAGAAAGTAAACTAATTTACTTAATACCTCGCGTAACTCGTAGAAAGGGACGAGATCCAACCGTAGCGTCCCTTGGAAGCTCCGCCTCTATTCGGGTCCACACCGAGTTTTCTTCGGGATGACTTCGCAAAGCCACGAGTTTCGTGCCGACAAGAACTACTAGATTCTCCAAAGGCACGACAATAATACCAAGAGAGAGATGAAAAACTAACCACCAAACGAAGAACGGAATCAAGATTCCGGGAGGAGGGAAGGAGTCGCGCCCGCTTCTTCTTCTTCTTCGGCTTCTTCTTGGTGGTGGAAGTTCACGGCAAAGGGGGAGGGCTCTAGGGCCGGCGGCACTAGAAGAGGGAGAGGGAGAGAAGGAGAGGGAGAGAGGCTAGGCAAGAATCCTTGATCTCTTGGATTAATTTCCAAGCCTTGCCTTGGTACCTTTATATAGTAGCCTCTTAATCGCCAAGTCTCCTCTTAACGGAATAAAGTTTTCATAAGAAATTTATCTTATAAATTTTTCTATGAATTATTCCGTTATGCTAAGTTTTTATTATAACTTAATTTATAATAAAAACAACCATGTCTCCCCTTTTATTATGGAAAGAAATTTCTTTATATAAATTTCTTTATCATGGTAAATCAATCCATTATTGATTTTATAAAATAAAATAAACCATTCCAAGGTTTATTTTAATTTCCATGATAAATAAATCTCTTTATATAAAGTTCTTTATATAAATTTCTTTATACAAATTTTTTTATACAAATTTCTTTATCCATAATTTTATAAGACAAACCACGCGCGGTTTATTTTATAAATTTGAACCAAACAATTTGGTTCTTCCCTCTTATTGTGGCAGGCCAAACAAAGAGGGTGGGGACCCTCTTTGGCCGGCCAAACCCAAGCCACGATCTCACGAATTAAACTCATTTAATTCGTTCAATAAGTCTTCAAAAGACTTAGCCATTTTATGCTTCCGATGCGTCTCTGAAAAATTCATATTCGACTTATCTCTCTTGATTGGAAAATCCAATTTTCAACTCGTTTTAAATCCCTCGGACTACTCGTAGTGCGTGTGACTAAATAGGCTTTTGATTTATGTTGGCCGTCTATAATTAACCAATTATAGAACGATCATGAGTGGCACCTAGTAGTACATCATGATCCCCAATTAATCGAAAGATCAACGGTTGACCTCAGAAACTATTTTGAAACCCTTCAGCAGCTTTAATGAATCGTGCCTCATTCCCTTCACCATCTTATACCCACTTGGTTCAGGACACGGTTTATGTGTGTCAGTCCCCACTAGGCTGACTACGTCACACCTAGCCCAAGCAATGTTTTTCTCGTCCTACGGATTCTAGTTACTCTCATGTTTCTGAGAGATTCATACTCTGAACACGTGATGCTCTGGCCAGAGGCTTAGAGTAACAATCCGACGATAGGCCTTGGGTATACATCTCCTCGCAAGGAGTGGTGAATCCTTTGTAGGCTGTTAAAACATCTTCGGGCACTTCGGCTTATACCCAACCATCCTGGGTCCACACCTCCTTAGAGATGCTTGCTTAAGATGTCAAAGTATAAGTCTCCATGACCAAGATGACTTGAACACCGCAAGTCAAAGGAACATCGCACTTAAGCTGCAGTAAGAACTTCATTGACATATCTATATGTAGATTACCATATGAAGTCTTACAGCTAGTCACTCCAATGAACTAGTTCCCTTAACTAGCATTCATGTTTATCTCCGGACATCCCAATGTCACCAGCCAGTGAGAATCAGTTGATTAGAGAATAACCCATGCTAGTCTCAACAGAATTGATAGTGTCTGTATTTATCAATTCATCGATTAGGGACAATTTCAATACTTCACAATTGCACATGTAGAGATAATCACTAGTTGTGAATTCATCACAAATTCTCTCATGCTGTGAATTGTATTGCGGACATTCAGTAAATGAGTTTAAGATCTCAATCAAATACACGAACATGTATACTCAAATAGTGAATATTCATTTATTAAAGTAAATGATTACAATCATAAGGTGATTGCCTTAGGACACTTCTCTCATATTACTAACAAAAATAAGATAAACAAGTCTCTTAACAAACATGTTCGTGAACCTCTTAACGAACACGTTCGCGAGCTCACGAACCAAATACTGTTAAGCTCGAGCTCAAGCTCGGCTCGATAATGTTTTTGAGCTCGAGCTCGACTCGTTAACTTAATCGAACGAACTCAAACGAATTATTTTTCCAACTGAGACCCGAATAGCTTGTGAGCTGCTTGGCTCGTTTACACCCCTAGTGTATATGCACTGTTCTGCATGTAATGAAACCGAAACAAACTGTCACAGCAAACAGTTGCATGTTTTATCCATTCTGACTGTGTTGATCCCATATATTTTCCATTTTAAAGCAATACAATCATGGTTTCAACCAATATAAACAAAATTAAACCCTAATATAGCTCATTTTAAATCCAAATAAACCCTAATTTAAATCCAATTTCAGATAATTAGTTAATTAGATTCCAATTTGTGTAAATTACTTGCTCATCTTAAACTCATGATTGAAGTTCATCAAACCTTTCTTCTACTATGGTTGGCTATCTTGGCAATCCATCAGATCAGTTGTCTTTATTTACACCTGTGGATTAACCAATTTAAATACCACATCTCATGGGAGCAGTATCTATATATCTTAGATGATGGAAAATTATGATGTTATCTTTTCGAATGCTGCATGAATCAATGTTCCCATCCAATGCAAGATACTTTCATTTCCCATCATTAGAGCTTCCTATTGTAAGACATTATTAGAGACACTCATACTTGTAAGATATAATACCAGTTAAGAAATTTGTGATACTTCTTTGAATTGTCTCTATGAAATTTCAGTCTTATTGACCATGAAACTGTTATATTTATTTGTCTTTGAAAGTAACAAATCAAACGGGAGGGGATGAAAAGGGGGCTATTCTAAACCTTGTTGGCATGTTCCAAACCATGCCAATTCTTTGCCAAGTCGCAGCATGGCACAGTTCAGAGATGGTACCCTATACATTGATTTTGAAATTGATACCAATGTCAAACTTTAAGCCATGGCATCTACTGCATTCTTTCTTTTACTTTGTTTTTTTTTAACACAAGTATGGTGCGATACTGATCATCTGTTCATCCTTTTTAAATCAAGTGCAATCTACATCTTCAAGCAAACAGCTTTAAATTGTTCTGGGGCAATCATGTGCTTTTAGGATATCATTAGCTGAATTTAGTTTACCTTTGATGTATTTACCTCAATTTATATGGCAAATAATCAAGTGGCAGACTTGAGATAGTTATAACATCTGGTATAATTACTTTGAAATCTAAAATCCATTGTCATGGTTCCTAGATTTCTATATGGTTGCTGTAGAACAAGAAAAAGCTGCACTTTTGGATGGCAATTGCGATGGTGATTCTGCATCAAACTATAGTAAACGTTTTCCTGTTCTTATTAGTAAAATTCATCTCTCTTATTTTACCAGCATTCCGAATAGAAATAGACAAGTATTAAGAGAGAAAAAAACCTAATAGTATTTTTCCTTGTCCTTTGACCTTCAAATTTTATTTGGCATTTTACTAGCCTTTAGTCACCTTTTCACCGTAAGGTTCCATTTGTTAGAGGCTCCAAATTTACCAATGCTACAACATTATTACCAATTGTTATTATCATCAAACTTAATTTTATTTGTATTATATTATTCTGTGGCTGGACATTGTTTGTAGTAATTCTCTATCAATAGTTTATTTGTACCCAACATAAACTTCTTTTAAATATAGATGAATATATAGTAAAGTATCGAGTTCAATGGCGTAGAAGGATCCATATAACCTACCCCACTTAGTGGGATAAAGACATAGTAGTAGTTGTTGTCAAAAAAAAAAAATGCAACTGATTGATGTAGTTTAGATGTGAATATTAGATGGATTTCTGGAGTTACCTGGAGTGGTTAAATAAAAATTAAATTTCATGAATTGTTAGTGTTAGACATATGCAATAAAATGCAAATAGAAAAGGAAAAAAAAAAGTTAAAAATGGCATGAAGATATCCAAAAGATGTACGGTGAGGATGGTATTTTGGTATCTAGAATCATTGTATAATTATATATTATCTATTGGCTTTGGATATCTCCATTTCATCTTTGTATAGGGAAATTATATACTGTCCAATGATATAGTTATATGGTTTGGATTAATCACTCCGAAGATTTTGTGTAAAGCTCAATGGCACATTAAGATCCCATCAAGCAACTCATATAGCGGGTTATGTTTGTCTCCATGTTTTTAGGCCAACAGCAACCAAAACTCAAAAAAAATGTTATATCAGAATTTCACATTACAGCCATTGATTTTCACTATCAAACAATCTTCACACGCCATAAGAACTCTTCAAATTTCAAATTGCAACAGTTGCTTCTGACCTACAAAAGTTTGATAGTCAAAGCCCAATAAAAATTGGTCATGTCACTGTCATCATTTGCTGTAACCTTCAAGAAAACTGAGATTTGTCTGTTGACCAAAGCACTCACCAAATTTTGGCACAAACTTCAAATTTATGCTGATTACCAGTATAGTTCACTTTTTTTTTTCTTTTTCTTTTTTCTTTTATACTTGTATCATTGTAAGTAATTTTAGCCATAATCGTGTCATTTTCCAACATGACCTCATTTGAGTAATCTGCGTAGTCGTGTATATTACCCAGTTAGTGTTGCATGCATAGAGTGGTTATGAACATGATCTTAGTTGTATTCAAGTGTAGATTTTAACCCTAAAACCAAAAATTTTGTAGATGATGGTATTTTTTTTCGTTCTCAAGTATTCCATCAAACTCAGTTTCACAGTATTCTGTTCTTTTGAACTTGAATAAATTCATTGTCCTTGCTCATCATCTTCCTTCCAATATTTCAGCTGCGGGAACAATACATACATACATCATACGGGAGATAGCCTGAGGATTTCTATTGGATGTTACTAAATTTTTTTATTATTTTGTAAATGTAATTGTGAAATGATGTATAGCTCACAAGGTACCTTTTTCAAGTCCTGCAAATAATTTACAAATCAATTTTGCACATTACATACGACTCATTCTGATTAAAAAGTGTAATTCCAATTTTGTTCTAGCTATAAATTGAGTCCTACTTTGTTATTCGTGAGTTTATTATTACCTTGGACTCTCTTGGAGATGGCTGTTGTTGGATTAATAGAGATCAGCTAAGAAAGAGTAGTGCACCAGAATGAGACATTATTCGAGATGAACTTGATAAATTCCCATGTTTGACTCGATTCTTTGCAACTTTTTTTGTGTATTGAAGGCGATTGTATTCCAGATATTGAACCGCTGAGAATATGCAATTTGACCTTCCCAACTGTTTACAACTTTTTGACTCAGGAGGATCCACCAGGTAACGATTTTGACCATATTTCTGCAACACCAATAACCACATTTCATAGAAAATTATTTTTCAGGTAAAAATCGCTTCATCCACTCTCTTCTTTTATTTTATATATTGTAGTTTTGATAAATTTACAAATGTATTTGATTTTTGTTATTGTCTATTTTTCTAAAGGATGACAATTTCTTTTGCCAATTCAAGATTTGGTTAATTAACCTCCATTGTCATTCTTTACTTTTCCATTGTCTATTTTGCTCCGTATGAACTGTTTGTTAACCAAATTATATGCTTTCATTAATTAGATCAACTGGACCTTTTCTTTTGTGTTAAACAAGTTGATGACCCGAGCATAATTTTGATAGAATATTGTGTTTTTTTCTAACCGCATGAATTTTAGAAACAAAATAAGAACTCGAAGAGAAAATATAATATACATGAGCATGGATCTATTGTTTCATCGAATCATGCATGGTATAAAAAAAAATATAAGATATAAATCGAAAGACAAGGAACCTGATTGTAGAGCCATTGTCCTTGTTGTAGCGTGGTCGGCTTGATCCCTGTGGAAGAAAATGCAACGGAAAGAAGAAGAATCTTCCAAGGGGCTTAGGTTTGACGGCGCCGTAAAGTTTCTTGTCAATGGGGAACAAGAAACTAGGTCATAAAGATCACCTAAACCCTTGGGGACCTCTCCTTTATATAGCAATCCAATTTGTTATCAGCCCATAGATAATAACAGATTGGTCTAAGGGTTCTATACACTGAACCCGCATCCAATAATCCGAAACTCAATAAACATAAGTTAGATCACTTTAAGGGCTCAGATTGTATTTACTTGTGCAACTTATAAATAAGCCCACCTAATAGAGATAATAATAATAATATCCATCAAATTTTTCATTCTTTTCCGCTTTATTCTGGATCCTATCTGCTTCACTCAACTCTCAAGCAAGAATGAGATTCCAGGACACTTTAGTGCTGAACTAATCCACAAGCAAAGATATGTTCTACACCAACCTCGATCGCTCTCTCTCTATATATACATTCATCAACAAATTCGATCGACTATGGCGGACGAGATCAATGCCGATGGCAGCAGCTGGTCTGCTACCATCGTCGGCAAATTAATCCGGTCCTACACCACTGACGACACAGACAATGGCCAACCGCAAGACCGGTGGCGAGACTCTCCATTAATGCTTGGGCATGGCGACGAGTTGCCCCGCCGTGACCATGTCTGCCGGCCGGTTATCATCGACAGAGACGGCAGGGCCATACCAGTTGACATCGCATCGTTCGACCTCCCCAGCCACCCTCTTCCCCAACTCCATCATCATCATCATCGCCGCCGCCACCATCAACAGCAAGGAGATGATCAGTATGATAACATGTCAATTGGAAGCGTGTTAGGGCGAAGTAAAGAAGAGTACGTACAGGGCGTTGTGGGGTCAAAAAGTGCTGAGGAAGCATGCGGTTATAATAAGAAGGCCAATGAGTGGTGGAGCAAACCGTGGCCGGTGGTGGAAACGTCGACGGCGACGTCGCCGCTATCGCTGATGGAATTGAGTGAGAGAATGAGGTCGAGCGTAGTCAGTGATCAGAGCAGCAAGTCGGAGGAGAAGAACGTGGGCAAGTTCGTGTGGTGATTAATTAATTAATTATAACTATGTTAAAGCGCTAAGGATTCCAAAGACTTTTTTTTTCTCTAATTACGTCTTGTTTTTGTTATCGATGTTATCGTTTCGTTAAAAATAATTACTATGATAATGCTTGTAATTCAAGAAGATTGTTCACCATGATATATTGAACTATTATGTTCCCGTGTGTAATAAGCATCTGTATAATTATGTTCATGGGTTGCAAACACTATATATATATATATATATATATATATATATATATATATATATATATATATATATATATATATATATATATATATATATATATATATATAGTTTTGTTCTCTTACGAACCGCACGGTGCGGACCCGTGCGGATCACAGCGCCAGACCGATCAGGCAACTGCCTGATCGGTCACGCAGGGCGCTGCGCGATGGTGGCCGATCGTTGATCAGACACTATCGGCGGTCTTCGGCCATCGTCCCCGAACAAAACTATAACCCTAGGGGGTGCAGTGGATCAGGGAGGTGTCACGTACGCGGTCCGAGGAAGGGGTCCGCAGGAGATCAAATTTGTGTATATATATATATGAACGAACAAAATTATAATTTGGGGGACACGGTAAATTCGTCGAGGATCGCTGTTATTGGAGTGTCATGTATCCTCTGTAATTGGAGTGTCATGTCATTCACGTTGAGTTTCACGTTGAAAATTTACGTTGTATATATATATATATATATATATATATATATATATATATATATATATATATATATATATATATATATATATATATATATATATAAAAGGATCGACCTGGATCAAATAGAAATCAAACTACAGTATTGGATGCAAAGAGAACTATACAAAGAACAAGGTTAGTTACTATGATCAATTATGAACGCTAAACTTCACCTTATTTGAAGTTTGAAGTTTCTCAAAAAAAAAACAGCGAAGCAGGGAAAAAGACTGCACTGCATAATCATGTGTAAATAAGTTTCACCTCAAACAGTACAGATATAGAATGAGGTACACCAACAATATAATGCAGAGGTTAAATATTAGCGAGTGCATATGATTGAGGGTTAAATTATTGAGGAACCTATTAGATGCAATACCACATCTATTATTGAGGGTTAAATTTTTATAGTAGTTGAGTAACTATCGTTTAGGAAGGTCACTCAACTAAGACGGAATAAATTAAGTGAATAAATTTCTAGAATTTACCTCCTTCTAGAGTGTATGAATTCTAAAGGGTTAAATTTTTATAATAGAGTAAGTGAATAAATTTATATAATTTATCTCCTTCCGGTGTGAGAATTCTAATGGGTTAAAATTTTTATAGTAGTCGAGTAACTATCATCTGGGAAGGTCACTCAATTAAGACGGAATAAATTAACTAAATAAATTTCTATAATTTACCTCGAGTATCTTGGATCAAGAGAATCATCAAATAGACATTGTGGATTGGCACCGCTTAACATAGCAATGAAAAAAGTTGGATCAGTGTTCAACAACTGTCCATTTGATATTTCTTTTACATCTCGTTTGATCATTTCAATCGTTTTGAAATGGACCTGTCTATCTAACCGCGCTCACGGTTGCGAGGAAAAGAATGGCAGCGGACACCATTCGCGATAAAAGTACAAGTGATAGAATTTTAGAGTAAATCACAAGCATATTGTTCAAGACAGGGATAAGTTGTTTATGGCAACGGAGGCAGGCCAACAATCTCACTCTGATACAACTAAAAAGATCAGATTGAACAACATCATTCTTTCCACACCTCATACCTACCTGTTAGAAGTCTTTCTGTGCAGAAAATGGAACGTGATAGCACTTATAAGCCCACATGATGGGAGTATCAGACACCAATGATAATCAACAGATACCAAAGGGTTAACAAAGAAAAAAAAATAAACATCCTAAACATTTACAGACCCCTGTAGCCTTCTAACCACTGAGGCCTATCCAATGAAATAAATCTCAGATGGATGGGCTGAAACAACAATGTTGACCAAAAAGTGATGTTCTGCGACAGCCTCAATTGCTCAGAAGCATTGGATGTGTGGCTAGCAAAGCAGAAATCTGAATACATCACTCAGTGAAATAATTCCTTCGACGCGTTTGCTTCCAGCCTCAACTATGATAACACGTCGTACCCCTGCCACCAAGCATGGGCATAAGATATGAACTCAGAACAAACAATGAGAACCAACACTGCTAATGATCAAATTTTACCAGGATTTGCCAATCTCTCCATCACTTTCATCAAAGGATCTGTGCGGAGGCACATCTGGCATCTCTGGCCATCAAAACCCCCGTGAGAAGGCACATCATGCCCAAGTTGTAGTGCCTGATTTTGGCATAAGGATACAAAAAACAGTACAATTCATTTATCTTGCATATATTCTGGGGAAATTAGAGAAAATTTGCTTGAAGCTATATATTCAATCCAAAGCTGGGTCTTCATTTTGATATCAGTGGACTGCAAATGGATACCATCATACCATGTCCCAGCTCAATGACATTGATAAATGGATTAAAACTCTTGACTAAGTTAATTGCAGCTAATCAGAATTTTCTCCTAGGTAAAAACTCACTTGCCGTCCTCGCAAGGGTGGAGAGGGTCTTGATTGAGTTGAGCTTTATACAATGATTTCTCAATAAAACAAAATAAAAACCCATAATGATTATCCATGAAATAGAATTTGGTTTCTTTAAAGTTAATTTGAATAGTTCATATACTGGAATAGGTTTACCTATAATTTGTTCGTAAACTGGTTTAATAATTTAAATGTAAGCATACAAGTTAGGAGTTTATGATTTACTTTTAAGAAACTTTTGTGCTACTATTGAGAACAAAAATTGATTAAAGTGCTGTATGTATTTTGTAATTACTATCATAAAATATGTTCATTATTGTTTCATAAGTTATTTCGCACCATTTAAATTAATGTAGGAAAAACATTATATGCCTTCCAGTCTTCACTACTACACATCAAAATGGATAAATGAGCACTAGAATATTTGTCTTTTGTATATAAATAAATTCAAATAGGGCTCAAGAAAAGCATCATATAATCTGGCTGTCAAGAATCATGAGCTTGAAAGAAAGGAAATAGGAAAAAGCAAAAAATTGAGGCAGGATGAATACTACAAGTAAACATTAATTAATAGTCTTATAGTAGAAGAGGATGCCTAAGTCTGTCAAGCAATGGGACAGAGCAGCAGCTGGTATTGAGGTGAGCTCAGAAAAACTTTTTTTTTCCAAATGAAATTTTCAACATTTTTTTTCCGCCTATAACATCTTCATAATGTCTAAGAATTATAATAGGGCTCATCCCTATTGTGCCTTACTTTAATTCTGCCCATATTTTGGTCGACCCGTGTAGGCATTTTAAGGTTGCCATTTTCAACATGGAACTTCAAAATGTCACAATAATCTCTCTCACATACAGCTTGACTTTTCCATCAAGTATTAATACACAAGTTCAGGTCTTGTACACCATAATCAGCCCACCATTCTCTTGTGGGAAAAACAAGCGGTGTCACATCCTCAACAATATTCATATGATTTTTTAAGATAAAAGAGCCCCAAACTAATGCTATTGCATCACTCCTTCACTTCCAAGGAATTTTAGTTTTGAGTTCAACTATAACTAAAAAGGACCATTAATACTTTATCCATGGAAGCAATGATGCACTCAAATGGAAAGTCATTGTTGAGAAAAGAACCAAGTTTAAACCGTATCAGTTCTACATGTTGTATGGCAACAAAATTGCTATTGTGATATTAAAAAGCAAGATCATAGCGGACATCAATGCCCCTGATTAAGGAAATTCACAGGGATTTAGATTAACAAGCACAAGACCACTTCACAAATAATATTTAAGATAATGAATTGCAATTATTAGTTTATCAATGCCAACTTTATCTCACAACTGGATGCTCATAACTGATTGGCTTACATGATTGATTGATCTCTTCCAAACAGAATTAGAAGTTTTGTTATCATTAAAATTTATTCTTTTAATAAATATAAATTCTGGTTAATTACCTGCTGAATGCTCATTTTATCAAGGTGTATTTGAGCATAAATTCTGTCTTTAGCTAATGCTGTGATGTCACTGCAAAATAGAGTAATAAAAAATTTCCTGAAGTGCATTGGGAAAAAAAGGGAAGAAGGTTGGTGACAAAGAAAAGACAGTCGGCTTACCTTCTGGAATATATATCCACGAAGGAATCATTTTCATCAACTATCGGGATTGAGCTAACTTTAGCTGCAGATAAACAGTACTCTCTAAGACATCTGACAGGCAAATGAAGTACAGGGAAAGTAGAAAAAGAAGGTTGCCTATGTGGCAAAAAAAAAAATCTAATTGAAGATTGAAAGATACATACAACAAAGGAGCAATTGAAGAGAAAAAGCAAAACAGCACTGAGGGCAAAATTAGTTGACTAACCAAAAAAGAGAATATAAACTATCATATGCTAAATTTCGAACAAAGAGTGCAGAAATTATTGCAGTAGTAGTAAACCAATGTAATGAAGCCTCAGCTTCAATTGATCAATTGAGTCCCCCTGCTTACTTTTGGCAAACATTTCTATGCTCTTCCAACTTTTACCTGAGTAAAGAATGCTAAGTGTGCCAAACAGAAATTATGTCAAATGATTTGAACTAGGATATAATAAACGCATTGTTTGGATCAGCAATAGGGTACAACAGGAGAGATGTACAACGGACAGTGATTTACCTGACCACTAGGTTATCTTAACCCTTGCAGAAGGAGAGGAGGGCATAGTACAGTTTTCAATGCCCTCTCCCTCATTTAGCTTGGTTCAAAAAACAGGAGAAGGGAGAAGAAAGCCCAGGCACTCTTCTGCCCAAAAGGTCATCTTTACCCTCTGCATGATGACATGAACAAGTAGCTTGGACAAAGATGATCAAGGTTGATGAGAGAGAAGATGGTAGCTCGGTGGAAAGTATGATGGCATATACAAGGTAGCTCATATAATGGTGATCGAAGTCAATAAAGGGAAGCAAGCTCAAACAAGGTCAAAGAGGGGCGGCAGAGGTGAACAAGGTTAGCAAGAGGTGACAAGCATGAATAGTGGGTTCAGACAAGGTCAATGAGGGTGAGGATAGCTCAAGGAAAAAAAAACATAATGACATTGATGGGTAACTTGGACAAGGATGGTCAAATCAAGAAAGTGACAAACCTTAAGAAGGTCAACAAAGGCAATGAGGGTTGACCTTCAAGTATGAAAATGGAGTGTGATTGGAGAGAACGAGGATTATCTCACCATCCACCGCTTTCTGTCTTCCTATTTACTAAGAAGAAAGGACGATAGGAAGTCCTGCTCTTCTCTCTTCTCCTCTCCCTTGTGCAGGGGTAAACATAGCCTTAGTTATCAAACACCAAGCAAATTCACTTGTAAGGTTATTTACAGAGGCTAGACTTTATTAGTAACAAGTAAATACTTTGTATGTAAAAAAATCGAGATGTTGTTGATACTATGGATATTTTTAAAATACTCTTTTTATGAAATCTCCCACAAAGACACACAAGCTATTGACAAGATCCAAAATTCATGCAGGAGGTGATGGAAATTGCATGCGTGAAGGTGGAAGGTGAACAAGAACATTGGTGGGTGGCAAGTCACCAAAGCTTCAACTCTATGGGAAACAACTTGGTTGGTCAAATGATATGCAAGAGGCTTGGGAAGGTCAGAATTATGCAAGGAAAAGCACACTGATGGACCCAAACAAGGATGGCGAGTTGTTGTAGATCTTTAAAGGTGTCAAAAAGCGTTGAACAAGAACTGAGAGAAGTTGGTTAATAATAGAAGGCTTCTTAAATAATATGAGGGATGTTATTAACATCGAGTATGAACTAGTTGTGAATGGCGATGGATTGGATGGCATGCACGATTGGAATGCCTTAGAAAATGTCAATCAAGCAACAAAGGATCAACAAGGGCTCAACAGAGTTGTTGATGAGGTAGGTACCACTAGGAAAGATATGCAGCAAATTGGCAAGGCACAAATCAGGACAACTAGGTAGAGTGGTCATAACCAAAGACAATAAAGACCTTGCCCTGTACCTGGTGGGGGTGGTTGGTTATAGAGGGGTGGATGGAAAGAGAGTGAATCAATTTTTGTTGGATCACTATGAAGCCCGATGTGGGTGTAACATATGCAATGTGAAGGATTTGATCTCCCTTGTCATTGTATCTCTTTCAATCATGGCCTCTAGAAGCACAAATGAAATGAGCCTGCAATTTACCATCACGGCAAACAAGGCAATAAGTGGTTGTTATGATGTCCAATACATTAGATTACGAGTAGATGCAATTGGCACAGTAGTTCAAGCGGGGCAATTGCTACAGTCAGGGGCAAGGCTTGTAAGAAACAAAGGACATGACGTACTACATTTTTTAAAATTTTCAAGCATACCAATTTTTATAACTTCTATTATTCATTTCTCCAGATTTTTCTCAACACATTTTATTTCTTGTAAGCATATTATTAAACTTTGTCCTAATCAATGTATCTTACAATTTTATTCCTTTTCCTAAAAATGTTCTTATGTCCACATTTCCCAATTTCATTTTATAACATGAATTAGCATTTTAATCCACACTCCCCTAAAAGTATACAAGAGCCCCAAGAGAACTACTGGAACTAGTTAAGGATTTATGTGCATCCACAATTTGTAGACTTGCATAAAGATGGTTGTGTGGCCAATCAACTATGATATTCAACTGAATAGCATAAAAATCTACATACAAATGAATTATTTATATCATTATCTACGAATCTAAAACTAAATCAAGAAAGCACTTCAAAACAGCAAGCTTTAGATAACAGAAAGATAGTGAGAATTGACCTTGAATCAAAAGAGAAAGGGCTAAACTGAGTAAACTGTTCTGTCTTAACACAACTAGTGGGCGCCCACTTTGGTCCTCAATTCTCGGATCCCAAGTACCCAATGGTATTTTGCAAATAGGTTGTTGTAGAATAGGTAAAGAACTAATAGAGTGTCTAAAGTGTCTGCAAATACCTGAAAATTAATAAGTTGAACAGTGAGGCATTCAATGGCTAACAAAATAAATACATATATAATTTCAACAAAAAACAACAGTGGGATGAATATCTTAAGCATTCAACCCCATAATAATTTCATATTCACAATGTTTGCTTACGTTTCAAAATCCCCGAAAGAGAAGCAAGATGCAATAGTTGTGGAAATGAACCATCATCTCGCGCTGACTGGTACATGATTGGAACAGTAGATACTTCATTTTGCAAAATCTTCACAGCCACATCTTTTAAGGAATCATATGGACCAGCCTAGTGAGAGAGATCACAAGATCAGTTTAGTAAGCATTTCCATCATACAAACTGCTAATGGAGGGTAACATGGAAAATCTTCTTTAAAAATTGAGTAAAGGCAGACAAGTTCAAATTCACAGATAGGATAATACTTTTCTTGCATGAGAGAAGAATTCTAATAAGGGCAAGATAGTTTCCTCAATCCTACACTATGCTAATGATGCAATTAGTTAGACTGTGACACTCTAAGGATTGACATCTGATTCGAGTAAATCATCTAACGCAGACTATTATTGCAATCTTTTTCATTGTGTACCTTGCTCCTTTACACCATAAAGATATACCAGTCAAATTACTTTGCACATGTGGTTCGGTTTGGGACTGAAAACCATTCAATTAGATCCCCATTCAATTAGATCTAAAACAAGGACTCCATAAGCCAAATGCAAAACACTAATCATAATGATGGCTCTCAACTCTGCGTTGTTCCTTTAGTGTAACTGGATGGCCAGCATGACAAAAAATTGCAATAATTGTAGACAAACTTGGAAATGATAGTTGTGCAACAAGACATTCTGGAAATGTACATGGAACAATCTGCTCCGCTTCCTGTTCAATGGCATCATCATCATCAAGGCATGTTTGCTCCAACTATTAGGGGGTGGGCTACATAATTTAAAATACTCCATTGTGCTCTATGTCATGTCTTATCCCTAATAATGTTTGAACCAATTAAGTCATTTTATTACTCTGTGTTTGAATGCAACGGTTGTTTAGAAACCATAATAATGAAACCTGGAATCCATAGGCATGACTCCTGGAATAGACATGAAGTTCATGAGAATGCAGCTTTGCAGATAAACTCTGCTTTAACAAGCAAGATAAGGCAGTTTTGAAAATATAACCAGAAATCCGATCACTATTCCATCTCATCCCATTGAACCCCATAGATGACTCGAGGATAGGAGGATTATCTATTAATCACTTAGTAAAGAAAGCCCTTTTTAAGGATTCTCAAGGGCTCAGTTTTAAAATCTTCTCAAACAAAAAAGGGTTTATTTTTTGGTTTCAATATTATCAAAAAGTGTAGAAATATTATGAAAAAATGGTTCATTTATGTTGATTTTTGTGAATATAGAGATCAATGTTCTAAAAATCGGCCTAGGCGGGTACCTAGATCCCGCCTAGGGCTAGGCGCCACCTAGCCGCGCCGAAAACATCCTAGTCGGCTAGCCTAGGCGGCCTTGGTGACTAGGCGGGATTAGGCGGTTCTAGGCGCCGACTAATCGGTCGAATCGTTTAGGCGCCGCAAAAATAGTGTAGAATTTTCATGATTTTTGTTAGTTTAGGCTTTTAAATTTAAAACCCAATTAAAAAAAACTGAAATGTAACCCTTTTTTTGGGTTGAGCTTAAGTTTTATAAGTCTTAAACTTTAGTCCATCAAGAAAACCGATTTGTTGGCTTGCCCTAGCGGCTAACACCAAACTTCATTTTCACGTACTGAGTAACCAGAGCTGAAGAAATTAGAGCGACTAAAGAAACCCACATTTTGGAGAGTTAAAATATAGAATAAATTTGTGATATTTTATTAGTTGTGTAATTTTGAACTCATTTTAAATTTGATATTATTGTGTTAGAGTTATAGAATGTGATTTATTATGTAATTTATGTTGATACTGTGGAATCCGCCTAACGGCGCCTAGTTCCCGCCTAGGCGGCCTAAGCGCTAGGCGCTAGCCTGACACCCGACTAGCGCCTAGCGAATTTTAGAACCTTGATAGAGATTATAGATTTTTTCAGTTTTCATTTTGGTAAAAATATAAAAAGAGCAAACAAAATGTGTTAATCATCAAAATAAATGTAAATAATAATAATAATAGCCGTCAAAACTTCAAAAGAGATTTAGAAATTCTTTAATTTTTTAGAACTATTTGTTATCGTTTTTAAAAACTAATTTCTATTTCCCATAAAAAACCCAAAGGCGATGGCAAATATGAAATTATCAATTTATTTATTATTATTGTTATTTTCTTTATAAGCTATTCATATTGGATGCTAAATTAATTACATGATATTATATAAAAAGCTATACTCACAAACAATATATATATTATAATACTAGTTATTAAATTATTTTTTAAAGAATAAAACTTTTTATTTTAATAAATATCATAAATTATTATTTATTTAACTGCTTAAAGAAAAAAAATATAGTTACTGAAAATGAAAGTTAAATTATATCAAATAAATTTCTTAAATTTTTCATTAAAAAAATGTTTTTGAAATATATAACTTTTCTCCAACCAAATAACATTTTATAGATTTCAATTTTAAGATTGATTACTATTTTCATCTACCAAAAACATAAGAGTTGAAATTGAAATCTATATTTATTGTTAATATTTTTCCCTTTTCATTAAAATGAAAATCTAAAAAATTTCCTTTCAAACAGGATATAAGTGTTCGAGAATTCTATAACTACACGTTATATTCCTCTTTGATCAATCAAACTGTTAGTCATGGGAATGACAATTGGAGAAACCAAGTTGCCAAGGGAACACAACTCTAAAACAACGGATGGAAGCCCGTGCTACTAGATCCTAAGTCATGGCTGCAAGCTGTAGTGAACAGGAGTGAGAATGGAACGGTGGAGCAGCAATGCAAGTAGATCCTCATATAGAAAGGGAAGTTGGAGACACCATCTGAGAAAGAGAGATCGGAGTATGCAGGGAAAGGGGAAGGAACCAAGACAAAGAAGGTGTCAATAAGCACATACCTTTTTCTTTGTTTTTTTTTTGTGATATTAAGTTCCCATGAACAAAGTTGTTTTATGCAACAACGTAACCCTTAACCCTTTTCATCTAATAAAATGAGTGGTGAAACAAATCCTCAAATTTTAATTGTTCTTTTTTTATAACTGAAAGATTTTGCTCTACACGTCTTATAGAATTACTAAAACAAAAGGATTCTTGGCATCATTCTGTTACTGTTCAAAATTGTACGACAATTTGACTATTCAAAAAACATTTAAAAAAAGAACTATTGTATATATCCTATAGAAACAAAGTATATATTGAGCATAAGTCAATTATGTGACTCCTTTCAAAATCCAGAAAACCAATATTCTAATACCACATAAATTATCCTCCTCTCAGGTAAAGCCATAATAAGAGCACATGATTTAATTTAGATCTTACTATATTTATCTCTTTTGAGTCCACACTAGGAATTTATGTGTTGCCCTGGTTTCTATTAGGAGTCATTTTTTATAGTCAGACTGTATTTTTCCTCCTTTTATAATGATCAAGGATGGATAAATATTTTGAGAATTTAATTAGCAAGTATTAATAGAAGTAGTTTAAGTTTGATCTTCTAGGAAAAATTATGGTGGACAGTGAATTCCATTATGTAAGACAGTGACTAGAAATTGTGGACAATCTTTGCAGCAGAAATAACTTGACGACTCTTGAAATGAGTACATTTATCTTAGGTAGACCAAGAACTAAGCCTATGATTTCATTTTTTAACATGCAGATAAGTGGCAAAGACTCTAGCTTGAAGGGCGACAAAATGAAACAAAAAAAGTACGGAGGTTTACGTGGATCATGCAACTTTGAAGTGGTTTGCCATGATTCTCTAACTGCCCCAAAAGCTGATGCTTCCCCTCCTTCCAAGCATATATTGTATGGGTCTCTAGTTCTTCCTCTCTAAGATTTGAGCCTCGATTTCCAAGCTGCCAATGCAGGAAAATTTCCATGTATGACAACAAAGAGAGTCAATATAGAAATCATTAAAATACTAAATTCCTTCACCAACATAAGACTGCAAAGTTTCGACTGGCCAAAGAACGTCAGCAAACAAACAAAAAACAAGAGTACCATTTTTCTAGAAATTTATCAACCTCTATTCATCTGTTATAGAACATTTCCAACCAATAATGTCATATGACCAGCCAACCATCATCATCTGTTCACCCTATTAAATCTTATTACTTCAGCCAACCACTATTTGTCTGTTATAGAACATTTCCGACCAATGATGTCGCCAACCACCATCATCTGTTCATACTAAATTTTATTACTTTGGTACGGGTGATAACTAAAAATAATTATGAAAAGATTGACACTTTCACCTGCAACACCATCCTGTGGAGCCAACCACAGTTGAAGCAAAAATATAAGTAACGAGAAAACAACTTCAATAATAGGTCTTATTTTTTTTTCTTAGTCCAAGAATTGATTAATGCTTAGCGTCTGGAGAATTATTGCAAAGGGTGCAAATCAATTAATATATGGTTTTCTGACTTGAAAACTGAAATGCTCAATAAAACATTGCAACCCCCAAACAAATGCAACCATTGCAGTTATATATTCAGCACAACAAAAAGACTGTTGTCAATAAACATAGTGACTGTTGTCAATAAGTTTGGAAGAGGAAATCATATACATACCTCTTGAAGAATTAAAATAAAATCCAGAGCACTTAGTACTCCAACAAATTGGCACCTCATAGAATCCCACAGTGGCGCCACAGAAATTCCCTAAATATCCATGGCAGAAACTTGAATAAGATAGTATTGCTGACAGACCATGATTAAAATAACAAGAACAACAACAAAAATAAGCTTCATAAGTAAACAGATTAATGTTACCATATGCAAACAGCCAATTTAATGGTAAAATGAGGAAATAATATATAGCGCGGCATACAAGAAAGAGAGTTACAGGCGTGGCAATAGTGAGGCACAAATGTCAGCTGTGCAAGGCAAGGTAAGGAGAACCAAAAAAAAACTTTATTAGTTACTAGAAATAAGAAAATGAGAATTAATATAACATGAAAATTATATGGCATTAACCCCAAGGTCCCAATCTAGTTTCAAAATTACAACTTATAGCTGCCTTTTTAAAATTAAAATTAAAATTAAAATTAAAAATAATAATAATAAAAGAAGAATCATTGAAGTTTCCTTAAGTAAAAATTCCAAATTAAACACAAAACGTATAAGCCGTTCCAATCAAGACGATGGCAACATTTGAAATATATAGATATGCAAAAAAAAATACAGATATCAAAAGTTTGGAAACCTAGCATTAGCATGCAGCTAGTGGTTTGAGACAACAGATGGAATGAGATTATGACAGAGAAGACCACATTTTAAACCATAGTCATTGATTTCAAGTTATTATGAGAATCTATTCTCCACATGCCACCCTTCACATTTTTAAAGTGGCAGGTTTGACGTGGCATGCACATGCAATTATAATTGCACCAAAATGAAACAATAAGGAATGCTGAATTACATTCAATAACCTTTACTGTTTCTGCAAAGTAATTAAATCAGTACCATGATGACTCAGCGTTAACTTGAAATAGCAAGGACTGTTTTGACATCAGATACGAGTCCATACGCATCAAACAAAAAACTATAAGGTGGTGTAGATTGTCCTAACTGTTAGACTGAAAAGCATTTGAGTCATAAATACTACAGGTTAATTTAAAAATCCACATCAAAGGAAATACCTGTTCATAGAGAATATGAAATGCCTGCTTCACAGGCAAATTAACATCGAGCGCAACAACCTGAATTATCATGTAATATTAGATGGGTGTAAAATGTCACCAGCATTATATTAGTACGTGTTTATGATGACAAATAAACTTCAAGTGCTTATACCTTTCCGGAGTCAGGAAGTAAATCATAAGCTGTATGTGACGACAAGAACATAGAAATATGAGAGCGGGATATTTTTATATCCTCCTCCGAAATCCTAACAGCTCCACCTTGCATGGTTCCTTCTGACAATGCTGCCTAATTGATGCCGAAATACTCATTAAGACAAAAAATAATAATAACAAAGGTCATCGTCATCAAGCCATAAAATAATAATAATAGAGTTCCACATCTATGTCATACATAAGGTGCACAAACCAATTAATGATGAAATTTTCTGTTCATGAACAAGACCAGATAAGCGACACCACAATGGATGGCTCCAGGCAGGAAACAAAACACAACTCAGAACAGAACACACCCATGCCAATATAGGAGCAATGCAAATGTGTCATGTAATGCTCAGACAATTGAATGACTAACATGATGGTGAATAGCAATATGGTATTAGTGACGTAATTAATGCGTGATGTATTTGAGAGTGCCGAGTAAATGCTTGCTCCATTTGATACTAGTTACTAGTTAGCAGAAAAAATGGCGAAATTATGAAACACCATATGTTTTCAACATAAACTAATTATTTTGCATTAATTATGAGCATAATCAAGTTTTATTATAGTTCACAGGTTAACAAGGAACAATAAAATAATTGTTGCAATATTGTCAAACATGTCAAAACATTGCACTTGTAAATGTATTGCATTGACAAGAAGCAAATTCCAATAAGTTAACATACTGCATGGTGAAATGTTTCGTTGTCCACGTCCATTCCCATTCTGTTATTAGGAGTCCCAGGGCTTGGTAATGCAGCCAAAGGATTAGGCTCGGAAAGTATACAGATAGAGTTGACTATTCCATAGTTTCCGCTGAGAAAAGGTTGGCGTTCATCATGCCTCCACTCACCGTCAACATAAAATTTATACTGCATTTAACATGACAAAGTAAAAGTCAGCCCATCGTAGCACATAATTGCACCTTAATCTCATACAAGTATAAATGGTCCGCTCAGAAAGGTACAACAGATCCTGACTAAATAAAACAATACACGAATATTTATGCGTCCCAAGTTTTCATAGATAAAGATAGGCATATTTTAATATAGCATAAGTCAAGATCGAGAATAGGTGGCCAAAAGATATCCACCTAGGTGATAAAACATTTTAAAAAAAATAAAAAAGTTTTTGCTATATAATTTTTAGACAACAATTCAACAAAAAATAGGGAAAAACAAAAATATACCTGATGTAACCCTGGTGACAATCTGCAAATAACCTGAAACACTGTAGGACAACCCTCCACGGGAGACATGGGAATGTGTTCGGACCATCTGATGCATGGATTACAAACTTATTAGGTCATCTTGGTAGTTACATCAACAACATGAACAACTTTTGTAGCTGATAGAGCTACCACTATTTGTAATTTGAGATGTTTGTAATATATTACATAATGAAGTTTACATTTTGACTAAATTTATTTACCATATCAATGATGAATAGGCACCCTGAGAAAATATATTTTTTTAAGAAAGCATCTCTGAGGTACTACGATAGAAACATAGAAACAACTGTACGCTGGTTTCATGCAATGAAATGCAGAAGGGGAATTAACCAATGTGAGACTGACCCTGTAAAAGAGCCGGTAACGAAGACCCTTCTCCCACCATAAGGCCACACAAACCGTGTGGGTGCTAACACACCGCCAGCAACACCCGCTCCCACATGCGAATTTTCTGCATCCCGAGGAAACATTTTTGCGCAAAACAGTCAAACAGCTTCCAAGGCAAATTACCCCGCTTCGAGTCCCTTCACCTCTTACACAAAATTGCCAGCCTTGGGTCAAACAACCGCCTCTCACAATTCAATTCTTTTTTCTTCGAGAACAAGAAGTAAGCAGCACCCTAATTTAAATTACTTCCTGCAACGGGATCCTCCACGGCAACGTAGAGGACCACTCAGTGATTGGCCAGAGATGGCATCAAATCACCGAAACACGCTCAATGAATAGTAAGATTGGCCTCAAATCCGAGTCCCTCGAGCACTTCAGGGACGCGGAAAAAAAGACAAGCAAGTTCGTCAATACCAACCAGAAGCCGCTTCTGAATCCTCCTCAACTTCCAAATCCGACCAACAGCTCTGGATTTCAATAAGGATCCGACAGCCAAAATGTAATCCGTCCGATCTTCAACAAGCCCTATGGTCAGAAACAAAACCGTCAACTGGATCTCAGAACGCCGATCAATAATCAAGCGAAAACAAAATAATAAAAATCCCGATCCTAAGCAAACCAGACTCCTCTAAAATTTCAAAGTATAGAACCCTAAGTCGAGGGGAAACAACGGGCAGCAAATCTCACCTTCGAGGAGCGAACGCGAGGAGAAGAGACGGGATGGCGACGAAAAGAACGGGAAAAAAAAGGAGGGGAGAAAGGCGGAGCGAGGCTAGAAAATAAAAGCAGTAGACAAAAGCCCACCACAATTTGGGTCACGAGTTCGATACCAAACCAGCCCGAATTGGGGCAATTTTGGAAAAGAAAAATAAAAGAAAAAAACCGAATAAACGTAATGCCGCGCTTATTCTGCGGGTAGTGAGCTTGCGGAGGAGCGAAAGGAAGAAGATGATAAGACGGACGGTGATCGGATCTCTACCGCAGATTAGAGATCGTACGATCCCCGAAGTTCAACCAAGAACCCACCAGAGACTACCGAGATTCGTGGGCTTGCGGCCCCCAAACCAAACCAGACCGGTAGGTCTGACATATATGGAGTACAATTTGATCACGTGATCTGCACGATTATCTGAAAGTTGGGTACGTATTTAAAAATAAAATAAAATTGTGTACGAATCGATTCCTAATAAAATTTAAAAAAATACTCTTCCATATGAACACCTCATTCCTAATAAAATTTAAAAAAAAAATACTCCTCCATATGAGCATCTTTTTCCTGATTTACATTTTTATACATGGTTGCGAATCATCTTTTACCAAATTAAAACAACACGTCTTCTAATTATGCAATGAATATAAAAGATTAATCAAATTCTATATATATAATCAAATATTCAAACCGGCAAATTGAAATTGAAAAGCACTATAATAGTTTTTTTGGGCAAAAATAAAAAACTGCCTTTTTTCTTTTGTTTTTCAAATCTTGTGATTGATTTTTTTTTAATCATAAGAGAACCCATAAATGACATAATTATCCTCCACTATATTATGCTTATTATTATAGGTAAGTTTTTTTTTTTGCCTCTGGGAATATGGTGCAGCGATAAGACGACTAGTCGTTATCCCAAGCATCAGTAGTTCGATCCCCAGCTACGACGTATTTGTAGAAATTTTTCCTCCAAATGAGGCGCGAACTCTGGGACGCTGAGTTTCTAGATCACCCACTGCGAGCGCTTTTCGATTTACCCTGGCGACCGGTGGAAAATTTTTATGAGACCGAGTCGATCATCCGAAATTAAAAAACTCTCGTTAATCATTTTTTATTATTATTATATCTTCTATATTCTCTGACTTAATCTTGAATCTATGATAAATTACATAGTTTTGATATTGTATTATTCTAGTTTTCATAGGATGATTAAAAATTTTATGTTTTTATTATGGAACATCCATATCAATATATGTGGATAATAACGTTTGCAGTAAAAAAAAAATAATAATAATATTCATTGTAATGGGGTTTTCCTATTTTTTTCTAAGTATAACTATGATATTTTCAATTAATTTATCTATTCAAAAAATAAAAAAAATTCGTCTATCGATAATGGGACCATCAAATTTTTCTCTTAGAATTTGGATATTTAATCGATCTACTTATGATATTAATACTAATTATTACTATTGAAATTATAGTTCTTATTTATAGTGATAATTATATGTCTCATGATCAAGGATATTCTGCTTCTACTTATTTTGACAATAATAAAAAAAACATCATTCTATATGGCTTTACCTAATATATTTTCTTAAATATAATTATGATATTTTCAGTCAATTTATCTATTTAAAAAATAAACGGAAGTTATATCTATCAATATCTATGGTATTGGATAATCAACAATAATTTTTTTCTTAGCTCAATTACATCAATAGTAGGAATCATGGTTATTATTTATAATGATAATTATATGTCCCATTATCACGGTTATTTAAGATTTTTTTTTTACGTTTTTTCAATGCTTCTATGTGGAGATTAGTTATCAACGTGTTATAGTAGCTAAGATCCCGTAATTACTATACAATTGTAACGACTAAGATTTGGTATATGATCCTATCGCAGAATGAGATGTACTTCCAAGAGCAAAATGGTTCCCCGAGTACTGTTGATACTAGCTCCGACCTACAAGAAAGTGACTGTTAGCAACCCACCGAGAAAAGTATCCGACAAGGCCCTCCGACGGTCAAGTCAGCCCCCGCAAGAATAGAGCAAAGCAATGGAACAATGGATGAATGGAACAATGGATGAAAGCTTATTGCGCGCGTACCTACGAAGCGGAGAGCGAATGGGTTTATATAGCCGAGGGAGCTGACAGCTTCTGCCCAGCTTGCCACCTTTTGTCGTATACGGGGACAGGGCAAGGTGCAGCGTGAGATGACAGGGTAAAGTGTCGCATACTGGAATAAGGCAAGGGGCGTTGTCAGCTCGCTAGCGGGCGCCGTCTGACGCCACTCGATCTGACACAAGCGTAGGTTGTCGTGGTACGGAGTACGAGGGTATGGCAGGAGGATCATCGTGTCAACGAGATACTTGCGATTCGGGCACGATCAGTGTCAGGATTGCGCCGAATCTCGTACCATCCCTGTTAATGTTGTGTCAAATAGTAGGTGTTCCTGAGGGTTACGACAAATCTCGAATGGGAGCGCCGACCGGGGGCTCCGAGTGAAACCTGGCTGCTCGGGCAATACGTCTGAGCGTGAGGCGTTGTGCTTTTCGAGTCCTGGAGTGCTCGGACTTAATTAACCCGACTCGGCTGACTCGCCCTGAGGTCAGATAGCTTAGAGGCTCGGGAGTGATCCGGCTCGGGGCTCCTCCAGCTTGGCAGTCGACCCACGGTCGGGGTCGGCCTCTTAATGTTCCTGAGTGGAACGGGTCGCGCGAAGTCCGACCGACTACCGGCTCGGGCGACTCGGCTTGTCCGAACCCTGGGACGCCCCCCCCCCCCCCCCCGCGCCCGCCCCAACTCAACCTGATGGGGCGCTAGGCTGGCTGACCGAGCAACACGTGAGCTAGGCCGGGATCATAAGCATCCCCTTCGAGTCTAGTCGAAGGAGGCGCCGAGTCCGACTTACTGGACTGTTGTTTTAGAGCAAGCCTGACACACCCGAGTGATCCACTTTTCCTACTAACCCTTGCAGTTGGGCCTGAACTGGTTGTCCGATCGGCGGGCTAACATCACCTCAATTGTCTTTTCTGTCTTATCCTCGACCCGGACTGAGCCGATTTGTATCCTCCCCATTAATTACCGCATTAACTGCTAGGGTCACGTGTCGACTGGCTATTGGTTCCCCGAGTAACGAAGCGTCTGCCGCCGGACTCAGCGAATGATTGGCGCGCACGTGTGCCACCTCGCCTCGGGAATTACCTCGGGTTTGATGAGCCAACTACCACATTTCTTTCGATTATCTTCTTCGCTTAGCCGACCCGACCGACCGACCTGAGACCTCCCCCCTTAGCTATATCACCATCTCCCGAGACCATCTGCAGATCGAGCTGCGTTTCCCGATCCACCCCTTTATCTCGTCTGTTTGTCGCTTTTTTTATATCCCCTTATCTCAATTAGCCCCGAACGCCATCCGACTTATCCGTGGGTCGGTGGTCATCTTTTCCTTATATAAAATTCCCCTCCAGCCTGAAATTTTTTACTATTTCTTCTATCCTAAAAAACAAGAGCCGACTTATCCTCCTCTTCCTAAGAATTATTGATCTTTTCCCACCTATTAGTCGGCCCTGTCTAAGATCGGGGGCCGACATTTCCATGGCATCCATCTGCTGACCGAAGACATTTTGTATGTGTTCGAGCTCAGCCAAGTGTCGTTTCGCCGACCTAGCTCACTCGGTAAGCCCCTTATTCTATCCTTTGCAAGTTTATGGCTAACTAAACATTTGTTATTTTGCAGCAAACATGATGTTGGCAGCGGCCTTGGAGGAGGGCTTTGGCTTGGATGATGCTGAGTTGGAGGCTAGTGCTGCCGAGCAGCTAGCTCAGCGAGAGATTGCTCCACCAGGCCCGGAACAACTATCGCCTTCTCCAGTCCGTGCCGCAGCGCCAACCGCCGTCCCCGAGCCCGAGGACGAAGACGACCAACCCCTTATTATTAAGCACCGACAGGAGCCTGAGTCGTTACCTGAGTCTCTATTGCCGACCGCCGACCTCGCAGGGGCCCCACCAGCTCCTGGCCCCAAAAGAAGCAGAAGAAGAAGAAAAAGAAGAAGGTGGTCGGGCCTTCCGTGCCCCCACCATCTCCGATCGGGCGTCCCAGGGAGACTCAGGCTCCCCTCATTCGGGATATCAGCTCGAACATCCCCCGATGCACCTCCTGCTGCCATCACATGCCGACCCCAAGATGAGCCTGGAGGTGCCGAGTGGTGTGGCACCTGAGTGGACTCAAGAAATTCATTTGCATGGGCCGCTCTCTGATCATTTCCTTCAAGGCCTCCGGGAGTGCAACTATCGAGGCCCGAGAGTCCGGGCCAACACATTTATGTCAGAGCCACTCAGGTATGTCAATCAAGTATGTTTCTGTTCTTTCCCTTATGCTTTCCTTGGCTCGGTACTAACGACGCATTTTTATGTTTTGCAGCTTTGGGTCTCGTGTTATAGCATGTCTATGACCATGCTGACACACTCCAAGGCCCGCCTACGAGCTGAGCAGCGAGTGGAGAACTTAGAGGCCCGATTCCGACACACTCAGCTGACTTCCGACGAAGCCTCTCTCAATGGCCTGAGGGCAGAGGTCATCGCCCTTCAAGACCAACTGACTCACTCAGAGGAACAACTAGAGGTCTCCAAGGCACAAATTGACTCGGCAGATACGACGGTCGCACATGCACTCCTTCGAGTCTCCCAAACTGAACACACGGAGAGCAAGGCTTGGGCTCTCAGGGACAAGGCGAAGGAGGAGCTGTAGAAGACAAAGACATACCTCAACGAGGCGACCTAATCTTCTGAGTCCCTATGCTCCAAGCTAGCGATCAAGGAGCAAGAGCTGGCTGTCCAGACAGAGAAGGTTGACTCCCTGGCAAGTCAGCTAGCCAGTCGGAATGTCGAGCTCAACGCCCAGGCTGAGGAGCTGAGACAACTCCGCGGGCAATAGCTTGCCTAGGAGGCAGCCCGGTCCGAGCTTGAAGAGCTCCGAGCTTATAAGGCGGGCGAGGTGACTCGGTGGGTGATATAATTTGATTCGAGCTCGGTTTATGTGTCGTTTGTGTTTTTGGGTTTCAAATAAGTAAATTGGATTTGGTTTCAAATAGAAATGGAAATTGCAATGAAAAAAATAAATACCTTAATTTAATAAACTAAACAAGAAATTGGCACTAAAGAGCTCAACTAATGGAAACCTAATTAAGCACTTACCAAATTTTTATGGGAAACTGATTTCTGGTTTCAACAAACAAAAGATATGCTAAGAATTGAAGCAAAGGGCAGTGATGAAATTTTCGGAAATAATCAAGTTTGATACAATGAAACACATGCAAAATTCAGAAATTGAACAAGTATCAATGAAAAACTTGGCAATCTGACCGAATGCAATTTGGCAAGCAACTATCAATGAAAAACTTGGCAGGAATAAATGAAGAAAACCAGTCCTAAAGTAGTTCACTTAAGACACAAACCGAAATCTAAACTTGAATGTTCAGAAATTTCAGAAATGAGGAGCAGAATTAGAATAGATTAACTAGTTGGATGCAAAACTAATGGAACAACTAAGAACACTACTTGAAACTAGATTAAGGAGCAATGAACCTAGTGATATCTAAGTTGGCCAGCAATTCAAATACAAACTGTAGCAGAAACAGATTGAAAAATTCAGAATTACTTGGCACGCTAGCTAGAATTTGGCACGCAAGAATTTAAACTGCAAACTAGCTGAAATTAAATCTAATTGTCATCCAAACAAGCTCGTAAACTAACTAACTTGAAGATTTAAAACCTAATTAAGCTAAACAATTCAGAAACTTCGAATTAAGCTGCTGATAAAACTGCAAATTCAAAAAACAGGACAGAATTCGACAGAGATGAAATTTACAGCTAAAACAATGAAATTAACTAGCTAAACTACTCCTCAACCCCTTCCTCAGCTCAAGAACTTCTTGGTCGTCAAGCAAGAGCTGGCTTCGAACCCCTAGGCTCAGCAAATCAGTGGAAAACCATTTCTGAAGTTGATTCTGCTCCTATTTGCGCTTGGCTGGAATTTTCAATCCGATTCACTCCATCTCAATTGGTGGAGCTGCGATGATGATTGGAGAGTCGTCTAAGCTCACCTGAGAACCCCTACAAGTGGCTCAGACGCTTGGAGATGGACTATGGAAGAGATGACAGTGGTCGGACTGAGGAATTGCCGAAACCCTCAAGCAATCCCTGTTCCAGCGCAAATGAAGCTGAATTCTTCAAGGAACGATCACCAAAGACTCAATTCTTGGTTTGGGATGGAAGATGAGGTGGTCACGCCTTCTTGGAAGAGAAATCTAAAGAAACGATGAAGAACGGTGGAAGAACGGTGAAGAACACTGAAGACGCGACGAGGTCAGCTGCTGGGAAATTTTTCCTTAAGTAATCAGAAATGGACGGCTCAGATTTAGTTGAGAAAATCCAACGGCTGATCTTGCTCTGATTTGATCCAAATTTTTATGATGATGATCTGGGGTCAGGATCTGCCTCGTGGTAGCTCAGATCCTCCAGATGTGTAATGGATGGTCCAGATCAACTCAATCTGTGAATGGACGCTCTAGAGCCCTCCGAGCTTGATCCAACGGTTGATTTAGCTCTGATTGGAGTGAAACCTTCAGATCTTGATCATAGTGCTTGATCAACCCTAATCCTAGCTCGGATTGCTTCAGATCGTCCCGGATGGCTCAGATCTAGCCGCTCTTGAATCGGACGGCTCGGATTAATCGTAAGCTTGACAATTCGATCCGGTTCACTTTCGACTCAGGTTTGACCCAATATGCCCTATGTCTAGGATCCTTTCATGCCTACAAAAAATATATCAGAAAATTAGTGGCCAAATAATCCAAAAATATATAAATTTGCAATTAAGTCCAAAATAAGAGGAAATCCTAAAACCTAGGGTAATTTCACAATTAATCATTGAAAACATAGGTCAAACAGGGATTTTAGCAACTCAAATGATCAATAAAATGGAATCTATCAGTGGGACACTCGGCGGGTGGAGTACCTGAACTCCATGGACTTCAGCCGCGAGCTGTCCCAGAGGTTGCGTCCCTTGCTTAAGCAGTAGATGCTCAGTACGTTCGAGCAGCTTAAGCAGGGGCGCACCTTCCTCCCGACCTCATGGTCAGCACCGTCAAGCTGTCCGGGCTGACCCAGCAGATGGCGGAGGAGGTCTTCCGACCCTTCGAGTGAGGGTCGGGGTTTTATTTTCTTTTTTGTTTTCTCTGTAGGGCTTGGCCTCCATTTTGTACTAAACTTGCTCTTAATGCAATTTTACTTTTTTTTCCTAAGAATTGCTATATGCGCTTGTTATCTTTTCGTTTCTAAGTCTTGGTGGCTTAGACAGATACCCGAGTCCCCACCGTACTCCATTCTTGTCGAGACCGACTCAACTAACTCGGCCCAAGAATGCGAAACTCGATTAGGTTAAGGCTAAGGACTAGCCTTTACGTTGTATACCCGCTCGAGGGACTAAACACGCCCGGTCGGATCATGTTTGAACGTAGATTATCACGCGTTCGCCCGAGTCCCGTATGGGGTTGCTCGCTCGAGAGGTGAGGTTCAGGCACATGATCGGCCCGACTCTGGGGAGGGTGGGTCGCCACGCGCCTGGCCGGGGAGCCTGGCCAAGTATGACGTCGTCGGCTTAGAAGGCTGAGTTTAGATGCTCGGTCGGCTAAACAACATGGAGCGTGGGTAGCCACGCGTCCGGACCGGGAGTCGAGCCAAGGGGAGCGTGGGAGCATGCCCACTTATAACTCGCTCAGAGGCGAGAGTCTGGACACTCGGTCGGCTGAATCCTAAGGAGCGTGGGTCGCCACGCGTCCGAACCGGTAGTCGAACCAAGGGGTGTGTGGGAGCATGCCCACTTATAACTCGCTCAGAGGTGAGAGTCTGGACACTCGATCAGATAAATCCCAGGGAGCGCGATTCACCACACGTCCGAACTAGGAGGCAAGCCGAGGGGTGCGTGGGAGTATGCCCACTTATAACTTGCTCAGAGGCGAGAGTCTGGACACTCAGTTGGATGAATCCTAGGGAGTGTGGGGCGCCACTCGTCCAGACCGAGAGTCGAGCCGAGGGGTGCGTGGGAGCATGCCCACTTATAACTCACTTAGAGGCGAGAGTTTGGACACTCGGTCGGCTGAATCCCAGGGAGGGTGAGTCGCCACGCGTCCAAACCGGGAGTCGAGCCGAGTGGTGCGTGGGAACATGCCCACTTATAACTCGCTCAGAGGCGAGAGTCTAGACACTCGGTCGGATGAATCCAGGGAGCATGGGTCGCCGCGCGTCTGGATCGGGAGGCGAGCCGAGGGGTGCGTGGGAGCATGCCCACTTATAACTCTCGCTCAGAGGCGAGAGTCGGGACACTCGGTCGGCTGAATCCCAGGGAGCGTGGGTCGCCACGTGTCCGAACCGGGAGCCGAGCTGAGGGGTGCGTGGGAGCATGCCCACTTATAACTCGCTCAGAGGTGAGAGTTTGGACACTTGGTCAGATGAATCCCAGGGAGCATGGGTCGCCATGCTTCCCGACCGGGAGCCGAGCCGAGGGGTGTGTGGGAGGATGCCCACTTATAACTCGTACAGAGGCGATAGTTTGGACACTCAGTCGGATCAATCCCAGGGAGCGTGGGTCACCGCGCGTCTGGACTGGAAGCCAAACCGAGGGGTGCGTGGGAGCATGCCCACTTATAACTCTCTCAGAGGCGAGAGTTTGGACACTCGGTCAGCTGAATCCCAGGGAGCGTGGGTCGCCACACGTCCGAACCAGTAGTCGAGTTGAAGGGGTGCGTGGGAGCATGCCCACTTATAACTCGCTTAGAGGCGAGAGTCTTTACACTCGGTCGGATGAATCCCAGGGAGCATGGGTCACTACACGTCCGGACCGGGAGCTGAGCTGAGATGTGCTTGGGAGCATGCCCACTTATAACTCGCTCAGAGGCGAGAGTCTGGACACTCCGTCGGCTGAATCCCAGGGAGCGTGGGTCGCCACGCGTCCGAGCGGAGGGGTGCGTGGGAGCATGCCCACTTATAACTCGCTCAGAGGCGAGAGTCTGGACACTCGGTCGGATGAATCCCAGGGAGCGTAGGTCGTTACGCGTCCGGACCGGGAGCCAAGCCGAGGAGTGCGTGGGAGGATGCCCACTTATAACTCGCTCATAGACGAGAGTCTGGACACTCGGTCGGATGAATCCCAGGGAGCGTGGGTCGCCACGCGTCTGGACCGAGAGCCTAGACGAGGGGTGCGCGGGAGCATGCCCACTTATAACTCGCTCAGAGGCGAGAGTCTGGACACTCGGTCGGATGAAATCTAGGGAGCATGGGTCGCAATGCGTCTAGACCGGGAGCCGAGGCGAGGGGTGCGTGGGAGCATGCCCACTTATAACTCGCTCAGAGACGAGAGTCTGGACACTCGGTCGGATGAAATCTAGGGAGCGTGGGTCGCCATGCGTCCGGATCGGGAGCCGAGGCGAGAGGTGCGTGGGAGCATGCCCACTTATAACTAGCTCAGAGACGAGAGTCTGGACACTCGGTTGGCTGAATCCCAGGAAGCGTGGGTCACCACGCGTCCGAACCGGGAGGCGAGCCAAAGGGTGCGTGGGAGCATGCCCGATTATAACTCACTCAGAGGCGAGAGTCTGGACACTCGGTCAGATGAATCCCAGGGAGCGTGGGTCACCACGCGTCCAGACCGGGAGCTGAGCCGAGGGGTGCGTGGGAGGATGCCCACTTATAACTCGCTCAGATGCGAGAGTCTGGACACTCGGTCGGATGAATCCCAGGAAGCGTGGGTCGCCACGCGTCCGAACCGGGAGCCGACCCGAGGGGTGCATGGGAGCATGCCCACTTATAACTCGCTCAGAGGCGAGAGTCTGGATACTCGGTCGTCTGAATCCCATGGAGCGTAGGTCGCCACGCGTCCGAACCAGGAGCCGAGCCGAGGGGCGCGTGGGAACATGCCCACTTATAACTCGCTCAGAGGCGAGAGTCTGGACACTCGATCGGATGAATCGCAAGGAGCGTGGGTCGCCACGCGTCCAGAGTGGGAGCCGAGGAGTGCGTGGGAGTATGCCCACTTATAACTCACTCAGAGGCGAGAGTTTGGTCACTTGGTCGGCTGGAACCCAGGGAGCGTGGGTCGCCACGCGTCCGAGCGGAGGGGTGCGTGGGAGCATGCCCACTTATAACTCGCTCAGAGGCGAGAGTCTGGACACTCGGTCGGATGAATTCCAGGGAGCGTGGGTCGCCACACGTCTGGATCAGGAGGTGAGCCGAGGGGTGCGTGGGAGCATGCCCACTTATAACTCGCTCAGAGGCGAGAGTCTGGACACTCGGTCAGATGAATCCTAGTCGCCACGTGTCCAAACCCGGAGCCGAGCCGAGGGGTGCGTGAGAGCATACCCACTTATAACTCGCTCAGAGACGAGAGTCTGGACACTTAGTCAGATGAATCCCAGGGAGAGTGGGTCGCCACGCGTCTGAACCGGGAGCCGAGCCGAGGGGTGTGTGGCAGCATGCCCACTTATAACTCGCTCAGAGGTGAGAGTTTGGACACTTGGTCGGCTGAATCCCAGGGAGGGTGGGTCGCCACGCGTCCGAATCGAGAACCGAGCCGAGGGGTGCGTGGGAGCATACCCACTTATAACTCGCTCAGAGGCGAGAGTCTGAACACTCGGTCGGATGAATCCCAGGGAGCATGGGTCGTCACGCGTCCAGACTGGGAGCCGAGCCGAGGGGTGCGTGGGAGCATGCCCACTTATAACTCGCTCAGAGGCGAGAGTCTGGACACTCGGTCGGCTGAATCCCAGGGAGTGTGGTTCGCCACACGTCCGAGCGGAGCGGTGCGTGAGAGCATGCCCACTTATAACTCGTTCAGAGGCAAGAGTTTAGACACTCGGTCGGATGAATCCCAGGGAGAGTGGGTCGCCACGCGTCCAGACCGGAAGTCGAGCCAAGGGGTACGTGGGAGGATGTCCACTTATAACTCGCTGAGAGGCGAGAGTCTGGACACTTGGTCGTATCAATCCCAGGGAGCCTGGGTCGCCACGCTTCCGGACCAGGATCCTAGCTGAGGGGTGCGTGGGAGCATGTCCACTTATAACTCGCTCAGAGGTGAGAGTCTGGACACTCGGTCGGATGAATCCCAAGGAGCATGGGTCGCCACGTGTCTGGACCGGGAGCCGAGCTGAGGGGTGCGTGGGAGCATGCCCACTTATAACTCGCTCAGAGGCGAGAATCTAGAGCGCTTGCAAGCTGACCGAGAATCCCGTTCTTCCACTATCATTACAGAGTTATGAAGTACAATTGTCTCGTAGACCCTCACTCTGCCTCTCGATATGGTTGGAGATGAATAGCGCTCCAGGGTCGATTCAGCTTCTTTCCTTGCTCGTTCTCTAGGTAATAGGCTTCATAGGCCAACTTTTGGATGACCTTGAAGGGCCCTCCCCATTGAGGCTCTAGCTTGCTGACATCTCCGACCAGCTTAATCCTCTTCCATACGAGGTCGCCGACCTGGAATGCTCTCGACAACACTTTTCGATTATACCTTTGCTTCATTTTTTGGCTATAGGCGAACATCCGAGTGGCTACCTTCTCTCGAATTTCCTTGACTAGGTCCAGCTCCAACCGACTTCTTTCTGAGATATCCTCGTCATAGGCCTTTGGCCAGTCGGACTCACACGCGACCTCCACGGGCACTACAGCCTCGCTTCCGTAGACATCTGGAAGGGTGTGTGGCCTGTAGTTTCTCTTGGTGTGGTCCGCTGAGCCCATAGGACACTCGGTAGTTCATCAACCCAGGTGCCTCTTGCATGGTCTAGCTTGGTCTTCAGGACTCTTAGGATCTTCCTATTGGCCACTTCTGCTTGGCCGTTGCTCTACGGGTATGCCACGGAAGTGAAGGCCTTCTGAATACCGTATGTCGAGCACCATTCTTGTATTTTCCGACCTTGGAATTGTCTTCTGTTGTTCAAGACGAGCTTGTGGGGAATTTCATACCGACACAAGATGTTCTGCCATAGGAACTTGATCGCAGCCTACTCAGTGATACGTGCCAAGGCCTCGGCTTCTATCTACTTGGAGAAATAATCCACAACCACCAGTAAAAACCTTTTCTGAGCGACAGCGGTCGGGAAAGGCCCCACTATGTCCATGCCCCACTGATCGAACGGGCAGGAGACCACTGATGCCTTTATCATTTCAACGGGTCGGTGAGGGAGGTTATGGTGCTTCTGACAGGATAAACATGTGGAGACCATTCGATCAACGCCCTTCTGCAAGGTTGACCAATAATACTCCGAGAGCAGTGCTTTTCGGGTCACGACCCAAGCTCCAGCATGGCTTCCATAGATCCCTATGTGTATTTCCTTCAAGACATATTCGGCATCTTCTTCCCCCAAGCACTTGAGTAGAGGTCGAGCGATGACTCTTTTGTACAGTGCATCCCCGACCAAGGAGTACTGGACCGCTCCCTTCCGTAAGAGTCGGGCTTCCTCCCTGTCAGACGGGAGGACCCCATTTGTTAAGTAAGCAATGAACGGTACCCTCCAATCCGTCCCGAGCTCTAACTCAGCCTGCTGCTCGATGTGCATCACCATCATATCTGACTGCTTGGTTGGGGAAGTACCCAAGAGCCTACCGAGCTGGCCAATCTGGCTAACTCGTCTGCTCGCAGATTGCTTTCTCTCGGGATCTTCTATAGCTGGACCTCCTGGAATCCAGCTTTTAGTTTCTCTTAGGCTTCCACGAAGGCTTGTAACCGCTTGCTATTAACTTTGAATCGATCGACAAGCTGTTGAGTGACCAACTAAGAATCGGAGTATAGTATTACCCGAGTGGCACCTACGTGCTTGGCCGCTTGTAGTCCAGCTATGAGGACTTCATACTCGGCCTTGTTGTTTGTGGCTCGGTATTCTGGTCGGACTGATAGGTGTAGCTGTTCTCCTCTTGGTGACACCATTAGGATGCCAATGTCGCTGCCCTGCCGAGCTGCCGATCCATCCACATAGACTTGCCATACCTCTTCACCTTCTTCCGAGTGCAACTCACTTAGGAAATCAGCCAAGGCTTATGCTTTAATAGCTGGTCGAGCTTGATACTGGATGTCATAGTCACTCAGCTCAATCATCCATTTGATTAGTCGCCCTGACACCTCTGGATTTGAAACCACTGACCCAGATGACTATTAGTCAAGACCACGACCGGGTGTGCCAGGAAATATAGTCGGAGTCTTCTCGCAGCTAACAGTAGGACGTAAGCTAGCTTCTCGAGTGACATGTATTGGCACTCGACACCCTTCAATAGATGAGCAAAGAAATGCACTGGCTGCTGCTCGGCCTCATCTTGCCTAACCAGCACCATACTGATTGATTCGTTCGAGGTCGCCAAGTATACATATAGAGTTTCTCCGACCTCCGGCTTAGCCAATACTGGCAACTCGGTGAGATATATCATCAACTCTTCGAACGCCTTGTCGCAATCGGCGTCCCATTGGAACATGGTGGCTCGGCGGAGGGTCTTGAAGAAGGGCAACCCTCGCTCGGCGGATCGGGAGATGAAGCGGGAGAGAGCTGTGATTCGCCTGGTGAGCCTCTGCGCCTCCCGGAGGTTTCGCGGTGGGGGCATGTCGAGTAGGGCTTTGACCTTGCTCGGGTTGGCCTCGATGCCCCTCTCGGTGACTATGTATCCAAGGAATTTTCCACTCCGAGCTCCAAAAAGACACTTGGCCGGGTTCAGTTTGAGCCCATACTTGCGCAGGGTCTGGCAAGTCTCCTCCACATCCGACACCAGGTCCATAGCTTGGATCGACTTGATCAGTATGTCGTCCACATATACCTCAATGTTTCTGCCAATTTGCGACCGAAATACCTTGTTCATCATTCTCTGGTAGGTGGCTCCAGCGTTCTTCAACCCGAACGGCATGATCATGTAGCAATAGGTGCCATCAGCCGTGATGAAGCTGACCTTCTCTTCATCCTCAACCGCCAGAGGTACTTGGTGATAACCCTGGTAAGCGTCTAGCATCAAGATAAGCTCGCTCCCAGCAGTCGAGTCGACCATTTGGTCGATCCGGGGCAAAGGGTAGCAGTCCTTTGGGCAGGCTCGGTTGAGGTCCTGGAAATCGATGCACACTCTCCACTTATTGTCGGGCTTGGCCACCAAGACTACGTTGGGTAGCCAGGTCAGGAATTGGACTTCTCGGATGTGCCCGGCCTCCAGTAATTTCTAAATTTCAGCCCGGATGATTTTATTCTGCTCCGTGCTTAAGTCTCGCTTCCTCTGCTTGACTGGCCGAGCATTAGGGTATACATGAAGGTGGTGCTCGGACACCCTTCAGTTCTTTTACTGACCAGGCGAATACATCCTGGTTCCTGGTCAGACATTCTAGCAACGACTCCTTCAACTCACTCGACAGACCCGTGGCTATCTTGACTCGGGCCTATGCCCGGTCGGGAAGTAGCTGAACCTCCTGTAGGACCGATACACGTGAGAGGGGGGGGTGAATCACGTGACTTTTAAAACTTTCGTTTTAAAATCAGAGTCGATAGAAAATCGTACGATGCTTTGAAAAACATGCGCGGCGGAAGAATTAAAACGAAACACGAAAGCGAAAAACAATAAAAAATAAGCGATAAGTTTTACTTCGTTCGGAGCCTTCGGCGACTCCTACTCGAAGGCCCAGGCTCCTTGAACCTTTCCTGTGGGCAATCCACTAAAATTCTCTACCGGTAAACTCCTGGTAGAGCTATTCGAATACAAGATTAAGCAGAAGTGTAACAACCCTACACTTCCCCCTTAAATAATTTCAGTGCAGACAGAACAAATAAAAATGCGTTACCCAACACTTAAGATTATTTGAAGCAGCTTGGGTGTTGGGAGCGATCTTCCGGCAGCAGTCAGACAGCGTCGAGTCAAAGCACAAACCGCAGCAGAGGAGCGTGGAAGCCAGAGAGCGCCAAAGCTTGAACCAGACTTAAAAAAATATATATATGTCTTTAGAGGGCTCGCTTGCTTCTTTTTATAGTGCCTCGAGCTGCCAATATTCAATCCAATGCATGATCTTCTCAGCCCAAACTTTATCTATCAGCAAGCTATTCTTAAATAATTTAAAAATAGCTAATTAAATTAAGATAAGAATGCATTTAGAGTTAATTAAAAATGCTCCACTTAAATTAAGATAAGAATGCTCCACTTAAATTAAAATAAGAATGCTCTATTGAAAAAATAATTTAAATAAAGTTAGCAAGCTATTCTTTGGAATAATCCAAAGAAGATAACGTTTCTATCCTTTGCTCCACTTAAATAAAAAATAATTTAAATAAAGTTAGCAAGCTATTTTTTGGAATAATTCAAAGAAGATAACGTTTCTATCCTTTGATCCACTTAAATTAAAAAAAAATAATTTAAAGTTTAAACTCTCGTACAAAATAACATTTTATCATCTCAAATAAAATAAGAAATACGAATAATTTAAATGAGAGTTTATCCTCCACCGAGGCTTTAGATGAGGAATAATTTATAATTTTATTCTCAAATAAAATAAGAAATATGAATAATTTAAATGAGAGTTTATCCTCCACCGAGGCTTTAGATGAGGAATAATTTTGTAAAATTTACCTACAAAATCTAATTAGTTCATATATCAAATAAAACCTGTAAAATAGAGTTAATGCAATGGACTAAGATAAGAATGCTTTTAGAGTTAATTAGACCTCGTCCAAACCTAGATAAGGATCTAACCAGGACTCAACCGAGGTCACCAAAATGGCCCTAAGTTGGGCCGCGCCTACAGTCCTAAAATAGGACCCGTCCTCACTGGTTCGCTCCTCCAGTGACTTACCTTACTTACCTCGTGCAACTCTACTCAACTTCTTAACCCACCAGGTCTTCCCGCCAGGGCTCAACCACCCTGGTCTTTTTGCCAAGTTTCAACCAACTTGGGCTTCAGCCAGTTGTCAGGCCTCGCGAACTGGACTTCCCACCAGGACTCAACCACCCTAGACTTCAGCCTGGTGTCAGGTCCTAAGTCTTTCAACCATGCACACTTAGTAAAGAGGTCAAAACCAAAAGTAAGTCTAACTTTAACCTATTTGTCATTCATCAAAACTTAAGTTTAACTATTAGTACAAATTGCACCAACAATCTCCCCCTTTTTGATGCAATGACAACCTGGGTTAAAGTTGGAAAATACCAGACAAAGCAATGAGTCCAAAAAAGAATATGCAAATGACCTGCTCTAAGATCAGGAATTTTTAATTTTCTAGCTTAACCCTTAAACTCTCCCCCTTTGACATTCATCAAAACAAAGAAATAATATGTGCACAAGCATCAGAAATAAAACACGCATTCAAGTAATATGCCAGCCAAAAAAAATACTTTAAGTATTTGGGGAAGAAAAAAATTCTTAGCACCCATTTTTAGGATAGGTGAACAATGATTTTAAGGATAGGTGAACCAATATTTTCAAAAATAATTTATTTTCTAGCATATTCGAAAGAGCACAAAAAGCGAAAGATTTTAACTCATGCTCCCCTTGAACCAAGTAAGAATTTTAGCCCTTTTTAGGTGTCTAACCTTAGTTACTAGCTAACTATCTAGATGATAGTAGTGTTCACTGGGTTAGTCAAGTCAAGTAATAATGTCTAGCTCAGATTTTAATTCACGACTACTTGACTTGATCACTGTAATGTGGGTATTTTACGCCCAGACTTACTGCAATGCACAGACTTAAGCATTCTGAAGTCTAGGCAAAGTCCTATGCATCTCACAACTGTTCTATGTTTTGCAAGCACAAACAAGTTATCTTTAATGTGTTTTGTGAGATGCGACTACCTAAATTTATAGGTTCATGCAGTTTTAGGGGTCAAACTTAGGCTAAGTCCACCAATTTTTTTTTAAAATGCAAGTTTAAAATACTAAAATTAAGCCAATTAAACCATGAATCAAAGTAATTAAGCTAATGATCAAACAGAATATACGAGCTGATTATTCAAAAGAAGTAAGTGTGATCAGGTCAGTTCTAGTCTATAACACACATTCCTATTAACCTTCTTAAGTTACTAAATTCAGATTCAGGGAGTGGTTTAGTAAATATATCAGCTAGGTTAGCCTTAGATTCAACATAGTTAAGTTCAATTTCTCCTTTATTAACATGATCTCTGACAAAATGATGTTTAATTTCTATATGTTTGGTCCTAGAGTGGTGGACTGAGTTTTTGGTTAGATTAATTGAACTTAGATTATCTATAAAGATTTTGACTTTCTTAAAATTTAAGTTAAAGTCTTTTAACGTATGCATCATCCAAAGTAATTGGGCTACACACTCACTTATGACTATGTACTCAGCTTCAGTGGTGGATAGGGCAACGCAATGCTGTTTTCTACTGAACCAACTAACTAGTGAGGGCCCTAGAAGTTGGCATCCACCACTGGTACTTTTCCTATCTAATTTACAGCCAGCATAATCTGAGTCAGAAAATCCAATAAGTTCAAATTGGGTTGTTCTAGGATACCAAATTCCTAAACCTTCTGTCCCTTTAAGGTACCTAAATATTCTTTTAGCTAGGGTTAGATGTGACTCTTTAGCACATGTTTGATACCTAACACATATACTAACTACAAAGAGAATGTCAGGTCGACTTGCAGTCAAGTAAAGTAAGCTGCCTATAGCACTTCTATAATATTTAAGGTCAACAATTTTGCCATTTGGGTCACTATCTACAGTTTGATTGGTAGCCATAGGTGTTTTAATTTCTTTTGCACTATCCATTCCAAATTTTCTAAGTAGTTCTTTAGTGTATTTTTGTTGATAGACAAAAGTACCCTCACTAGTCTATTTTATTTGTAGCCCTAAAATGAAAGTTAATTGACCTACTAAACTCATTTCAAATTCATTTTCCATTACCGTTATAAAATCTTGCAAAAAATTTGAGTTAGTTGAGCCAAATATTATATCATCTATATATACTTGGGCTATAAAAATATCAGTTTTTAAGGTTTTAACAAATAGTGTTGGGTCAATTTTGCCTTGGTTAAAACCTTTAGATACTAAGTGGTTAGACAATCTTTCATACCAGGCCCTAGGGGCTTACTTAAGTCCATATAGGGCTTTTATCTGGGTCAGTACTGGACCTAACAAAATCAATTGGTTGGTAGGTGGTTTGATCAGAGTTATTTGGGTCAGATTTTTCATCAAATTTTATATTTGTAGTTTCTTCAATTCTTAGGGTAGTTTTGTTATAAACTCGATAGGCTCTACTGGTAAGGGAATAACCTACAAAGATACCTTCCTCAACCTTAGATGTAAACTTTCCTAAGTGTTCTCTAGTATTTAATATATACACTTTACATCCAAATACTTTAAAATACTTAATATTAAGTTGTTTGTTATAATAGATTTCAAAAGACGTTTTTCCTAGATTTTTATTTATAGTTATTCTGTTTTATACATAACAGGCTATACTGACAGCCTCAGCCCAAAGGTACTTAGGTAAGTTGTATTCATTAAGCATTGTTCTGGTTGCTTCTTGTAGTGTTCTATTTTTTCTTTCTACAATTCCATTTTGTTGAGGTGTTTTAGGGTAGGAGAATTCGTGGTGGTAGCCATTTTCTAAACAGAATTGATTAAATTTTTTTTTTGAATTCTCCATCGTTATCACTCCTAAGTCTTATAATTTTAACCCCTTTTTTATTTTCTGTTAATTTGCAAAATTGAGTAAATATATCAAACGTTTCATCTTATTTTTTAAGAATTTTACCCAGGTGAATCTTGAATAGTCATCTATAATTACTAAACAGTATAGATTCCCACTAATTGATTTTACCCCATGTGAGTCAAATATGTCTATGTGAATTAATTCAAGAATTGATTTAGTTTGAGTTTGATTAGTTGGTTTGTGAGTTGATCTAGTTTGTTTCCCTTGTTAACAAACATTACATAAGGTTGTCTCAAAGTTAGGTAACTTTGGTAGACCTCTAACTAAACCATTTAGTTTAGGTAATTTTCTGAAGTGAGTGTGTGAAAGTCTCCTATGCCAGAGCCAAGTCTCATCCTTATGTGTTAAAAGACAATTTGCTAGGGGACGGGTTAACCTAATTTCATAGATGTTATTGTGTCTATGTCCTCTAAGTGTGATGTTTGGGTTGTCAGTGTGTTTGATCAGACATTCATTGGACAAGAACCTAACCTTATACCCAGTGTCACACAATTGGCCGATACTTAGTAAATTAAAGTGAAAGTTTTCAACAAGTAAGATATTTTTAATTATAAAATCAGACTCAAGTTCAATGTTACCTAGGCCAATTACCTTAAGTTTACCATTGTTTCCAAACGCAACGGTCCCTAGACTTTTGTACTTGAGTTTTGTAAACTTGGTGGGATCCCTAGTCATGTGTCTGGAGCACTCATTGTCGATAATCCACTTGTTTTCCTACAGTTAGGTAGGAGATTTTTTAGAATTTAGTTTAAGTTTTGAATGAGTTAAAGGAATGATTTAAAGAAACTTAAGAAATTTGAACCCCCAAAAAAAACTTAAGGAGTTTAAAAGTTTAAAATTTTGAAACACTTAAGAGAATTTGAATTTTGAAAAACCTTAAGAAATTTGAAGACTTAAAATTTTGAAAAAGTTAAGGAATTTAAAAGATTTAAGGAATTGAAAATTTTGAATTTTGAACAACTTAAAAAGGACTTAAGGAATTTAAAATTTTGAATTTTGAATTTTAAATTTAGTTGTCCTTATTCATCTCACTTGATCTAAGTTGTCAATCAAAGGGATCTTATGATTTGTGTGAGATAAGTTTGAGTTTGTTTTATAAAAGTTAATCTGACCTCTGTTAGATTCAAGTTTGACAAGAAGCAGTTTAAAAGTATACTTCCATAATTGGTTTCCAGGCCGTGGCGAGGCACAGAGGTCTTCTTTGGCCGAAGCCATCCAAAAAGAGTCCGATCTCTTGGCTCGACTCGTATTTGGAATCTTTGTCACTCTCCGAGTCCGATCCAGGTCTGGTTGCCATTAGCGCGAGGTAACTTGAATTTTTTGGTGGTTCATTGTCGGAGTCGTCCGAGCTCTCGTCCCAGGTGGCTTGTAAAGCCTTCTTCTTCTTCTTGGGTTGGTCCTCCTTTTTATAGGGGTATTCATGTTTGAAGTGCCCTTTTCTGTTGCAGCTGAAGCAGGTCATTTTGCTTTTACCTTCATTGCTGATGGGCTTCATTATCTTTTGGAGGTCCCTTTTTGAAAACTTGTTCTTCTTTTTGGCAAAGACTTTTCTTACCAAGTTTACCATATGCTCCTCGTCGTCTGAGTCTGACTCTGGTTCTTCTTCGGATTCTTCTTGAATATTCTTCTTCGACTTGACCTTTCTTGAAGAATCTGCAAACAAAGCAAACCCTTTCTCGGCCTTGGCGTTAGTTTGTTCATGCAACTCTAATTCACAAAACAGTTCATTTAAATTTATTTTGGAAAGATTTCTAGAAATTTTATAAGCATCTACAATGGATGCCCATAATGAATTTCTAGGAAAGGCATTTAGTGCATACCTTATAATGTCTCTATTTTCTTGTTTGTGCCCAATCAGTTGGAGTCCATTTATATGTCCTTGATCCGAGCATGAAGTTGACTTGCAGATTCTCCTTCCTGCTTTTTCATATTAAACAATTTATTTAAAAGCAAATCCCTTTTTGTTACCTTTGCATCAGTAGTGCCTTCATGCAATTCAATTAGTTTATCCCAAAGTTCTTTTGCTGATTCAGTTGGTCCGATTCTGTTCAGCTATTCTTTGGTTAGTCCGCACTGGAGGGTGTTCTGCGCTTTGAACTCGATCTGAGCTTTTTTCTTCATTTCCAGGTTCCATCTATCAAGCTTCAGTGGCGCCTTGTTTCCCTCGTCCATTGGTGGTTCGTAGCCAGTTTGCACCGCGAACCATTGATCCATATCGGTTTTGAGGTACACTTCCATTCTTCGCTTCCAGTAGGGGAAATCTTCCCCATTGAAGAGCGGAGGACGAGCAGTGTTGTAACCTTCACTCTGAGCCATCTGTGATTTACAAAAAAAAACAACAAAACTCGTTCTAAGACTAAGTCTTGGATTAGTGGTGTGGTACGAAAAAAAAGGAATAAGAGAAGAGCGACTCGAGATAGTGTTGCACCAAATTCTAGTAAAACTGAATGAACAAAAGAAAAAGATCTAAATTTAAGCAACAATACCTAATTTAGATTATGCAACGAAAAACACAAAATGTGAAAAACTGGATCTCCCCCGGCTCTTATGGTGGTTGCACCGATTCAGAGCGTACCAGTACTCTGATACCACTTGTAGGACCGATGCACGTGAGAGGGGGGGTGAATCACGTGACTTTTAAAACTTTCGTTTTAAAATCAGAGTCGATAGAAAATTGCACGATGCTTTGAAAAACGTGTGCGGCGGAAGAATTAAAATGAAACACGAAAGTGAAAAATAATAAAAAAATAAGCGATGAGTTTTACTTCGTTCGGAGCCTTCGACGACTCTTACTCTAAGGCCCAGGCTCCTTGAACTTTTCCTGTGGGTAATCCACTAAAATTCTCTACCGGTAAACTCCCGGTAGAGCGATTCGAATACAAGATTAAGCGGAAGTGTAACAACCCTACACTTCCTCCTTAAATAATTTCAGTGCAGACAGAACAAATAAAAATGCATTACCCAACACTTAAGATTATTTGAAGCAGCTTGGGTGTTGGGAGCGATCTTCCGGCAGCAGTCGGACAGCGTCGAGTCAAAGCACAAACCACAGCAGAGGAGCGTGGAAGCCAGAGAGCGCCAAAGCTTGAACCAGACTTAAAAATATATATATATATGTCTTTAGAGGGCTCGCTTGCTTCTTTTTATAGTGCCTCGAGCTGCCAATATTCAATCCGATGCATGATCTTCTCAGCCCAAACTTTATCCATCAGCAAGCTATTCTTAAATAATTTAAAAATAGCTAATTAAATTAAGATAAGAATGCATTTAGAGTTAATTAAAAATGCTCCGCTTAAATTAAGATAAGAATGCTCCACTTAAATTAAAATAAGAATGCTCCATTGAAAAAATAATTTAAATAAAGTTAGCAAGCTATTCTTTGGAATAATCCAAAGAAGATAACGTTTCTATCCTTTGCTCCACTTAAATAAAAAATAATTTAAATAAAGTTAGCAAGCTATTTTTTGGAATAATTCAAAGAAGATAACGTTTCTATCCTTTGCTCCACTTAAATTAAAAAAAATAATTTAAAGTTTAAACTCTCGTACAGAATAATATTTTATCATCTCAAATAAAATAAGAAATACGAATAATTTAAATGAGAGTTTATCCTCCACCGAGGCTTTAGATGAGGAATAATTTATAGTTTTATTCTCAAATAAAATAAGAAATACGAATAATTTAAATGAGAGTTTATCCTCCACCGAGACTTTAGATGAGGAATAATTTTGTAAAATTTACCTACAAAATATAATTAGTTCAAATATCAATTAAAACCTGTAAAATAGAGTTAATGCAATGGACTAAGATAAGAATGCTTTTAGAGTTAATTAGACCCCGTCCAAACCTGGATAATGATCTAACCAGGACTCAACCGAGGTCACCAAAATGAGCCTAAGTTGGACCGCGCCTACAGTCCTAAAATAGGACCCGTCCTCACTGGTTCGCTCCTCCAGTGACTTACCTTACTTACCTCGTGCAACTCAATTCAACTTCTTAACCCACCAGGTCTTCCCGCCAGGGCTCAACTACCCTGGTCTTTTTGCCAAGTTTCAACCAACTTGGGCTTCAGCCAGTTGTCAGGCCTCGCGAACCCAACTGGACTTCCCACCAGGACTCAACCACCCTGGACTTCAGCCTGGTGTCAGGTCCTAAGTCTTTCAACCCTGCACACTTAGTAAAGAGGTCAAAACCAAAAGCAAGCCTTACTTTAACCTATTTGTCATTCATCAAAACTTAAGTTTAACTATTAGTGCAAATTGCACCAACACCTCCTCCTTATCTTCATGCAGCTCGGCCCAAGGAGAAGACTGTACCATGTTGCAGCTAGTGGATGTGTGCTGAGCCTTCTGGCTTTCAGTCCGGACATCATCCATGTAGCATCTACGGGCTACCCTCTGATCTCCTCTAACTTCCCTGACCTTGTCGCCGACCGGGAATATGATCTTGAGGTAGAAGGTCGAGGTTACTTCCTAGAACTCGTTGAGGGTCGGTTAGCCTAGGATCGCGTTGTAGGCCAATGGAGCATCTACTACTAAGAAAGTAGACCATTTGGTCCTCTTCAATGGCTCCTCGCCCAAGGAGATGGCCAGGCGAATCTGCCCAATCGGCTGCACCTGATTCCCAGTGAATCTGAATAGTGGGGTGACCACCAACTCCAGCTTGGATGGCTCAATCTACAGCTGGTCAAAGGCCTTCTTGTATAGAATGTTGACCGAGCTACCTGTGCCCACTATGGTTCGGTGGACCCTATAGTTGGTGATCACGGCGGTGATAACTAGGGCATTGTCATGTGGGACCTCCAGTCCCTGTAGATCTTGTGGCCCAAAGTTGATCTGGGCTTGTGCTTGTGCAGCGCTAGTGCCGATCTGGTGAATCTCCAATCAGTGCACCTGTGCCTTCCGAGCTCGGTTGGACTCCCCCTTAGTCGGTCCGTCTGAGATCACGTGCACTCCTCCTCGGACGACATTCTGTCGATTGTCCTGCTCCTCGTCCATTTCGTCGGACTCGACTCGCTCCTCTTTTGGGAACAAGTTACGAGCAATTGGGGGATTCCGTCTAGGTTCCTCGGCTACTGGGGTGGTTACCGGACCTCCCTGACCCGATCCACATCCTGGGGAGGCTTGACGTCCTCGTCCTCGCACAACAGGAGCCCGACCTCGACCAGCCTGTTGGCACTCCTCCGTGTTGTGTGTGTTGCTCTGATGGAACGCGCAGCAGGGTTTCCAGCGGGTCGGCAGGCACCCCTAGGCCACCTATTGCACGTGCCTACACTCCATTCCCGCTCGATCGATTGCTCCCCTCGGACTGCGGATGGGCTCGCCCGGGGATCGGTTGTTTTGAGCGGGGCTCCGGGTCGGCGTGTTAACCGTCTCCTTCTTCCGAGCGGCTTGTGCCTCCTCCACATTGATGTATTTGACAACCTTCCCTAACAGGCTGTCGAAGTCCTTCGGCGGCTTCCGGATCAGCGAGCGGAAGAAATCTCCCTCCTGTAGCCCCTGGGAGAAGGCGCTGATCAGCACCTCGGGTGTCGCGGTCGGCATATCTAGTGTCACTCCGTTGAATCTCTTAATGTAGGCCTAGAGTGACTCCTTCGGGCCTTGCTTCAATGTGAATAAGTTGAGGCTTGTCTTGTGATGCCTCCGGCTACTAGCGAGTGCTGGAGTAATATCCTCCTAAGCTCCTCAAAGCTCGACACAGACCCGTTGGGGAGTCGGTCGAACCATCGTTGAGCTGGTCCCGAGAGCGTCGTCAGGAAGGCTCGACATTTCACGCCCTCGGGATATTGGTGCAGCAGGGTCGCACTCTCAAACTTCATTAGATGCTCCTCGGGGTCGGTCACCCCAGCATACTCCCTATGGTGAAGAACCGGAGGTGCTTGGGGACCGGATCCTTGAGGATATGCTGAGAGAAGGGGCAACATACCAGGGGAGGCGGGGTCGGGTCGACTAGGGCCTTCCCCTTGTCCAATCGCGGTCGGTGCGTTTGGCTGGAGGTAGACGCCTCGCCGGGAGGCGAGTGAGCCTCGTCATCCCGGGCTCTGTAAAAGGCGGTAGCGAAAGGAACCGACCCTCCTTCCGGTCGGGTAAAATGCCCTCGACCTCCTGAGTGGCCCAGCACCGAAGGCTTAGGAAGTCGCGTTGTCGGGCTGCCGACTGGCCTCGGCCTCTGCCGGGTCTTCTGGGCTCGAGCAGCTAACAAGAGCTCGTACACCTCGGGGCTGATGGTCACTGTTACTCGGTTGGGATCTTCCATCGTGCACTCTCGATCAGGCAGAAAGTCCCTTCTTCTAGCGCCAAATTTGATCCTGTCGCAGAGTGAGGTGGACTCCTAAGAGCGAAGTGGTTCCCCAAGTACTGCTGATACTGTCTCCGACCTACAAGAAAGTGACCGTTAGCAATCCGTCGGGAAAAGTCCCCGGCAAGACCCTCTGACAGTCAAGACAGTCCTTGCAAGGATAAAGCAAAGCAATGGAACAGTGGATGAAAGCTTATTGCGCGTGTACCTGCGAAGCGAAGAGCGGAGGGGCTTATATAGCCGAGGGAGCTGAAAACTTCTACCCAGCCTGCCACCTTTTGTCGTATACAGGGACAGTGCAAGGTGCAGCGTAAGGTGGCAGGGTAAGATGTCGCATACTGGAATAAGGCAAGGGGCCCTGTCAGCCCGCTGGCGGGCGCCGTCCGACGCCACTCGGTCTGACACGAGCGTAGGTTACTGTGGTACGGACTACGAGGGTATGGCAAGAGGATCATCGTATCAGTGAGATACTTGTGATTCAGGCACGATCGGTGTCAGGCCTGCGCCGACTCCCATACCATCCCTGTTAATTTTGTGTCAGAGAGTAGGTGTTCTTGAGGGTTGCGACAAATCTCGAATGGAAGCTCCGACCGGCGGCTCCGAGTAAAACCTGGCTCGGCCAATATGTCTGAGCGTGAGGTGCTGTGCTTTTCGAGTCCTGGAGTGCTCAGACTTAATTAACCCGACTCGGCTGACTCGCCCTGAGGTCGGATAGATTAGAGGCTCAGGAGTGATCCGGCTCGGGGCTCCTCTAGCTTGGCAGTCGACCCTCGGTCGGGGTCAACCTCTTAATGTTCCTGAGTGGAACGGGTCGGGCGAAGTCCGACAGACTACCAGATCGGGTGACTCAGCTTGTCTGAACCCTGGGACCCTCGGCCCCAACTCAACCTGATGGGTAGGGATGGAAACAGGCCAGGCCTGTATAATAACAAACTGGTCTGAGCCTGTCCTGTGACCTGTTATAAACTTTATTCTTAGCCTAAGTCTGACCTGTTCAATAGTCTGGCCTGGCCTACGGCCTGTTTACAAAGCCTGTAATTTAATTTAGTTATCCAAAATACTTCTAATATATAAAATATAACAATTCAATTCGATTATCCAAAATACTAATTTAACAAATTAGCTAAAGATACTTCTAATATATAAAATATGTATGTTATAGGTAAAACAGATTTGTGGTGTATTGACAAGTAGGGTGGTAGATAAGGTCTTGCTTGATAGAAATCCAAGGCTCGAATTTATGTTTTGACAATATATATAATATAATTTTAACAGACCCAGGCCGACCTGTCAGACTTCATAGTCTTTATATTGAACCTGAGTCTGGCTTGATAAAAAAAATAGGCTTTCAAACAAGCCTAAGTATTATTTTATTTTTAAACAGGCCAAATACAGGTCAGGCCACAGGCCGCCTGGCCTATTTCCATCCCTACCGATGGGGCGCTAGGCCGACTGGCCTAGTTACACGTGAGCTAGGCCAGGATCAGTAGCTACTATAGCAACTACATTTTGGTAGCTATTATAATATGGTAAAAACAGTTAAGACTAAAATTGTTTGAAACCTTCCAAAAAAAACTTTTAATAATGTTTTTTTAGCTAAAATCAGGCTATTATGGATTTCATCCCAAAACATCCCATAACCTACTATAGATTTTAAAATGAAATTCAATTTGATATATTATGTATAGATTGTTTGTCGTCGTCGGTGAGTACTGCCGTCGAGGAGGATGCAATCTGATATAATATCGTCGAGGTTAGTGTTCAACACTATCTCCGTAAAATGATATTGCTCCGCTCAGGTGCTTATGGATAGCAACAATTCGTTTCCAAGATACAATGACAATGTCTCGGAATAGTAACACTTCAAATTCTGAGACTGGTGAAACCACTCGTAGGTTTTTTTGGACTCTGGATGCAGAAGATGGAATGGATGCGAGGTTGATAAGGCTTGAGTGAGTTTGAGTGATTTTAGTGATTTCTTTCCATCATATAGGGATCCTACTTATACTAGGTGAAGAGGTGAAGTACCCCTTGGTGAGTTCATCTGAGCCGTTCGATCTAGAGGGTGTAACCCTTCAACTAGATCTCTTAATCTCAGCCCTAGATCTAGAGGATTGTAACCTTTCAGCTCTCCTTTGATCTCAGTCGCCAGATCAACATTCATCACCAATGGTCCGATCATGATCAACGCTCCAGATCGCGTCACTAGTGATCCATCACCCTCTTCGATCCAACGGTGGTTATCCGTTTGCCCAGTCAACAGCCAATCATCCCTCTCTGTCCAACCGAGAGTGCCACGTATGCATGCCACATCACCCAAATGCCACGTAGGTATAGCCACGTCACTCGGAGCATAAATTTAAGCTCCTCAATGCTCCTCGCGACGATGCGTATGTGCGAAGTACAAAGTGCGCCAACAAAACGCCCATTGCGCACGTGCGCGCGTGGAGCGTGCACACATGGCGGGTGGCGGGCTTGTAGGTGCGAGCACCTGCTCGCCCCTTGGATGAGTGCATCTGTGCTATTTGTGTTAACTCAATTAACATATCAACGTATATAAGGAAGTAAATTCTCTCTGGAATTTCCAATGTGGGACTATTTTCCTCCTACTTCCTTTTTTTAACATTTTGAGCTGACTTTAACAATTAATTTCTCATTCACACGTAATCGATTTTGAGCAAATTAATAGTCTAGATTCATCTACTCGAAACGTAGATTTCGATTTTGAAGTCAATTTAGACTTTCATCGATTGATGGCACCTCGATTTTCTCTTGCAAAATCATAAATCGTATTGGTCTTTTAAGACCCAATATCCAACAATCCCCCATATGAATGGAAATTAATGCGTGTATGCATGCAGACACTTTACAAGAGTCCAATCGATAAGTTAATGCATCGGGAGAGGTAGCTTATGACTTTGAACCTTCCGTAATGGAATGTTATCGAGCATACTAGGCTGCGCAGTGAACGTGATGTCTTGAATTGCTCAGCTGTTTGTGTATACTATGACAATAACATCCACACAGAGACTTATCTCACCTACTTTTTATTCTCATGGTTGGTTCCGTTTCGGCCATGGACACCATCTTGGATTCATGAGTGTTTCATTGAAGCGGCCTGTCTTCACACTCACATAGGTGACACTTCTATCAAGAGTATCCCACCATACTCTACCTTATGAAGGTATAGAAGTCATTAAAAGCATAAGCTTAACCTCGCTACATGTGGTAGGACAACACCTATTCATCCTAGGATTGGGATAATATATTTCATGTGTTGTAACACAACTTCTGTAACTTCGTTGTCCCATTGAACCAAGATCTTGAGATCTCCAGTCAACAAGGTTGGGTTACCGTTATAGTCGTTTTAGTTGTAGATTTTTAATCCCATTCCTCTTGACGAGCAGTATACTTGATCTCGATTTAGCCCCTTCGTAAGAGGATCTGCCAAATTATCTTTGGACTTTACATAATCGATTGCAATCACTCTATTCGAGATCGACTGCCTAATGGTATTATGTCTACGACGTATATGTTGTGACTTACCATTATACATATTACTTTGTGCCCTTCCAATCGCCGATTGACTATCACAATGTATAAGTACGACGGACACAAGTTTTGTCCAACTCAGAATATCTTTCAAGAAATTCCGCAGTCATTCAGCTTCTTCAGCTGCTTTGTCTAGTGCTATAAACTCGGATTCCATTGTTGACCGAGCAATGCACGTCTGCTTAGTGGATTTCCAAGATACCGCTCCCCCACCAATCGTGAATACATATTCACTAGTGGATTTGAAATCTTTTGTATCTGATATCCAATTAGCATCACAATATCCCTCTAAGATAGCGGGATATTTTCCGAAATGTAATCCATAGTTCATAGTATATTTCAAATATCTAAGAACTCGCATCAATGCTTTCTAATGGGTGTCATTTGGATTACTCGTAAACCAACTTAGCTTGTTGACCGCACAGGCAATATCCGGACGTGCGCAGTTTGTGAGATACATCAAGCTGCCTATTATCCGAGAATATTCCAATTGTGATATGGGCTCACCTTGATTTTTCGCTAAGTGTTGACTTAGATCCATAGGTGTTTTCACTGTAGAGAGATCGTACGCATTGAACTTCTTCAACACCAACTCTACATAGTGGGATTGTGTCAAAACTATCCCCTCAGATGTCTTGAGAATTTTAATTCCCAATATAACTTCTGCTCGACCCATATCTTTCATATCGAAATTCTTGGTCAACATTTCCTTTGTATTCATGATTATCTCATGATTACTACCCATTATAAGTATATCGTCTACGTATAGACAGACGGTTACATAGTCTTTAGGTGTGTTTTTGACATAAATGCATTTGTCACATTCATTTATTTTGAACTCGTTTGGCAATATTATTTTGTCAAATTTCTCGTGCCATTGTTTAGGCACTTGTTTAAGTCCGTACAACGACTTAACAAGTCGACACACATTTTCCTCTTTTCCTGGAACTACGAACCCTTCGGGTTGCTCCATATAGATTTCTTCTTCCAACTCACCATTTGAGAATGCAGTCTTAACATCCATTTGATGTATTTCAAGGTCATACAATGCTGCGATGGCTATCAGCACTCGTATGGACGTAATCATTGTCACCGGTGAGTAGGTATCGAAGTAATCATGGCCTTCCTTTTGCTTGTACCCTTTGGCTACAAGTCTAGCCTTATACTTGTCAATCGATCCATCAACTTTATACTTGCATTTTAGTATCCACTTACATCCTAATGGTTTATAACCAAAAGGAAGGTTCACTAATTTCTAAGTATGGTTATTCATGATGGACTCGATTTCACTATTGACTGCTTCTTTCTATAATGGGGCGTCAGGACTAGAGAGAGCTTCGTTCAATGTTCTTCGGTCCGTTTCTGACATAAAAGTCATAAAGTCTGGCCCGAACGATTTCTCAACTCTAGCCCGTTTACTCCAGCGTGGCTCTTCGTTTTGATAGTCAATAGTCCTTTTACGACAACTAAGTTCAGAAACGTCATTGTCTTTAGAGCTTCCGTTGCTATCACTTTGAATGTTTCCTTTCTTATTTGGGAATATACTTTCAAAGAATATTGCATTCCGAGATTCTATGGTTGTTCCCACATGAATATCAGGAATGTTTGACTTTTGAACTATGAAACGATATGCACTACTGTTTTGGGCATATCCGACAAATATTGCATCGAACGTTTTAGGTCCGATCTTTATTTGCTTTGGCTTGGGTACTTCGACCTTTGCCAAGCACCCCCATACTTTCAAGTATTTGTACGATGACTCACGACCTTTCCATAGTTCGTATGACATTTTATCATTCTTCTTGTGATAGATTTTATTGAGAATGTGATTTGCCGATAATATAGCTTCCCCCCATAAGTTCTGGGGTGAGTCTGAATTTATCAACAAGGCATTCATCATTTCCTTTAATGTTCGATTTTTACGTTTGGCAACACCATTCGATTGAGGTGAGTAAGACACCGTTGTCTGATGGATAATGTCATATTCTGAACAAAATTCATCAAACGGTGCACCATATTCTTCACCTCTATCGCTACGAATTATTTTAATTCTTTTATCAAGTTGATTCTCAACTTCTGTTTTATAGATTCTAAAAGCTTCTAAGGCTTCGTCTTTACTTCTTAAAAGAAAAACATAACAGAACCTCGTGCAGTCATCGATAAAAGTAATAAAATACTTTTTACCTTCTCTAGTTTGCACGAATTTTAAGTCATATAGATCACTATGTATTAACTCTAGAGGTGTTGTTGACCTTTCCACCGAATGAAAAGGTAGTCTCGTCATTTTTGCTTCCACGCACACTTCACATTTGTGTGTTTTATCAACATTAACGTTTGGTAATAAATTTAATTTGACGAGATGTTTCAGAGTATTATTATTAACATGTCCAAGTCGATCATGCCATAAATTAAAACACTCAACAACATAGCTGGAAGCTTTTATTTTATTACCATCAAATTTACGATGTACAATCATTACAACAATCTCGAATAGACTCTGTTCTAAGTACCCTTTACCTACGAATACACCATTCTTCGTAAGTACAAAGTTATTTGACTGGAACACTAGTCTGAAATCGGCTTTAACAAGTGCCGATCCAGAAACTAGGTTCTTCCTGATGTTGGGAACATGGAGCACATCAATAAGCGTTAGCTCTTTCCTTGATGTCATCTTTAGAACAACTTTTCCAAGTCCGACAATCGGCGAGGTAGTGGAATTGCCCATATAGAGCTTTCTTTCACTTATCGGAGTATACTTGGAGAACATCGCCTTATCAGAACAGATATGACGTGTTGCTCCAGTATCGATCCACCACTGCTTCGGGTTGTCCACCACCGTGTTGGCTTCAAACACGACTGCAATGAGATCTAGCTCCATGTCGTCAGAAATTGTGACCTGGTTTGCAACATCCTTCTGTCCCTTGGTTGGTTTCTTTGGGCGTCTGCAATCTTTGGACACGTGTCCTGGCTTTCCGCAGTTGTAGCACGAGCCCTTGAATTTCTTGCCTTGAGCTTTCTTTTTGAATTGCTTTGGCTTCTTGGAGTTCGGCTCAGCCAGGTTAGACATCTCGTCGATAGCCCGCTTCGTTCCTTTAGAGTCGGAGAACCTTCGATTATCCTCCTCTATTCATAGCCTCAGGATCAGGTCTTCAAGCCCCATCTCCTTTTGCTTATGCTTCAGATAATTTTTGAAATCCTTCCACGATGGGAGGAGTTTCTCAATTACGTCGGCCACTTTGAACGACTTGTTCAGCTTCATGCCTTCGACATCTAGATCATGCAAAATCAGTTGCATATCTTGGACTTGAGATGTCACACTTTTGGAATCCACCATTTTGAAATCCAGAAACCGGCCGATGATGAGTTTCTTTAAACCGACATTTTCGGTTTTGTATTTCTTCTCTAGTGATTCCCATAGAGATTTTGTCGTCTCTATCAGACAATACACGTTATATAACGTGTTGTCCAATGCATTGAGAATATAATTATGGCATAGGAAATCTCCGTGCGACCACGCATCGCAAGCAGCCTTACTATTGGAATCTCCTTCCATAGCGGCTGGCGGGTCTTCACGCAAAAACCTTACGAGGTTTAGCATCGTCAAATAAAATATCATCTTCTGCTGTCATCTTTTGAAATCGGCTCCGTTGAATTTCTCCGGCTTCTCTCCGGGTGGAACGGAGGTCGGGACTCCGGGTGAAGCGATAGTCGGAACGTCGTTGATCACAACCATATCATATTGCACCAATATCGTTTTGTGATTATTTGTCGTCGTCGTTGAGTATTGCCGCTGGGGAGGATGCAATCTGATATAATATCATCGAGGCTAGTGTTCAACACTATCTCCGTAAAACGATATTGCTCCGCTCAGGTGTTTACGGATAGCAGTAATTCGTTTCCAAGATACAACGACGACGTCTCGGAATAGTAGCACTTCAAATTCCAAGACCGGCGAACCCTCTCGTAGGTTTTTTTGGACTCCGGATGTAGAAGATGGAATGGATGCAAGGTTGATTTGGGTTGAGTGAGTTTGAGTGATTTTTTCCCATCAACTAGAGAGTGTAACCCTTCAACCAGATTTCTTAATCTCAATCCTAGATCTGAAGGATTGTAACATTTCAATCCTCCTTTGATCTCACCCACCAGATCAACTTTCATCACCAATGGTCCAATCATGATCAACGCTCCAGATTGCGTCACTAGCGATCTATCACCCTTTTCGATCCAACGGTGGTCATCCGTTTGCCCAGTCAGCAGCCAATCATCCCTCTCTGTCCAACCGAGAGCGCCACGTATGCATGCCACATCACCCAAATGCCACGTAGGTATAGCCACGTCACCCGGAGCATAAATTTAAGCTCCTCAATGCTCCTCGCGACGATGCGTACGTGCAAAGTGCAAAGTGCAAAGTGCGCCAACAAAGCGCCCATTACGCGCATGGCGGGTGGCGGGCTTGTAGGTGCGAGCACCTGCTTGCCCCTTGGATGAGTGCATCTGTGCTATTTGTGTTAACTCAATTAACACTGCAACGTATATAAGGAAGTAAATTCTCTCTGGAATTTCCAATGTGGGACTATTTTCCCCCTACTTCAATTTTGTAACATTTTGAGTTGACTTTAACAATTAATTTCTCATTCACCTGTAATCGATTTTGAACAAATTAATAGTCTAGATTCATCTACTCGAAATGTAGATTTTCAATTTTGAAGTTAATTTAGACTTTCATCGATTGATGACACCTCGATTTTCTCTTGCAAAATCGTAAATGGTATTGGTCTTTTAAGACCCAATATCCAACATAGATTTCTAATAGAAATTCAATTTGATATAGTATGTGTCAATCTAAGTAAAAAATTAGATTCACTCAAAATTTATGATTTAACATTCATGTTGTAACTACTACAATTGTGTAATAACTATGATTTTATAATTACTATATTTGAGCTAGTATGTAAATGTAGTAGCTATTATTTCAAATTATATATATATATATATTCTAAATTATATTTTTCAAATTTACCAATATGTTTATACCAAATGTGAGTATCTTTAGAAATTTAATTTTAAAGTGCTTTACAAAATTAATCTAAGCATATTTAGGGAACGTTGGTGAGAGTTTTTGTTTTTTGAAAAATTTCTTTATAGAGATTATTTTGAAGTTAGTGAGAAACTAAAGCATGGAATGCTTGGAAATAAAATTCAAAAGCTGATACTAAAGTAAAATTTGAGTGTTTGGTGAATAATTACTTTTAAATTTAATTTTTAATTAAATGACAATAATATCCTTAAACTATATAAATTATTTTTTTCAATTATCTAAATATAATTTTGATACACCATCTATAAGATGTTTTATATTTATTATTATATTTTGAATATTATATTAAAATTAATTTTTTTAATAATATAGATGTTTAAAAAAGATATAAAATTAATAAAAATATAAAAAATGATAAAATTTATATAAAATTTATAAAATATATATAAATTTTTTTAAAAATATAAATCATATAAAAATATAATTTTTTATTTAAAAGAGTAGTGACAATTATGTAAAATGATAAATTTATTAAGGGTATAAATAATAACTTTTAATTCTGGATCATAAGTAAAAAACAGAAGCAGAAAAAAATATCAAGTTTTTGCTTCTAATTTTTGAGTAAAAATTATAAAAATTAAATCAGAATCTGATATTCATAAATATTTAAAAATATTTCTGTATAATTAGAATTAAAACAGCTAGCAGTTCTCTCAAAGATTATCTTAATAGCATTCCAAATAGTATGATTGTCAAATACTAAAATAATATAAATTTTATCATTAGAGAAACTCCATTATAAGTTTGGCTATATCAAAAAGAGTGATGATAGGGAGAGTGAATTTGGGAGAGTGAATGGGAGAGTGAATGACGTGGCAGTTATTGTATACACGTCCGATCGACGATCGGACACCACCGGCGGCCTCTGATTGTCGTCCCGAATCAAACTATACCTTGGGAGGACGGTGAACTCGTCAGGATGGCCGACAACGGTGAACCCATCGAAATCGACGGTCAATGATGCGAGATCGCAATTGTGGCGATCCCCGACGGGTTCACCGTGCCCCCCAGGGTATAGTTTGGTTCGGGGTGGCGGCCGAAGGCCGCCGGTGGTGTCCGATCGTCGATCGGACGTGTATACAATAACTGGTCGACATTCACTCTCTCATTCACTCTCCCAAATTCACTCTATCAATCATTACTCATATACATGCTTTTTTTTTTAAAAAAAAAATAGTCTAGGTGTATATTGAATATCATATTATTTTGAATATGAATTCGTTAAGAATTTAAAAAAATTTCTTTGTTATCTATATTCTCAGAAGAGATTATACAACTTTGAAAAAGATACATATAATTTTGAAAAATATATCTCTAAAATAAATTAATTTTTGATAAAACTATCCCATCTAGTATTCTAGAAGTGTTCAACTAAAAATTAATTAACAAGGTTTTTTTAACTTTGGATGATCAGGTCGGCCTTACGAAAATTTTTCATCGGTCACTAGAGTAAATCGAGAAGTGCTCGTATTGGACGGTCTAGAAGCCCACTGTCCCAGGATTCGCACCCCATTTGGAAGAAAAATTCTTACAAATACTCCATAGTTGGGGATCGAACGGTGAATATTTAGAATAACGACTAATTGTCCTACCACTGTACCATAGCTCAGAGGCCTAAAAGAGTTCATCTAAAAAAAAATGATAAATCAGGCAGTAGACAAATTGAACTTGGGATAACCGACCCGACCCCACGAAAGTTTCTCACCGGTCACCAGGGTAAATCGGGAAGCGCTCGCGGTGGGCAGTCTAGAAGCCCAGCGTCCCAGGGTTCACACCCCATTTGGAGAAAAAATTCTTGCAAAATGCGTCGTAGCTAGGGATCGAACCGTGGATACCTGGATTAACGACTAGTTGCCCTACCGCTGCACCATAGCCCCGGGGGCCCTAAAAGAGTTCATCTAACAAAAAATGATGAATCAGGTAGCAGATAAATTGAATCTGAAGTGACCGATCTGATCCCATGAAAATTTTTTATCGATCACCATGATAAATCAGGAAGTGCTCGTGCCTAAAAGAATTCATCTAGCCTCCATTAGAGTTGTTCTGAGATGAAATCTAAAGGAAGATTTTGGGTATAAAATTGTAAGCGCATTTAATAATTTTTAAAGGAGTAAGATTTTTTTAATTTTTATTAAAAAAGTATTTTTTTATACAAGCATATAATATTTTAAATTTTAACTTAGACTAGATGCTAAATAATTACTTTTAAAAATTTTAATCAATAAACATTATAATATTTTACCGAACATTTTAGTCCGGAGTTTTCAAAATACTAACTAAGACATGCGTTTTTTTCTTCATTAATTCACGCGCTGATAGGTTTAGAAGAGCTTTACTAGCCGTTGGATGCCTCCTCAGCTCCCAGATGACCGTCCGATGATCCTACCAGAGCACAAGCTTTACTACCGTCGTATTTTCCCGGCCTTCTTGTATATAACAATTGCGATTCCTCGAGGCGGCCGCTTCTCTCACTTTCCCGTTCGTGGTCTCGCTAGTCCCTACGCGTTAGGGTTTCTTCTCGCCTTCTCATGGCGCTCGATTTCTGATGATTTAGAGCTCGATTCAGGGCTCGCTCCTCATTGTTCTACTACGCCTGGAGTCCACCGTCGGGTGAATCATTCAATTCCTAGCACTTTGTTTCTCTCTCTGCTGATATTGCCATGGCCTCCATTGCCAATGAGGTCAAGATCGATAGCGGTCTCGCCAATCGGTACTTCATTGCTCGCAATTCGCGAGAAGGACAAGTGGCCGGCCACGAAGAAACTGTTAACGGGCATGGTTTTGGCCATCGATTTGGTGAATCTAGGGTTTTCGTGGAACTCGATTCGTCGGAGCTCAACGAGGAGGCTGATGGCGTGGTCTTAGAACGTAAAGAAGCAGGCATATCTGGATCTCCCATGGACGCTCATGGGGGTGAGGTAGTAATAGGTCCAGGTATACATTCTGAATCTCATACTGCGAGGAGTCTCTCTTATAGAGTCTATTGCTTAGCTGAATTTTCTATTGCAGAAAGTAGGGTTTGGGAGTACGATAATCCTTATGACGCGGTCGAGTCTTCTGATGGGGTTAGGGATCTCCACGGGGTAGTCGAAAACTGGACGAACAGGTTCGAAGTGGGTGACATGGTGTGGGGGAAGGTGAAATCACACCCATGGTGGCCTGGCCAGATATTCAGTGAGGCTTTTGCTTTATCTTCAGTACGGAGGACAAAAAGAGACGGTCATCTATTGGTCGCCTTCTTTGGGGATAGCAGCTACGGATGGTTTGACCCTGCTGAGCTCATCCCCTTTGATACCCACTACGACGAGAAATCTAAGCAGACCACCTTGCGGCCTTTTGTCAATGCGGTGGAAGAGGCAACCGACGAGAGAAGCAGGAGGGAGGCTCTTGCTCTGACTTGCTATTGTAGGAACAAATTCAACTTCAGGCCTGCTCGTGTACTAAGTTACTTTCATGTTGATGTTCCAGGATTTGAACCAGGGGGTATTTACTCATCAAAGCAGATAGAAGAAGCCAGGAACAAGTTTGTACCTAACCAGGTGCTCTCCTATGTGAAGCAGATGGCTGTATGCCCTTTGGCAGATGGTCTTCCCGTTATAAATTTGGTTAAGAAAATGGAAATGTTGGTTGCTTACCGGCGGGCAGTCTTCGAGGAGTTCGACGAGACATATGCACAAGCATTTGGCGTGGAGCCAGTAGGGTCATCTTCACTGACTAGGGTTGTGTCCGATCATCCAGAAAGATTTTCTTCCCGAGGTATTAATCATTGCATGCCTTTCTGTTACAGTGCTTTTAAGTTGTCAGTGGGATATGATCAGTATTTAAATTTGTATAATTGCATCATACTAGCACAATCAATCATTTGCAAACCATGAACCTATTTGTACGTTTCTCTCTCTTGGGTTTTATTAGAAGGTTTTGGGATTTGGTAGATGACCATCATGGATGTGCATTTTCATTCTTTATCTTGCACTCACTGTCATTCTTTCTTGCTTATGTTTACTTATAACTACACTCTCTTAACCTGGCATGTCATGGAATACTTGGAAAGAATGTGGTTATAATCGAGGGCAATGACCATATTAAGTCAGAAATAAAATGCTAAATTTTTGGTTCTATTTCCTCTCTCAAACAATAATCTACAAAAATTCAATTATTCATTCTTGCTAACTCTTGATAGTGATATCCTAAAAAATATTGTTAAAGAATCATAACCTTAGTCAAGCAATTTTCACTCTTCAATGTCCTACATTTCTGCAACGTCAAACAATACAAGAATAACAACAACAATCAAGTCTTTTCCCACTAAGTGATGTTGGCTATATGGATCTTTTTATGCCATTGGACTCTATCCTTTATCATCATCATCTATATTTAAATAAAATTTTATTTTATTTTATCGTTGCTAGCTAAGTTTTTTTAGTTTCCATCTTATTTGTTTCATGTGCATATTTGTCATAATTTCACATCACTTAATTTGAATATTTATTGGTCGTCTAAGTACATATCTATACCATCTTAGATGTGTTTCTCGGAGTTTTCTCTTAATAGGTGCAATCCTTGACTTTCTCTCTATTATTTTCATTTCTTATCTGTCCAGCTTTATATATCAGCACATCTACCTTAACATCTTTATTTATGCAACTCTCATCTTCTGCTCATGTTTTGGAGTTATAGTCCAATATTCAGCTTCATATAATATAATATATCTAATCGTCGTTTTGTAGAACTTTCCTTTAAGGTTTAGGAGTATTTAATGATTACAAAGAATATCTGATACTCTCTTCCATTTCAACAATCCTACTTGCATTTTTCAACGTTAAATAATATTATATATAAAGCTATTTATGACAAAAATGGATTTGGAATGATTATTTCTTTCTGTCTGATGTGGGCTAAAATGCTGACTAATTGACCACTATAATTAATGTAGCAGAAACCAGAGGTTCTAGCTTATGCTATACATGTTTGTGGCATATCATTTTCGTTAAAGTCTATGATAATAATATGCCACTATCTTACTCCTATAGTCCTTGTTTCCTTTCTGGTTATTTGACAATATAATTCATTTACACATTTGCATTGCTCGTTGTATCTTGTAATAGTCAACTAGCTCCAAATATTCAGAACCCTATTTTTTACAATTATTTGCATCATTATTATAGACTACATGGGTTAGCTCTGTTGGAGTTCTAGAGGAAACTCCTTACAACTATTTAAATAGAACAAGAATATTTATTTACTTGTTAGAATCATCTCCTATTATAAAACGAATCTTTATGAATTATAAAGACGTATGAGCTTTAGTTTTAAATTTAATGAACTTGGATAGTTTGTCAACTTGATTTTCGACATGCATAGTAAACTTCTAGTTATATTGAAGCATTCACTTTAAAAATTAACTTAGGCTTTGATATGCTTAGCATGAGTTAGGCTTGTCCTGAATCTATCTTTGCTCATTGTACTTCAACTAGAATAATGTCAAAGCAAAAATATAGACAAATGCCAACCAAACTAACAAATGCATATATCTAAAGAAATTCCACAATACTATGCACAAATCTTATCAAATAATATGCATGTCAAAAGCTTCAGAACATAAGCATAAAAATGCAAAGTGGATATAATAGAGTAGTGCATGATGTAAAATAGTATGTTTCATAATAATTACCAATGAATACTGAATAGTTTAGTTCATCATTTTTTGCACTCAAGCTCATTAATCTCTTAAAAATGTCTCTTAAATTTTCTCTTATATGGTTTATCATTTCTCGTATTTCTTTTTTTATTTTTATCAAGGAATATGTTATACACATTATATAGTGGCAAACGGGCAAACAACCCTTAGCCTATCTATTAAGGATACATCAACTGATTTTAAGGCAAGTCCAACGGGGCCAGCCTGAGCGGGTCGCGGGCCTAGGTGGGTGGGCTCGTAATGGACTCAGGTTGGCCCATGGGTTGAGATTTTTTTTTATTCCAAAATTTAAAACTAAAGTAAAAAACTCAATGGGCTTGACCTGCCTAATCTGTAATCCAAACTTATATATATTTGGCGGGCTCATGGGTTGGTCCGCCTAACCCACATCCGCCTTGGTTTTGGTTGGGTTGGGGATTTCATAGCTCGTTTGGATGGTGGGTTAGCCTTCTCCCTCGGCTATATGACGGGTTTTTGACGGGCCAAATCACCTTGCCACGGGTTCTCGTTTAACAATGCTATATGCAATACTAATAGCAGTGTTCTAAATGACGGTCGCCTAGGCGGGAGGTGGACATTAACTGTATCGCATTTTTCCTTGGCGGTTGTTTAGGCGATCACAGTCAAGGTGAGGCTGGCGCGAGGCGGGCGAGGCAGTGGGTCTAGACGCATTGTGCGGGCCCGTTGATGAGTTCGAACGTGCCGTGCTGGTCCTAACGTGTCGCCTCACCTGGTAATGGCTCGGATGCGTCGCTTAGGTCTTGCGTTGAGCTCGGATACGTCACCTGGGCTTGGCTACGAGCCCGGACGTGTTGCGTGGTCCCGACGATGTGTTTGGACTCGTCATGTGGGTCAGAACAGTGATGATAGGAGTTAGGTTAGGATTTAATTAAATAATTATGTTAATTATTTTAATCAACTCCTAGGTATGATTAAGAGAATTTAAATATGCTTAATTAAAATTTAATAAAATTATTTTATTAATTTAATATATTTAAATTTTTTTTTAATTCAACCGCCTAGACGGTCATTGACCATTCTGCCACCATCTATTGCCATTTACAACACTGACTATATGTAAATGATACAACCAATATTTTGATCATTTATAATATGTAATCACATAACTTCTTTCAAAGCATGAAGCTGAAACTCTATAGTTTAAGTAATGGATTTGTTGTTTCATTGTTCGATATAATTGTAATTGGGCAAAAATCAAAAGGGCGTAACTTATTATCACTTTCGTCAACAGCACTCTTTCAAAATAATAGAAAACAATGTCTCATCATATTTTTCATTTCGAATATATTCTTATTTCAATATTGTTGTAGTAGTTACGACATAGTGGTTACAATGTGTTAAATTAGTTACTATAGCATAGAGTAAAATTGCTCCTATTTGGTCAAAAATGCTACAAATGGAACACTATTATATTAAAATATTCTAAAAATTCTCTACACAACAACCATGACATAATTGTTACTACAATTGCTACACCATAATAGTAGTTATGTCATAGTTATTGCAATATTTTTGAAGTGATTTTGCTTTAGATTAATTTTAAGCTATTTTGACTCTAGAAACTTAGAGAGAATAGGTGGAATATAATTTCTATATGTTTATTACATATGGACTTCTTATACACTACACATGTTAATTAAGGGAGAGATCCTAAATTAATTATGATTGATTACAATCATAATCTATTTCCATATATACACTCATGTTAATTAAGGAAGAGATCCTTAAGTAATTATGATCGATTACAATCATAATCTATTTCCATATATACACTAATACCCTCCCTTAATCTTAAGTTGGAAAATCATTGGATGAGATTGTAGACAAGATCTTGAAATCGCCAAGGTGGATGAGATTTGGTAAAAATATTTGCGATCTAAGTTTGTGATGATATGGGAATCAACTGTAGAGTACCATGAGTGACATGATGTCGTACCAGATGACAATCAATTTTAATATGTTTTGTGCGTTCATGGAAAATATCAGTATGAGTGATCTGCATAGTACTGTTATTATCACAAAAGAGCGGGACAACGGAAGACAAAGAAACATTCATATCTTGGAGTAACCATCGTAGCCATAGAAGCTCAGAGATAGTGTCTGTAAGGGCTCGATATTCTGCTTCAGTGCTGGAGTAGGACACAATGGTTTGTTTCTTGCTATGCTATGAAATGAGAGATGTACCAAGAAAGAAACAATATCCAGTGGTGGATCGGTGGTCAGTTGGGTCACCAGGCCAATCAACATCAGAATATGCTCGCAATTCTAGAGGAGATGAGTGAGAAAAGTGTAACCCATAAAATAAAGTTCCTCGAATGTATCGGAATATGCAAAGAACTGCTGAAAAATGAGTGGTACATGGGGCCAACATGAACTGACTCATAATATGAATGACGTAAGCAATATTTGGCTGTGAGACAATGAGATATATAATACTTCCAACTAGTTGCCGATAAAACATACCATCTCTGAGAGGAGTACCATCAGTGGTGGACAAATGTTCAGTGGAGTCAAATGGTGTACTAGCGGTTTTTGCGTCAGTGAAGCCAGCCCGAGATATGAGATCCGTGGCATACTTTGCTTGTGACAAGTAATAACTTGATGGATTAGAGGATACTTTAATGCCCATAAAATAACTTAGGTTTCCAAGATCTTTCATTTCAAATTTTTGCTGAAGAAAGGATTTGAGATCATTGTGCCATTTGTGTCACCTCCAGTAATTATCATGTCATCCATATATAGTAAAAGTAGAGTACTCCCTTGATCTGTTTTGCGTAAGAACAAGGCATGATCATCAAAGCTAGGCTATAAGCTGAGATGTCTAATAGTAGAACTAAATTTAGCAAACCATTCTTGAGGAGCCTGTTTGAGACCATATAGTGCTTTGTGAAGTTTACAAACCATATTAGGAGGATGATCATAGCCAAGTGGAGGTTGTATATATACTTCCTCTATTAAATCGTCATTGAGAAATGCATTTTTGACATCTATTTGAAATAACGACCAATTTTTACTAGCAGCAATTGCAACAAGACTAAGTCAAATGGGCAACATGGACAAATGTCTTCTCATAATCAATGTCATATTCTTGAGTATAACCCTTAGCAACAAGTCTGGTTTTATATTGTTCAATTGAACCATCAGTTGGAGTCTTGATTTTAAACACCCATTTGCAACCAACAATAGATTTTGATCCTGTCGACAAGTGAATATCGGTTCTCGCTCGGATGACTCGGTTTGACCGAGACGACCCGGTCTGCTGCAGCACGCGGCGGGGGGGGGGGGGGGGGGGGGTCAGACTCAGGGCTTAACTATGGGTCAGATTCCACTCACTCGGGTCGGACCGGAATGGGGCACTCAAAGTGGAGTTAATGGTTGCAAATAGCAGCGATCTCCTCTTTGGAGCCCAAAGAGGGGTTTATGGAGGGGAGGGAAAGCTCTCTGTCATGTCAGAGCTGTCCTGTCCCATTAAGGATGGGTCAGATGACAAGCTGGGCCAGTGACAACTTTAGTGGCCTTATGAGACTGACACAGCCACCTGACACCCTGTCTGAACTGCCTCTTCTGATTCTCATTAACATGTGGCGGCTCTGTCAGGCGACTTTGTCAGATAATGATTGTGTCAGAGGTTTGCCATATCATTATTGCGGAGGTGACTCTTTAGTCGCTCATGCTCATTCGGTCGGCTCACCTTAACTTACAGTCTGGGTCGGTCGGATGAGCCTAGGTCTCGATCCATTTCCGTTCATGGGGCGGCCTCGGGCCGTTCGGCTGGAGACGCCCGACCTGAATGACCGACCTCGGGTGACCCGCCCCGAGTGGCCGACCTCGGGTGACCAGCCCCGAGTGGCCGACCTCGGGTGACCAGCCCCGAGTGGCCTAGCTCGGACGACTGACCTCGAAGGACCGACCCCGAGTGGCCGACCTCGGGTGACCACCCTCGAGTGGCCGAGGCCGAACCAGGGCCCTATCTGTCTCGACCTCTATTCTTCCTGTTGAGATTCATATCTGGCTCATTGGACCGATGCCCACCCGGCCTAATCTTCCTTGACCCAGGTCGGATCCAATCTGGACCCGACCGGGCCCCCGATCCTCCTCCAAAACCACTCGCCCGGATCAGATTTATTGGAAAGTTTATCAACTAAGTCCCAAGTATTTGTTTTGGTAAGTGCCTGCAATTCTTCCATCATTGCTTGCTGCCATAAAGGGTTAGAGCTAGCCTCATGAAAAGTGTGAGGCTCATAAAGAGAGACAATAGAAGAGTAGACATGAAAATCACGAAGAAGAACAGAGGGCTGACTTACACGGTTAGTACGACGGGGAGGTAGAGGAGAGTTTGACAAGGGGGGGATTAGATGGAATATGTGTTGGATCCACAGTTGAAGAAGTTACCATGGTAGAAGGCTCACCTGAGGTTGAGCTGCCTGAACTGTTAGATAATCCTGTAAATGAGATGTCAGGGAACAAGAAATAGTAGGATCAGAGAAGAATTGTCGAGGGGGTTCGTGGACTCGAAATTTGGAGAGAGTTGGGAACATAAGAATTTGGAGAGAGTTGAGAACATCTTATGTTCCCAGAAGGTTACATGATGAGATATACAAAGTCTTTGAGATAGTGGATCCCAACATCTATACCCTTTGTGTTCCATGTCATATCCTAGGAAACGACATAGTCGGATTCGAGGTTCTAATTTGGTGTGCTCGTGAGGCTGTAATAGTACAAAGCAAGTACAATTAAAGACTTTGAGAGTATGATAATCAGGGGCTCGATTAAAAAGATGCTCAAGGGGAGAGATGTTACCTATGATAGGAGAAGAGATACAATTCATAGTATAAACCGCTGTGAATGCTGCTTCTCCCCAAAGGTTTCAGGACTAGAGGAAGAAATGAGAAGGGCTCGAACAACATTTAGGATGTGTTTGTGTTTGCGTTTGACCCAACTATTTTGTTGAGAGGTTCTAGGGCAAGAACTTTGAATAATGGTATCCTGATCTGCTAGAAACTGAGTGAATTTTGAGTCTCTGTACTCCATTGCATTATCAGTGCGCAATGTTTTGATATTAGTCGAAAACTGAGTCTGAATCATGTGAGCAAAACGAATGTATATGGAAGACAATTTAGACGTATTACACATCAAATAAATCCACGTGCAACGAGAAAAATCATCAATAAATATCACATAATATTTCAAACCACCCATAGAGTCATTTGGTGCAGGACCTATATATCGGAATAAATCATATCAAAAGGAGCTAAATAAATAGAATCATTTGACAAAAAAGGTAAGACATGACTTTTAGATAGTTGACAAGAAACAGTAAAAGTGTCTTTCTTAACAGAGTCTAGAGAACCACTAGAAATTAGAGATCCCAAGTGATCAATAGATGGATGACCTAGACGAGAATGTTAAATTTGAGAGGTGACAACTCTAACAAGGATTTGTGATGGAATTCACAGTGAAGTCAGTTCAAACATTCACCCAATCTTACGCCCTGTTCCAAGGATCTTGCCCGTCTGTGGATCCTGCCCAACACAACCATGACTTGAAAATGATAAGTTAAAGTCAAGGTCACACAATTGTCCAACAGATATAAGATTTAGGGAAAGTTTTGGAACAAGAAAAGTGTCAGGTAAAGACAATGTAGAGGTTTGAACAGTGCCTATACTCTAAACATGTAATGTTGTATTATCAGCGGTGTTAACAATATTACTTTCTAGAGGATGTAAAAACAGAGGATTTAAAAGTCATATGATTGCAGTACCTGAAGTAATAGATAGGGCAGGGGAAGATACAATACCATTATCTAGTTGGAGATGTTGGAGAAGTGACTGAAGGTCTTTGAAAGAGAATTTTGGAGAGGTACTCGCTATTGGACCATCTGTGGCGGTGGCGACAGAAGAAGATGCAGAGTGAGAAACTTTGGATGATTGACCTTGTGCAACATTTTTGTAGCTCAGTTTTCTACATTCATAAATTTGATGTCCAGGCTTTTTACAATAATTGCAGGTGTCTCTATACAATTTTTTGATAGATCGCTGAGGTGTCTAAACAGCCAAGACAGTATCAACTGGAGATACAGACTTTTCTATGTGTAGAGCATGTAGACAAGTCGCTTCGGTGATTAACTCTTTAATCACAGTGTCGAGATTTGGCAATGATCCTCGATGAAAAAGAGAACTTCTAATAGACAAAATCATCTCGAAGAGTCGTTAACAAGTTCTAGATATGTTGATGATCGTGGAGATTGGCATAGATGGTAGCTGCATCGGTACTTGGCCATACAGGATCACCAAGTGCAATATGATCCCAGATTTATCGTAATTCCGAGACATAACTATGAATTGTTTGTTCTGGCTGTTGTTGCAGTAGATGAAGTCTCCTATATAGTTGAAATTGGTTGAGCTGAGTGTTATCACCTCACCTCAACCAATATTGGACCGCTGGAGGTGAGTGTTATCACCTTTTGCTATTCGATGACAATATTGAACCGTTTGAGGTGAGTGTTATTACCTTTTACTCCAAAATAAATATGCCAAAATAGATATCTATGAATGTTGAAAGCACAAGCAACACAAATGCACTTCGAGCAACAAGAGTAACCAGTTGTGAAATAATTCTCTTTTTTAACAACTATAATTATATCATATACTGGTATAAATTTAATCACGCACGCACAAGGTTAATATAATAAAACAAGCAGGAGACACACACTTCAATTAAAAAGAAATACTCGATTTAACCAATTCGGCACATACACACCCTCAGAATGCACCCTTGTGCACTATCGTACTAAATCCACATGTTATAAATGCAGACCAACTCTCAACTACAACTTCAATCATCAAGATAAAATCTTTGGATACAAAATGCTGGGACTTACCTCAGACACAAATACAACTCCGTAGTCCATACTACTGGGAGAAGTCCCTCTGTTAATTAAATTCAATATGCAGCAAATGTAGGTTACACAAATTTTCCCAATTTTTTTTTTAATTTTCTGTTTCAACGGTAACATTTCCAGATAGTTCAGTCTCAAGTATATTGTTAAGAGTTTTACCATTGAGGCATCCACATCTTTAATTTTTTAAAAAGACAACCATATAATCCATCATAATCTGAGTCAAAGATGTTCTATTCTGAGTAGAATATTCCAATAACGCACCCAGCTTTTATGAGGTCCTTGTCTCACATTTGTGACACCACCAACTATTGATATATGATTATTCAATAATCCGTCTCTACGGGATAAACTGATGGTTAGCGCATGAGACATTGCCACCATGAGATCTGGGGATCAAATCCTGACGAAGCCAGGTACCTGCCCTTCCTTATGTCACTGTCCGAGCTAGTAATCCTCATGATTTATCTTTTCTGTTAGTCCTGGGATGGGTTGGCAGGGATATTGGAGACAAGCGAATTGCTTTTGCCATAATGATTATCCGATAACCCTCTCAACTACTATTTTGCTATGTTCATTGTTGTATACTTTTTTTTTCTAAACTGTATACCTTTGCATATAAGGTCATCGTCCTTTACTAAACATTCAATCTTTAAAAAATCAGTCAACATGGATTAAATATTATTTCTGCAAGAACAATTTTAGCATCAACCCCATATTGTTTTCCTTTGCAATGAAGTAAACTTTTGCTTTCATGCCTTTTGCCTTTTGGAATGGTGGCCCATAGGTCACATCTCCGTGATCAACCGTGTCTTCTGAGTGAGCAAGGGAGATGAGGGTCTTGAAATTGTAGGTGAGCTGGGAAGTGGAAGAAGAGCTGCTTGTCGTCCGCTTCTATTAGCCCTCCACCTCTGAGGGTACAGCGGCACCAAAAAGGAAGAAGGGCTAGGTGGAGGGTCATGGTTTCTACCTGAGAGAGAGATGTAAAAGGTGGAACCGTCACCTTAGCGGCCCCCTGGTCCTAGTCTCGGCCCCTTAAGTGTCCAGAGGGGATAAATCATGATTTTACTGGTGGGGTAAGACATCTGGGGCCGAGAGGATTTAAGCTAGCAGATCAGGTTTTTACCCTATGTGCGACTGACGATTCTCGAACCTGAGATTTCCGATGCAAACGGCCAGACGCTACCTGAGAGAGAGAGAGAGAGAGAGCTCATGGACATGACGTAGCGGTTAAGGCGTGGCAGGGCTAAAGAGAGTGTTACGGTTCGATGTTATGCTGGGACATGTGCTGATGTTGAATTTATTGGAAAAACTTGGGCTGAGTGATGGACGGCCATGAACCAAAGTAACCATGGATGGAAAAAGCTTATGAGTGCGAAGTAGTGATTCAACATTGGATGGTCTTACAGAGATGGCGAAGAGCGTGGGGGTCCAGTGTCGACAACTTGCTGCAGTGCTTCCATGATTTACCTCGGGGATCAATGAGAAACTTTCGTGGGATTGGGCAGTCACTTAGTTGAGTTGTAAAAACTAGACACCTGATTATTAAAAAAGGTGAGACACATCGGAAAATGTGGAACCGCCACATTAGGAGCTCCCCGACCCCACATTATATAGAGGGAGGTTTAATAGATACACAGGTGAAAGACACATACGAGAACTTTTACATTAGTGACACCTTGGGATCATCTGGACACGCAATCATATGCCTATGCTACACCCGGAGGACATGGTTGACACTGTGTGTGTGTGAGAGAGAGAGAAAAAAAATGATGAATCAGGCAGCAGACAAATTGAACCTGGGGTGACCGGCCCGGCCCCACGGAAGTTTCCCACCGATCACCAGGGTAAATCGGGAAGCACTCGCGGTGGCCAGTCTAGATGTCCAGTGTCCCAGGGTTCGCGCCCCATTTGGAGGAAAAATTCCTGCAAAATGCGCCGTAGCTGGGGATCGAACCGCGGATGCCTGGGTTAACAACTAGTGACCTTACCACTACACCATAGCCCCGGGGCGTGTGTGTGTGAGAGTGAGAGAGAGAGAGAGAGAGATGCCTAACGAGTGGAAGAAATAAAAACACGGGAGGAGAAGAAATAGATATGGTATTAATTGACATTTTTTTGAAACAGTCCATTAATTTCAAAAATTACAATTGGGTCCCTGGAGAACAAATTCTGTAACAGTTTTATTAGTGTTTTTAAATTATGAGATTGCGGACAAGCTTGACAAACATTTGAATTTAGGATTATAGAAATTTGTATAGATTGGGATTTGGGGCCTTCTTTAACTTCTGAATAAATTGGTTTGAATAATTTCTTAGCCAGAATATTAATCACCTTTGTATTTAAGTCTCGGTTGCAAAAACCGTGAAAAGCCTAACTAGAACATTTGTATCCGAGTGTTTCTTCTTACACCGGGAAGTGTAATATAGACATGGTGTAAGTTTATAATAGATGTCGGTAAAATTTTCTCAACCTTCAAAATCTGTTATTTTTGGGTTTTAAGGCATTTTGGAGTTGAAGGAACAGTTGGCTTGATGTGACCCAATTTTGACTAGATGGAATTAATCACCTTAATCTATCAAATAAGCTTGAATGATTATTAATAGCATGTTCAGGCTCTTTAATCCATAAGGATCTTTAATTTTAACACAAGTGTCTCTTTTCAGCGAAGATATTTATCCACTAGCTCTTTTGCATAGCCACCTATGCTCTATCCTTCACTAAAGTTATCATTCCCCTTGATAAGTGGATGACTACTGGCAAACTTTTCATGAGACAAGCATAGTGAAATTTTAATTAGAAGCATATTATTATACCTTCGTAAGTGGAGTTGAGAAAGAGTTGATGAGATGAGAGTTTGGCATGCAGGCCACTAGTGAGATCAAAGAAATTGCGGTAGTGTTGGGGAAGTCATTGGTGGTAAAAGGCAAAATGCTCGTCCTCAGCCTCCCCGCTAGTCCGTCCTAGGACCAACACGGAGGAGGTAAATCACGGTGACTGAGAAAGCAAGAGGTTGAGGGGGGAGAGATTTTTTACACAGGGTGCAGAGATTTACGCCCGACCAGTCCCGTGGCTCGAACCCAAGACTTTTAGTGGCAATTTATTAACCCCTTACCATCTCAGCTATGCCCGTGGAGACACTTTTTAATGGTGGGGAAGTTATTGGACTATTAATTGTGGTGAGATGAAAGCTGATAATAGCTAAGGCAGAATCGTTCAGGCGGTGACAATTGACGATGAGAGAGATGTGATCCATGACAAAGGTGAAACACTCGCCTCTAGCGTCTCCGTTAGCCCGTCCCATGACCTACACTGAAGAGGCAAATCACGATGACTGAGAAGACAAGAGGTGGGGGGGGGAGAAATATTTTACACAAGATACAGGGATTTATGCCCCACCAGTCTCGTGGTTCGAATTCAAGACCTCTAGTTATAATCTATCAATTTTTTATCATCTCAGTTATGTCTGTGAGAGCAAGAGATGCAAAAGGTGGAACTACCACCTTAGCGGCCTCATGGTCCCGACCCCACAAGTGTCCAGAGGGATTAAATCACGATTTTACTGGTAGGGTAAGGCGCCTGGGGCCGAGAGGATTTAAGCCAGCAGACTAAGTTTTTATCCCGTGTGCGACTGACGACTCTCGAACCTGAGACTTCCGATGCAAGTAGCCAGGCGCCTTACGAACCGAGCTAGCCCGTGGGGGCTGCTCTCACAGGAGAGATGTGATCCGTGCATGAGTGAGTGAGAGAGAGAGAGACAGAGAGAGGGATAACCATGTACCTATTAAGACAAATGAGTAGCAAATATTTGACTCAATTATAGCGTATTTCTAATAATATAACTCTATCGACTTTCCATTTCATCGAATGCTTTTGTACTTTGACTATTTAACACTAACTATTTGCCTATTTTCAATGTCAGCAATGTCGTGTTGCAGGCTGGTTCCTTGCCACTAGTGCAACCTATGGCTTTGCAGGACATTCGGGTAGGCCTTCGCCCCTAATCTGGTGAAAGGCTCCTCCTGTGCAATGCACATGTTGTTTATGGAAATTAAACCTCTTTAATTAATGTATCAGTTTCTTATATAATTTTTTCATTGACTTTACGTCTACCACTATTTAGTTTCAGTAACTATTTTCATTGAGTTTAAACATGTGCATATTACATTTTTATATTAAATTGTAAATGTATTTATTTACTTTGTTAGTGCTTATTTTTTTTTCAACAATATATTTTTATTTAATTTAACTGGTTTCTTTTATTTAATTTATAATTTCCACAGCAGATGCAAATATCTTCATTAAGTCCATTCAATTAGTTTAAATGGATATATTTTTTTAATGTTTTTACTGTATAATTTTTAATATCATAATAAAGTTTAGTTTAAAATTCATAGAATGGTTTCAATCCACTGGCTAACTCCGCCTGTGACGACTTAGTCATGGCCGGTCCCAAGCCCGGATAAAGGAGGAGGGTTGCGTTAGGTTGCCAACCAGCGTAAAAAAACTATGGCAAATACTCAATGAATGGATCCATTAAAGTATTATGCTAATGCTAGGATGTTCCCCGGAAGGAACGCGTTGCAGGGTCCGACTGTAACGTCTCGGCAAGGACGCTACATCTCCAGAACCCGGGTGTAGTGCTAAATATGCAAGGGTTCGCGTTGCAGGGTCCGACTGTAACGTCTCGGCAAGGACCGCTACATCTCCATGAGAACTTGGGTGTAGTGTTAAATAGGCAAGAGTTCTCACACCATAGGTGGACTAAGAATAAACATTATAAGAAAAGTAATAGTCTCAGATTTGGAACATGGAATATAGGAACTCTCACTGGTAAAACAATGGAGGTAGTAGATACAATGATTAGGAGAAAAATTAGTATTTTGTGTGTGCAAGAGACAAAATGGGTAGGTGAGAAGGCAAAAATGATAGAGAACTCGGGTTTTAAGTTATGGTATACAGGAAAGAGTAAAACAAGAAATGGAGTGGGTATTTTTGTAGATAGTTCTTTAAAAGATGAAGTTGTTGGTGTAGTTAGAAAGGGGGATAGAATTATAGCTCTCAAGATAGTAGTGGCGAAAGAAGTTGTGAACGTAATTAGCATATATGCACCTCAAGTAGGATTAGATGAAGAAACTAAATCAAGATTTTGGAGCGATTTAGATGAGGTATTACAAAACATTCCGCCAAATGAAATGATTTTAATAGGAGACGATCTAAATGGACATGTCGGAGCGAAAAATGAAGAATATGAGAGAGTACATGGGGGTTATGGGTTTGGAACAAGAAATGAAGAAGGAAAAACTATATTGGATTTTGCGATAGCATATGACCTTATACTAGCTAATATATTTTTTAAGAAAAAAGAAGAACACTTGATCACATTCAAAAGTGGGAATAATAAATCACAAATTGATTATTTTATGGTTAGGAAGAGAGATAGGAAGATTTGTAAAGATTGTAAGGTTATCTCTGGAGAAAGCTTAACTACCCAACATAGATTAGTAGTGTTAGATATACGCCTTAGTTATAATATCAATAGAGGAAAAATATACACGACTCCTAGAATTAAGTGGTGGAAGTTAAAGGATGGGAAGCAAAACATATTGAAGGAGAAGGTAGGAATACAAGCATTAGATGAAATATATAGCGACTCTAATACGACATGGGATAAGATGGTATCAAAGTTGAAAATAGTAGCTAAGGATGTACTCGGTGAGTCAAAGGGGCATGCACCACCAAGGAAGGAATCTTGGTGGTGGAATGAGAAAGTACAAGAGAAAGTGAAAGAAAAACGAATAGCTTATAAGGAATTATATATTTGTAAGAACGAGGAAAACTTAAAAAAATATACAATAGCCAAGAAAGAGGCTAAGAAAGCAGTGAATGAAGTAAAAAATAAAACTTTTGAACGATTATATCAAAATTTAGATACAAAAGAAGGGGAAAGAGACATTTATAAAATAGCTAAAGCAAGAGAAAGGAAAACAAGAGACCTTAGTCAAATAAGATGTATTAAAGATGAATGCGATAGAGTACTAGTAAATGATAGCGAAATAAAAGAGCGGTGGAAGATTTACTTTCATCAACTTTTTAATGAAAGTTTAGGGGACCAACTTGACTTAGGCAATTTAAGTATTTCAAATGAGTATAGAAATTTTAATTTTCATCGGAGAATTCAAACTTCAGAAGTAGAACAAGCTTTGAAAGGGATGCAAAATGGAAAGGCCGTGGGACCGGATGATATCCCAATAGAGGTATGGAAATGTTTAGGGAAAAAAGGTATTGAATGGCTTACAAAATTATTTAATTTAATATTGAAAACAAAAAAAATGCCTAATCAATGGAGGGTAAGTAGTCTAGTTCCCTTATATAAGAACAAAGGAGACATACAAAATTGTGCAAACTATAGGGGTATTAAATTAATGAGTCATACCATGAAACTTTGGGAAAGAGTAATAGAAAAAAGATTGAGGAAGGAGACCACGGTAACCGAAAATCAATTTGGGTTCATGCCTGGAAGGTCGACAATAGAAGCTATACATCTTCTTAGGCAATTAATTGAAAAATATCGGGAGCAAAAGAAAGATCTACACATGGTATTTATTGATTTAGAAAAAGCTTATGATAGGGTACCAAGAGAAATTATATGGAGAATTCTAGAAAAGAGAGGCGTTAGCGTAACATATATTGACCTAATTAAAAATATGTATGAAGATGTAACGACTAGAGTGAAGACTTCAGGTGGATTGACTGAAGCATTTCCAATAAGGATAGGGTTACATCAAGGATCAGCTTTAAGTCCTTATCTTTTTACACTAATCATGGATGAACTCACTAAGCACATTCAAGATACAGTGCCATGGTGCATGTTGTTTGCAGATGATATTGTTTTGATAGATGAGACACGTGAAGGAGTAAATGCTAAACTAGAATCTTGGCGGGAAACTCTAGAAATGAAAGGTTTTAGGCTTAGTAGAGTAAAGACTGAATATATGGAATTTAAGTTTAGCAATGCTAGACGTAGTGAAACAATTGTTAAGATAGGAGATGATGAGTTGTCTAAAATCGAGAACTTTAAGTATTTAGGATCGTTCTTGCAAAGTGATGGAGGAATTGAGTGAGATGTCTTACATAGAATACAAGCAGGATGGTTGAAATGGAGATTAGCATCGGGTGTCTTATGTGATCGTAAAGTACCTCTAAAACTTAAAGGGAAGTTCTACAAAACGGCAGTTAGACCTGCTATGTTATATGGTGCTGAATGTTGGGCTATGACTCGAGCACATGAGCAAAAGATGAAAGTTGCAGAGATGAGGATGTTAAGGTGGCTGTGTGGACATACGAGGATGGATAGAATAAGGAATGAGAGTATTAGAGAGAAAGTCGGAGTTGCATCTATTGAAGAAAAACTTCGGGAGACACGTTTGAGATGGTACGGACATGTACTTAGAAGACCAATAAATGTCCCTGTTAGACGATGTGAAACTATGATAAATACGCACATTAAAAGAGGGAGAGGAAGACCAAAAAAGACTTGGTTGGCAACAATAAAACAAGATAAATTTTATTTAAATCTAGATGATGATATAGTAGGGGATAGAACTCAATGGCGTAAAAGGATCCATATAGCCGACCCCACCTAGTGGGATAAGACTTTGTTGTTGTTGTTGTTGTTGTTTCAATCCACTGGCTACTCTCATCTTTGGCGTAACTGTACCATTGTTAACAATTTTTGTCTCTTTTGCTAGAGTTCTGTATTTTTATTGTCTTTTGTAGTTGACTTATGTGAACATTGATCAGCTCATCCCTTGGGCCGTTGTTCCACATAGGTTATAGAAAACAAGGCATTTGCAATTATTTTTACTGCGTGATATTTGTTTGGATAGATACTTTGATTTACTAAAGTCTTTATTTATGAATAGAGATATGGCAAAAAAAAAAAGAATTTAAAATAGGGACATGGATAACTATTTTAAGAGTATGCTGCGTTGGGTGGCTTGATCAGTTAGCGACTTCATCCTTGGGAAGTTTGTGGTCTCCCAACATGCCTTGGAATCGCATGCATGCACTTGGTCATAGCGAACAATGGTTTGGCAAATACATTACAACGTGGCTCTGATACATGAATAGGATTATCGTAGAACAACCGGCCTTGATTGTGCATTCCTTAAGGGAGATTTTATGGAAAAGATCAATTTTCTCACTGGACTACAGAAGACAGCCTCGGCCGACTGTGGGTAGTAGTCCCGTGCGAGGTCGCTCGTGTGGTTGGCGCGGTGGCCCTGTGCAAGGTCGCTTCACGCAGCTGATGCGGCAACCTTGTGAGGTTGCCTCGTGAGGTTGCATGTGACAGCCCCGCGAGATCGCCTCCTGAAGCCGTGTGCGACAACCCTGTGAGTGCGATCACGACACCTTATGCGGAGTAATATATGAAAAGATACATCTATTGTTATGTCTTGATAATATACTTGTCCGTCAAATCAGACGGTACCCTCTAGCGATGATATAAGAAATAATCGATGTTAAATCAATTATAGCTAACACAAATACAAATGTAATATAAATCACCAAGTTTATAAATGTCAATGCGTGTATGTATGCATGTACATGTGAATATACTCAATTGAACAAAATAAAAGTCATACTATTCTAACAAAATTCAAAATTGATATGGAAAGAAAATCATAAGTCGAGACAGCGGAAAAGAACACACGGCTCGAAAACGGACATCCAAACATGAGTGGGATTGGCAACTAGGAATTCCGAATAATAAGACACATTTTTTACTTGCTAATTTGGAAATAAAGGAAAAGCAAGTGGTAGTGAGTACAAATCAATCGCTAATAAAAGCATAAACAACTATATATCCCTCTACTAACCTGTTCAATCAGGTATAACCAATAAATCGATAGTACATATAGTACATCCAAAACCTACACAAATAAGTACATAATTAGCATATAATAAGTAAACAATCACTGTTTGTGAGAGAAACACTTTACCACGGGCGAGCCCTGTGGATAGATAGGATATATCGATAGCTATTTACCTATGGACTGCTAGAGAAACGCTCTAGCACGGATGAGTCTCATGGGCAGTCCAAATATATACCAGTGGCCACTATCTACGGGAGAAATACTCTATCATGGACGAGTCCCGTGGGTAGACAGGATGTGTAGCAGTGTCGGTAGCTATCTAGCTATAGACCATGAGAGAAATACTCTACCACGGATGATTATTGGGCAGCTAAGATGTATATGTATACAAAACCATAATAACAAAGTAAGCAGTAACAATCGATTTAAGGATAATGCACTACAAGTTACCCTACAACCTGACCTCACTAACGTATAGATACAAGCCTAAATAACAAACAAGGGTGTTGGATACTCAATATCCTATACTACTTTGTAGTCTGGTGATATCATACATAATAACCAACTATACTACAGTATGAATGCATGAGCATAAGTCTGTAACTATACTATGGTATAATCTCATTACGTATAGACATGAGTCTAAATAATAAACAAAGCCCAGTAGGATAATTGATATCCTACACTATGGTATAGCCTTAATAATGTTTATGCATGAGCCTAAATAGCAAATAAGGCCTCGTAGGATGCTTGATATGCTACACTCTGGTATAGTCTCCCTAACATATTGACATGAGCCTCATCAACTGACACAAACCTGGTAGGATACTTGATATTTTACACTAGGGTATGTCATCACTATTATATAGTCATGAATATAAATGTCGAACCAGTACTCTAATTCAATCTTTTATATCTTGCTATGGTATAATATCGCTAGCATTAGATTATAAGTATAAAAAATAAAAAATAGTATGGATAACAATAAGACTCTATGAATATCAAGTAGAATAAAATAAGAAGCAACTAAATATCAACTCAAGAAACAAATAGTATGAGTCAAAATAAACAACTATTGTCAGATCAATATATAATAATAAATAATCATATATTAAGATAAAAAAAACTATAAAGATCAAGGAAAAATTATTCACCACGGTTGTAGATTGTCATAATCGTCTTCAAGTCGAAATGTTAGATTCAAACTTGAATCCTACGCGTAAAAGATATGAAAGAATCTAAATTAATCTACCTAACCAACTTATACAATCGTTTCGTTTAATAATTCTATTAATCCTAATTTAATTATCCAATTCATAAATTGATCCAAATTATAGAACAATCCATTAAATTTTATTAATTAATTAGACACATTCCTGATGGGTTGCATAATTCAAATTAGTCATATAATTACTTAATTTATCTAATTTAATTATAAATTAACAACTTAATAAATTAATTAATCAATGAAGTTCAATAATAAACAAATTAATTCTTAACTCATAAATTCTTAGCCTAAATACTAACTTAATAAGTTATCTATTATATAATATTACCAATTAATCAAATAAGGATAATTATGACTAATTAATTAATCAATATATTAACAAATTTATTAATTTAGTCTAAAAATTAATTATATGAGGATTAATCATTATTAAATTGATTAATCTAAACAAATTAATAATCTTGATCAAATTTGATTAATGCTCTAATTATTCATCTAATTAAACATGATTAATTACATTTGATTAATCAAGTAAATCTTAATTAATTTATGATCCTTATTCATAATTCTTATTAATTAATCAATTAACCTATTATTATTATTTTAATTAATCAATCAAACAATCTCAATCAACCAATCTTAATTAATTATCAACTAAGCTATGATTAATCAACATGTTAATTAATGTAATATTAATCTACGGTTACCAAGATTCTAAAATTCGCTAAGTGTTAGTCGGGCGCTAGATCAGTACCTAGTGCCTAGGCTGCCTAAGGGGGCTAGGCGTCGCTAGATGAATTTCATGATATCAATATAAATTACATGATAAATTATATATTTATAACTATAACACAATAACATCAAATTTAAAATTAGTTCAAACTTTAACATTATACAACTAATAAAGTATCATATATTTATTCTTATTTTTCTCCATAATTTTCAACAACATGCTCTTCATCAAACAAACTCAATATCATCTTTGTGATTCTCTTCTTCTTCGGATACAAAATCATCCTCATGAAGTTCTCTCACTCTAGAGCTTCTTCGGGATTATAGATTTTCATTTGCTCTACTTGCTACATCAATCATTTGTCGTGTGAGCCTAAAACCTAGTTAAATTTCATCATTTTATCCACCAATCACAATTCAACCTTATGGATTTGAAGCATTTTTTGCAAGGACATTGACATTTTTTTTTACTTTTTTATTTATTCAACAATCTAACATTAAATTAAATAAATACTAGATTGACACAGTTCTGAATCCAATTTCAAAAATGCATAACTAATTTTATAGATCTCCAAAAATTTTCAAATTTTGTGAAAAAATTTATGGTGCCCGTGTCTACTTGGAAAAAATACATTCAAAAATATATCTATCACCAATCCCAAGATTGACACAGAACTTAAAACTATCTATAAATGGTTCAATTAAACCATGACATAAAGTCTTAGTTTTGATCTCCTCTTGATATATCTGCCCATACTAAATCGCAATGCATCCCTAGCATTGGTTTATATGACATCTATATATCAAAAACTAATTTTCATGCAATATGATTCCAATATCATATTTTCATGCATGAAACATACACTCAATGTGCTTAATTTAAGGATTGAGACTCAAATTCGTTTTCAAACCCTTTGACACACTCTATGATCCATCTAAACTTTCGAGCGAAATCTTCCCGAGATCCATTGACCATGGGTCCCAACATTGCTTCTAGAGCTCCCCCTTGAGCTCTTAGCCTTAGCCACCTCCCTAGGAGACTCTCCTACAAACACAATGCCACACCGATGTATTTCCGGTGATATTTGGCCTACAAAGCTAACCTTCTTAACTTTGGATACCTTGTCCTTAGTTAAGATTTTCTTCCCTTTAACTTTAGACATCTTATCCTTGGTCAAGGTCTTTTTGCTCTTAAATGACATTCTCTTGTCATTTTTGGACTTCCCCTTGTTATAGTCATATGACACCCTTGCATATGACTTCTCTATAGCATTGAAGAACTTAGATCGGTATCCAACAGTATACCTAAATCTTTAGATCTAATAGTGAATATATCTAGGGGTTTATCTAACTTATCAAGCTTTGCCCTCAAAGCTTAATTTTTCCTTTCTAGGTTCTTAAACTTAGAATCGACATGTCCACCTTGAACATTTCTAGACCTACCCACTTTCTTAGGCATGTGTCTCCCCTTTTTGGGATTAATACCTTGGTCCTTAGGTTTAATGACTTTGGATTTGTCATGATGCATGATTTTTCTAGAATTTTGATTTACATTATTAATCCTACTCTTATTATGATATTTAAATTCAAAATTATGCATGGGTAAATAATTAACATTATAATTTCTAGCATGTATGAAGGAGTTTAAATTTGAATTACATTTCAAATTAAAGTTAGAGATTATCTCCCTTACCCTTGTAGCTCCCCGTTGATGTGAGCTCCTCTTCTCCTTCTTCTTTCACTCTCTCAGATGCTCTAATTTCTTAAATTCTCCTATTAGTATTTGGTGTGATAGTGTTCTAGCTCACCACACGTGAAACACCTTATATGTTTTTTCTCCTTCTTTGTCTCATTCCTACAACTCATGTTAATTTTCAAATTAATTGAATTGAATTTAGGGTTTATCTCCTTTTTACCTAATGGATACTTGTCCTTGTGGCGCCCCTTGTTATTGTATTCAAAGCAAATGATATGATCCTTTGCCTTTGCTTTAGTAGAGGTGGAGGTTTCTTCTTGTTTCGGTATTGAGGATGGTCTCTCCTCCCCCTCAATCCTTGAAGTGGAGACTTCTTCTTCACCCTTTGATGAAGTGAATGGTTCTTCTTCATCTTGTGCCACTCCACTTGAGGAGATGGATAATTCCTCATCTTCTTTCTTCTCCTCCTCTGATGTTGAGCTCACCTTCTCATGTCTTTCTCCACTTCTAGAACCATTAAGTTCATTTTCTTGGGCTCTTCCACTACTTGTGTAGGATTTTGATGAAGAACTATCATCTTGTACCATAGCTCATGAGTATTCTTATATTTACCTACATGACTAATCATATTGTTAGGTAAAAAACATTAAGTAAAATTGAAATTACCTTATCAATTGCCTTCGATTGTGTTTATTGCTCTTTAGTCCAATAGCGTGGTCGGGGCTTTTTCCCGTGTTTATCTTTCGGGACTTTAAATGGTTCTTCAATGGCGATCATTACATCTCAATCCATGTTGAACCAAGTTTTCACCCGCAACCTCCAATAGTCGAAGCTCTCGTGGTTGTAGGGAGGTAGAACGTTGATGTCGTCTCCTAATCTTTTTTCGACCGTCATTTCCTCTAGCCTTTTGCTCTCTCGGCAGTAAGTCTGTATATGAGCAGCCTCGGTTCTGGTATTACTTGTTGGGGATCGATGTACCGGCTAAAGGGGGTGAGTAACCCGTTGCCCCTAATGCATCGATTTTTTCCTACAAGTGTTAGCGTGCGCAAGCGGAAACGTAAACTACAAATTAAAACAATGCTAACACCAAACCTTTACGTGGTTCGGAGATGATACTCCCACTCCACGATGGTCCATAAGGTGGACGATCCTGATCCGTCGGTGGATGAGTCTCCGGAAGACCTCCGGCTAGCTCGTGTAGCTCCTTGTGGGTGAAGAAACTTCGCCACAACTCACAACACTCACCTGAGCACTTAGACTATTAATTGACCTTTAACTAAAGCCAATTTCGTCAACCCTAGCTAGCCAAATCGAGCTCTCTTAAATAGAGCTCTTGGCTGAATTAGCCGTTACCAGTCGGCTGGTGTCAACATCAGTTGACTGGTTCCAACCGAATTCGAACGTTACAGTCTAACATTCAAATTCCAGCTGACACCAGTCCACTGTACAGTGGATCAGTCGATTGATCTTTCTGTGCCCTACAGCAGTCGACTGCTACATGCCGCAATCGACTGCTACATGCCGCAGTCGACTGCTACATGCCGCAGTCGACTGCCCAAACCCTAAACTTAGGGTTTCTTTTCCCGAATACAATTCTCTCAGCACTTGGACCCTCACGACTCTGCTGACTTTTCACTTAGCAGTCTCGACCTGTTGCTTTCAAGTGTTCTTCGACTTTGACTCTCGTTTCTCGGATGCATACAACCTCATGGCTTGTCCTCATGTTATACCCTCATATGCCTCGAAGTGCGCTTCCCTCGGCTCATCGTTCTTGCTTTGTCCACTGTCCCTTGGATGCTTGCAAGCTCATGGCTTGTCTCCTCATGCCATCCTTCACCAGACCCGAAGCCGTCCAGCTAAGTGTATATGTCTCCTGCAAACCTGTACACTCATATACACATATCAAATACAAGGATAAATCTAACTTAAATCCTTTGTCTAAATATCAAAACGCATGATCACTCCGGACCATAGATTGCTCCAACAGCTCTCGGTGGCGTAAGCCAACAACGACGGCGTTTCGACTATGGATGTTGCGACGACATGCAGAGCTTGTAGGCGTCTGCGAAGGCGCTGCATGAGGCGACGATAGTGGCGTCGACAGCAGTGTGAACTAGTGGCACTCGTGGTACTCATCATCTTCTTCTGCGACAGAATGACGATGCCATGAGGAACTCATGGATGAGGACGACACAGCAGCGTATGCTCGACAGAGGAAATGGGAAACGGGAGGCGTGAAGGAGCTTTGGCGATCTGCTCATGGTGGGGGTAGTCTTGATGCTAGTGCACGACATTGTATGTTCGGGAAGGGGAAGGACACGACGCTGGCTGCTCGTAATCTGAGACGTTGGGGTTAGATGTAGAGAGGCAATGCGTGACGGTGGGTCACGCAAGAGGGTGTCGTAGGTGCGGAGAAGGGAATCGCCAAATCAATAGAGCGGAATAGATTGTTTTTAAAATTAAATCAAACAACTTTCATTTTAAATAGATATCCTAAACAAATTTTATCTTTTATTCATTTATTTTGTAAAATATAAAAAATTATTTAATTTTTCATTAGTTTTCAGTAATTTTTATTAATTCCTATAAACCTAATTTTTTTAAAATTTTCATGTATATTTAAATAAATTTAAATTATATTAAATTTTAATTGTTTTAATACATATACACACAGTCTAATGAGTATTTAGATGTTCAATAACAGAGTCGTTATTAAATATTATTATTAAGTGTTTTGTAAATATTAAATAAATATAATCGACGTCACATTGTGGGTTTTGATTTACCAATGATTCTACTGATCAAATTCAAACTAACTGGACATAATTTATTTGGTATAATCAGATATCTTTATTTGCCTTTGATGAGTTAGTTAGCATGTAATCAGGATGCTGCAATGGGTCGAATTTCGATAAAAAAAATATATAATATCTTTTCCATTCTATTTGGAAAGAAATAAATTTCATCCTTTGAAATATATTTTTACTCAAAAATTGATAAGGAATTAAAATTTAATTCTCTTTAAATCCTTCAAAATAAAGAGGTCTGATTTATGAAAGAAATTACTTTCACAAATGAAAATTACTAAAAAGTCTTTATTTCTTACTTAGTGTCATTTTGAATGAAGTACAAAATGATAAAAATATAAGAATTCAATTCAATTGTGATAGATTCAAAATTAAGGAATTAAATTTAATTCTATAATTTCTATTTAATTCTAAATATGAAAATTAAATTTAATTCTTAATGTAATTTAATTTTGGATGGAATTAAATTTATTTCTTTAATTAAAAGGTTTTCAAACAAAGTATTCATATTTACTTTTTTAAAAATTATTATGTTTTTAATCGTATCAATTAAAATTAAGATCTAGAATATTTGTAATGAGAAATTTATAACGATCTTGAGTATTTGTAATGAGAAATTTATAACATAGAATTTATGTTATACATCTTCTATTATAAATTTAATTTTTTTGATGGAGTTTATAATTTTTTTTTATAAATCGATCTTTGAGATCGGATTTATGATCTCTCAGTTACTATAAATTATTAAATATTTAGGATAGTAGGGTAATAAAAAAATTATTAAAAAGATTTATGATAATAGAGAATTTTTTTAAAAAGAATGAAATTTTTAATTTTCAACGTGATAATGATGTGACTGAATAAACTTCTATGATGTTTAGGATAACGTTATGTCTTTTTGGCTTAATCATCTTCGTTAATTATATGTTAAAAATCGTTCATTATAAAAATACAATCGGGATGATATAAATTTTGATAATTATTTTCACTAGATGTTTTTTGTTTATTTATTAAATAACCTCTTTATTATAATTTAATGCCTGGATTATAATCTCCTAACCTTTATTTATTTTTAATGTTTCTACGCAGGAGCACCTCTTAGCGGTCGACTGGTTCTGCCTGAGCCCCGCCGCCACACGAAAAGCTCCTCCCGTGCCCTCCCTCACAAGCTCTCGTCCGCCAAGAAGGACAAATACGTGCTTAAGCGGAGGGATCCGCAGCTGCCCTTCTCCGGCGCCACCGTCACTGGCCCGTCCAAACTTACGCCAGTGGACTCCCCCTCTCCTATCCAACCCTTCAGCAGCTTCCACAACATCTTCGCCATCGCCCCGCAGCCGCTCCCTCCCCGCCCGATAACTGCAGTGCAGGATGCCTCCGCCGCCGGAGACTACGTGCTTCAGAAGCGACCTTCCGCTGATTTTGCTGACGACAAGCCACCGCGGCAAGTCTCTCCTGCCCCGCTTGCAGAGACGCGAGTGTCGGAGCGGAAACCTTTGCCGTCGGCGGAGGATGTTCCCGTTGCTATTGCTCGTCGAACGGATTCTCCTGTGCCCGGAGCAGTTGCTGATGCTAAAGATGGAGCTGCGTTAGCTCGGCCATTGGACGCATGGAAGCCGGGGGGTGTCGTCGTCGCTGGGGGAATCCCAACGAAGAAGAAGATCAAAAAGCGCCCGCGTGAAGATGGCGGCATCTCCATACCTGATGCCGCCGGTGAAATCATGAAAAAGAAGAAGGATAGAAAGAACGGAGCAATGGTGGGAAGTCGGCCTCCACTTTTGTTAGCGTCAGGCCCGAGCAGTCGAAGCTAGCTGAGCCCTTTCTGTCTGCCCTTCGTCTTCCGCAGGTCGACTTGAGCTTCCTCAATCTGCAGCTCTCTGATCTGGTAGGCGACCTGCGAGAGCTTGCGCTTGACCCGTACTATGGCTCGGACCGAGACGTCCCAGCGGCCGTGCTCCATGCCTTCCTCAAGTTCCGGTCGCTGGTGTATAAAAAAAGCTTTGTCCTTCCAGAAGCCGCTAAGGTCCAAGCTGCCAAACCTCCACGACTGCTGCCGGAGGCTATTGCTGAATCCTCCGAGATTGCTCCGGCGAAGCCAGCCAAAGTGGGCAGGGAGCCACCTGTCGTCGCCAAGCGACCGAAGCCCGGTTTTAGATCCAATGACCCTTCCATCGCCGGACGGAAACGTACCACATCTGATGGCCCGGAGGAAATGAACGTGAAGAAGCAGAAGAAGAAGATGGACACGGTCGAGGCTCTGATGGGTGAAAAGAAGGCGGCCATCAGCCAGAAAGGACCCGTCGGGCAGAAGGAAGCCGGCACTTCATCAACGGTGGTCGCTGCTTCTTTATCATCAACATCGGCCCCTGCTGCGTCAGCGAAGCCTTGCAACGGCAAGGCAGCGGAACCCGTCAAGAATCCAGAACTTCGCCTGTCCTCTCCGACCGCTCTCGTGATGAAGTTTCCGCCAGGGACGACGCTGCCGTCCATCGCATCATTGAAGGCAAGGTTCGCCCGGTTCGGGCCCCTCGAGCTCTCCAGCTTCCGCGTATACTGGCATTCCTACACCTGCAAAGTGGTCTACAAGTTCAAGCCCGACGCAGAGGCCGCGCTCAAATACGCGCGGGAAAACCAGATGTTTGGCGAGCCGAAGGTTTATTTCCATCTCCGCGACTCCGACACGCAGGCGCCGGAGCCGTTCGCTGACGCCGGCTGGCAGACACAGGAATCCCTCCCCGCCGAAGGTGCTCAGTTCGGGCCGGGAAACAGCACGAGCAGCGGAATCACCGCCTCGAGGCCGCTAATCAATCCGAACCATAAGCCAAGTGGGCGGCTCAAATCCATTCTGAAGAAACCCGGCGAAGATGCTGCTCCAAGCAGCCGCAGAGAGGCGGCGCGTGTAAAATTCATGATAGACAACGCCAACGGAAAGCCAGAGCCGCCGCCATCGCCTCCTCCAGACCTTCTCATCAGTAAGAGCGCAGAGCCCCCTACTATCCCCCCACCACCGCTTTTACCTCGCCCGCTCTTAAGAACCATGGATACTGCTTCATTTCCACCGCCACCATTGGCTCCATTACAGCGACTGGCGACCAACGGGGTGGTTCCACCGCCACCCTCCTCCCATGCTAGTCGGTCCGGCGAGCACCGGCCGCTCGATGACAGGAAGTATGGCCGTGCCGAGGAAAGAACAATCGTGAACAGGGACTTGGCGAAGCAGATGTTGAGCCTCATGGTTAGGTGCAGCGAGATAGTGAACAATGTGAAGTCACTGACAGGATACGCTCCTTACCGCCCGCTGTAGGAGGGCGAAGTGCGTTCTCGTGGTGTCATTTTGACAAAGACACTGTCATTTGCTTGCTGCTGGATCATTTGATGCTCAGATTGTGTTGTAGCAATTGGGATTTTAGAACTGATGCTGTTTGTTTGATGATTTGCTCTTGGAATTATTAAAACAATTGGGATTTTGGTACGTTTGTTCTGATGGAAAATTTTAGTATCCGACAGACCTAACAAAAAGACTAATCCTAATCAAATATTGTTGCAACAATTTACATAGTAATTTGATCAAAACTACAAGCAGGGGCTAAGTTGCTGTATTATTACATTTCTTTCTTTCATGGTGATCATGTTCAGCAGGGCCACCCTTCTGTCCAAAATCGTCTTCACGGGCATAGCTGAGATGGTAAGGGATTAATAAATTACCACTAAAAGTTTTGTGTTCAAGCCACGGGACTGGTGGGGCGTAAATCCTTATACCTTGTGTAAAAAATCTCTTCTCCCAATCTCTTACCTTCTCAATCATCATGATTTACCTCCTTCGTATTGATCTTGGAGTGGACTGACGAGGCGCTGGAGACTAGCATTTCGCCTTTGTCACTCTTCTGTCCAAAATCAACAAGTACCATTTGTTATTAAGTTCCTGATGTAGGAGATGAGGCATTAGGCATTGGGTCTGAACCATGCGATCATAAACTCGTGATGCAGGTGTAAAGCTGAATGATTGACCTATCCGCTACACGAAGGACAGATCCATCAAGTGTTTGGAAACCTCTGGCACGCTTTTCCTATCTCTTCGTCAGTCACTGTTTTTGTTGCCACAGGATAATGGAGCTAAGTATTCCACGAGGTTTCACTGTGAGTAATGTGCTGTAAATGTAATATTGTATACTATTATCCCAAGCTTGGTGCTGTTCTGTTCCTGCCTTTTTCTTTTCCTTTAATTTTCTCCCCTTTCTTATTTTTTTTATGGCCCAAAGAATGGCACAGTATCCAATGCGCATCGTTCTTCTTCTTCATATGACCGACCAGCCGTTGCTTTTGCCATTTAATATGTGCCACATCGATCGCCCCCTTCTCTTCCTCTCCCTCTCAGAGAAGCTTCCTTATGAATTAACCTGCTCTTTCTCCTTTCACGCTTTAAATCTCTCCTTTGCCTACAATAAAGCCAAAGGGAACAGTGGGAGTTTTGATTTTTTGAACGAGTAGCTCCTCTATCTTTAAATGCTAGCTGAATTTAGTTCAATTGTTCAATCTTTAACAACAACGTACTGTGATCTAGTGATGACTCGCAATAGACAACTCCAACTTAATTATTCTTAAGCATCAGCTTAGTCACATAAAATAAAGTAATAAACCTCACACCCATAAGAAAAGTTCTTAGCTCGCTCAATCTCTATCAATGTGTCAAGCTTTCACTGTCACAACGACCTGCTAAAGTTACAGTCTCAATGCCATTATTGGATCCGTAACCAAACTTCTGATCCAAATGATGGTGATCAAACTGATCTCCAGAGCCATCTAGGTAGAGCAAGCTCATGGAGGAAGTATCAGCACTACTGTTCATCATGCTTGCTGGGGCGACGGTTTGACATGCTCTATGCAACATGCTTTGCATGTACTTCTCATGCGCTTCAATCCTCATTTGAAGTATTTCTTGCACCTATTAATGCATTAACAATAGGATTGTGAGTTTCAACTATACTGTAATTAATTCACAATATTAATTACCGACTGTTTGTATATATCTCGCCTCTAATTGTTCATACAGTTTCCTTTGCACTTCCATCTGCATCGTGTCCATGTTTCTTCTACACACATCAATTCAATTATTTTTTTTTAAAAAAAAGAAAGTAAAATTGAAGGTATAATTAACAAACTTACTCGTTCATGTTATTTCCAGGAAGTTCTAGGGATGAATAATCTACACAATCAAATCAGAACTTGATAATATATATAAACAAAAAAAAAAGAGAAGTAATTAATCAACTCACCACGCTTGAAAAAGTTATGATCATGATTAAGATCCTTGTGAGGTTGCTTTCCGAGTCTAAATTTCTACAACAAAACATCACAAAATTGATAAATTAAGGATATGCATTGCACAAAGATGAACTAATTATACAGTACCTGGAGATGGCTCTTGAGGTGATAGAGAGTGAGGCCCTTAACACCCATAACTCTCATGATGGTCTTCGGCGTCGCCCCTACAAACAAATCAATTATGTTTGTAATGGTGTTCACTAATATATATAGCAGACGACGAGAGACTAAGTAAAGAAGTGCAGTTAGCCTACTATCCGGTCCTCCGAGTTGCCTAACCGCATCAACAAACCGGTCATGGAGCTCGGCGGTCCACCGCAGGCGGGGCTTGTAATCAGTGGTGAGGACGAGCTCGGAATCGCCTTGGACGCATAAAGGAGAAGGTCTCTCATGGGAGGAAGAAGAACTCAAAGAAGTTGTTGCCTTCGTAGAAGGGAACATTCTTTTCTCCTGTTTTTTTCCCAATCTTTTCAGTTAATCTTAATCTACAAATCTCTCCAGTAGCAATGAGACTGAAGAGCTGCTGCTTCTGCTCCTCTCCCTCCATATGTCTCATGGCGACGAGTACTTATTCCTCGATCCTCCCGCAGCGCTTAAAGCCACCGACTTGAAACCCAATGCTTTGCCAAAAGTTTACGATGGTAAAAGATGATTTGTTTGTCTTTAACATCTTCGTCAATTCGTTTCAGGGTTAACACGGAAGAGATAAATCATAGAACTACTAGTACGGACAGTGACTAACGTATAAGGTGTAAGGGAGGATAGACTGATTTCGTTAAGATTTGACTCATAAATCGTATAATGATAACGCCTCATGCGTTAGTCATCGTGACACTTTGTCAAAAGATTATGAGAGAGAGAGAAAGGGGTTGTTAAATAATATTATCAGGGTGTTAATTACTGTTTTTAAATAAAATTAATAAAAGATTAATTGCCTTGAGATAAAAGTAGCCGCATCTTGCAGTCCCATAACCCTCTTGTTTACTGGTTTATTATGTGTAAGTGCAGCAACATGAATGATGCTCAATCTAATGGGGTTCTCTTTTGTTATCTTTAATTTGCCTTGTTTATATTTTAATATGTACTAAACTGGACACTACTAGCTAGCAAGGCCACTAACTGCATTGCTCTTGATCAATTTAATTTATCAATTCATTCTTTTGTGACTTTAGTTTTCCACCATTAGACGAGCTTATTCGATCCAATTTTCGAAACAGACGTTATGATTGATGATCACAGGGAACACATTTTAGTGAAAAAAAAACATTGAGAACTCTCTTTATGTATGGATATCATTCAACCTTTTCTAACTGAAATTACAATCCCTTTTAGTCACTACTCTGGTTCTTTCACCTTCCATAACTCCAATATATCGAGAAACCTGTAAAACTTAGGCAATTCCTCTACTACAGAAGCAATCCAAGTTACTTTGAGAGTTTACAGTATGATCAAGAATAGTTTCTAACCTGTGAATGTACATGGAATCTAATCCTGTGGATCAAATAAGGAGACTTAAACTCTATCCTTCTTAAATTGTTGTATCTTCTCTCAAGGGTTGGGCCTCATTGTGGTGGTTGTCGAGGGGCATGTACTGTGACATGATCGCCATGATCTCAGAATCCATGTAAGACTACAAAAAGAAAAAGATGAAAAGGATATTGTATTAGAATCAAAATAATAGGATACGAAAAAAAAAGCAAGTTCGATAACCAAGTATTTGAGGTTAGGCAACTGACCCTGAGCCTGTATTTGTAGAATACATAGGCTGCTATTGCAGCACTGATCACAATTGCTGGCACAAAGAGTGTTACAAACAAAGTGAACTTTGAGGCATTCTTGGCTGCATTTAAACACACAATAAAATTGTGAGACAAAGCTCTTAGGACTCTGTGCGTTTCGATACTAAAACATTGTTCTTACCGATGCATGTGTCCTCGGACTTTATGTATACAAGGTTGTCTCTGCACTTGCAGTCATATCCTCCCCATGTGTTCTTGCATGAGCATTCAGGGCAGGTACAAGCAAGCTTCTCCTTGCATTCGTCCATATCTGGAGAATTACAACAAGATGAAACTTAATTCTGCTAGTTCAGAAGATTAGATACCACAATTCAAAAGGAAATTGCCTTGGCAATTGTAGCCATCACCAAAGAATCCATTTGGACAGCGGCAACCGGTCGGTTGAGAATCCTACATGAATTTGGATGTATAGTGGGTCGATGAGTTTCTGAAGAGGATGAATCGATAATGGAAAACGAATTGAAATTGTGACAGAACTGAGCAAGCTGAGAATTTCTTGTTATCCCTAGTAACATTCCAGCAGCCCCAGTTGTCAATTGCACATCTTCCAGGACCTACAGCTGAAACCCAACATGCATAAGTAATGGATTTAGTACAAATTGAGTTAGAATTTTGTACAACATTAAACTTAAAATACCTGTACAAGAATCATAACCATTTCCACTGAATTGAACATTGTTTACCACAGGGCACTGGCAAATTCTGCCTCTGAAAGTATCCTAAATAAGCATAAATATATACAAAGTGTTAGCTGATGATTATTATAAAGAGGAAGAAATCAAATCTTGTAGCTGAAGTTGTACTTTGCAAGCAGTGATGTTTAGTTGTGTGTCCTGCCAACAGCCTCCATTGGAAGTGAGGCACTCATTTGTCTCAATATCTGCAAACAAGGTGAAGTCAAGCCAAAGAACATTGATGGTTGGGTAATTTTAGCCATGACAAGAATGCAAATTAACCTGGGTTCAAGCAAACATGAGGCTCAGTAGACTCCTTAAATCCCGCACATATTGCTTTCAGCACAGCAGTCCTCTCTAATTTTCCTGTTCAACAAGAAGTTTGAACAAAGTTTGTCAGTATGTTTCTTTTTGTGTACTAAACAGAGATATATAATTTGAACCTCGATACTGAACGTTGTTTATCATTAAGGTAGGCAGGATAGTAATATCTCCACGACTTCCATGGCCGACCTTTGAAATTGAAGACAGTATCATAAGTTGTATGGAATCAGAAACTCAGTTAACATTCCATTCATACCTGAAGGTCTTGCTCGATGCTCAGGATTTCGTTCTCAGCATCGGCTTCAGGATCTCCCATACACTTTGAAACCTTGTCCAAACTCAATCCTGATGAACAATCACATCAAATTAAGAGCGGCATGAATTGTATCGAAGTAGATCATAATGATCGAATCTTACCGAGAGAGGTGACAACACCCTCAGCACATTCCTTACTGAACTTCTTCTCCTTCATCGAACACCTCACATGGTAATCCGTCACGAAGTCCCACCAGACCCACGGCCTCCCACTCTCATTCGCGACCCGATGAACGCAGAGCTGCCTCAAGTTCTCGAAGACAACGTCTTTGCCATCGTAGCCCTCATCGAAGTCATGCTCGGGGTCCGGGGCGCAGTACCTGCCATTGTTGATGCATTGAGCCTTGCACTCCCTGCTGGCTTTGAAGGCGTCAGGGCAGAACCAAGTGATGTAGTGAGGGGTGAACAGGGTGAACCCTCCCTTCTCGAGAATCTGAGCGTTGCCCTTGAAGTCGCTAACGAACTTCAGCTGTTCGTCGCAGCGATCCCCGCACTCGTCGTTGCTGTTCGTCCAAAACTCGTACTCGACCCGCTCGTCGGGGTGAGGCATCGACTCTCTCCAGTCCAACTTGACCACCACCTCCTCGCTGCCGTCCTTGGCGAAAGCATCCTTGAGCTCGTTGCCGAAGGATAGCGTGATGAGGGCAGAGGGGATGTTGATCATTTCGACGTAACTGTTTTCGTTGTCTTCGTCGGGGGCGGCCATGGTTAGAAGAGGTTCATCTATCAAGTCTGCGACGAGGACTGCAGCAGCCCCGGCCTGCTGCCCGTTGTATGCCTTCAAAGCGAAGTAACAGTCTGGAGAAAGTGGCGAGCGAAAAGATTAGAGCCCGAATCGATCGGTTCTTAGATCGGATCATTCTAACTAACAGAAAGGAATTGATAGAACCGAAGAATCGAAGAAAATAGAGGAACGAAAAAGATTGGATTGGTTCTTGGATTACCTCCGCGATCGACGATGAGAATCACAGGGCGCTTGGACTTGGACCGGAACGGGCCGCCGTCGAAGGCGTTACACCCTTTCCGACCACGGTCGGGGTAGATGACGACGCCGGTCAACGTGCCGCCATAGTTAGGCACGCCGAAGTCGGCGATGGAGGCGTCGTGTTGCCCCTCGATCGACTCTGGAGCGATCACCGTGATGCTCTCCTTCTCCACTACGAACCGTCCCGAGGCCGGCATCATCAGCACCGCCAATAAGGTTGCGGCGGCGGCGAGCCGGAGAGTCGCCATACTTCTATGCGGCCTCTTCTTCTTCCTCCGCCGATTTAGCTAATTGGATGACGCTGTTGGGATCACAGAAAAATCGACGAATTTACAATGGGGAAAGGAAAGAGATCGGCGTGTCAGCTTACGGAGGGCGGATTAAGACAATTAAGAAGAGAAGAGAAAGAAGAGCAGAGGAACCAACCAACTACCAAGACGGGTGAAAGCGACAGTCGGACCCATCGAAAAGTCTTTCATGGACGTCTTTTAATTACGGATATCTCCCTGTCTGATTTTCTTCCACCCATAAATAATTAGAAAAAATATTTTAAAAAAGTGAATTTTGAATAGCCATATTGGAATTTGACTTCTTACCAAGTCAACTAAATGGCCATATCAACTGTTTTTTAATCCAATGCATCTATTTTATCCAAAAGAATAATAATTTGATGAGCATCTTTTGTTTTTCTTTTTTGTAAAAGAAAGAAAGGTGTATGTATATTTTAGTCATTTAACAAATCTACGGTCTGCTACTGGTTATCCATCTATAGGGCATTGATAATCATGGAAGAAACCGACCAAGGTTTTTCGTTATATTGAATTTATCATATTTTTATTTTAATTTATTGGATTTTTTTAAACCAAATAACTAGTACTTGCGATCTCATTAATTCTAAACATGAACTACTTGATCTCATAGATAGGTTATTAGTATGCCCAAGAAGTTTAGATGAGTCTTGACATATAGTTCAACATCATGAATAATTTGAGGATTGTAGACATTTAATATGTTCTACTAGAGAATCAAATTCTAATTGCATAAGTATACCGTCCTATTGTTTATCATATTAGAAAAGGTGATTATGTCCACTTCATATATTTCTCACAATTCATCTCTAGATTATGTGAAAGAAAATAAACTATGGGATGAACTTATAACTTGCCGCCAATCATATTATTTATCATCACACCATATCCGAGTGTAAGTTAATTAGAAGTTTTTAATCATTCAATTGAATCAATTCATCTTATATTTACCATCCTCACTGGGCTAAATTAAATATTATCGGATTATGCGAAACAAATTTTATTAAAAAAAGGATGGAAAGAAATGGGAGGTCATTATCTTTAATCCTACTGATTTACATTCTAAACCTTGACTGGTTGTTAACATTTGCATTGCGTTCCACGTTGGAATCTTTGCATGAAGATAATGGTTGACTTGTGGCGTGGAGTCTACTATGGAAATGTTGGTGGATGTAAATTTTTCTTTTTTTTTTTGTCTATATATATATATATATATATATTTAAAAATATATATACATATATAGTTAATCAATCAAATTTTAGCTGTTGCTTGAAGAGCAAAGCTTAACAAACTGTACAATTCACATCGGCCGAACAAGTTCTTTAAGAAGGAGCTTCCTCATTGGCATTTTTTCAATAGAAAGTTCAACAACCAATAATAGTTCTCATACTAACTCCCAACAACACCTGCACATGCCCCATAGGAATTATGTATTCCTAAATTATTATTGTTATTATTATTGTTATTATGTCTTCTTTTTCTGGCTCACCTTCCGGTGGTTGCCCATGGAAAGGTTTTAAGCAAGGCATGGACAACCGGATGTATTTTACTATTTTGAGGATTCCTGTAGTTCATTGTATCCAAGTTATCCTGCAGTATCATCCTCAGTGTTTATTCCAACTAGTTGGGTGGTCTGTAACTTGATTACATGATCAAAAAATAGGCTAGAGATTGATTCTCCAAGGAGATGAATGAGTGGAATGAAATGGGTGTAGTTGGAGAAATGATCCTTCAATGAAATTGAAAAAGAAATGGCAGTTTGATGCACCTCATTCCAATTTGTGGTTAACAACAGTAAACAAAGCTAAGAGAAGACATCCTTTCTCATCTGGTATTTTGTGTTTCAATGACAATTTGTTCATAGTTGAAGTCCTTTAAAAGGTCTCCATCACCAATTCACAAGTAAAGAAGAAGGCTCATGCCATGTCGCTGGAGGACGAGATTGTCCATCTGAGAACGATCAACCAGCACCTGATGAGGAGGCTTCGGGGCCAAATTGCGCTTGAAGCTGAGATTGCAAACAGTCAGGTGCTTGCTTGTGGATCTGAGGGGAAGGTTTGAAGAAGAGGCTAGGTCTTTCCCATACTAGAAGCTAGTGAAAGAGAGGTGATTTTGTTCTTCTCCTCTTGCAGTAGCTATAGGCTTGTAAAATGGCCAATTTGCAACACAATCAAAAGTAACAATTGTAGTATTTTTCACTTCTCAGAAATCATCATCTTGTTTGAAATGACAAAAGGGACTTGTGAGAATCGAGCAACCTTATTGGAAAATGGGTGTTGAATTCATTGATAGTTCCCTGATCTGTGAGTTCGTTGCTCAGTGCATGTTCATCAAGTAAAGCATCGATCGTGGTTCAGTTGGCAACCACACATGCTGAAGTGTTGTGTGCTGAACAAGAGTTGCATCCCTAATCTTGTCCCACAGCATTGTGTTGAGAACTTCCTGAAAGTTAGCAATATTTTCCATTATTTAGCTAACATCATAGTTTTTTGCATGCAAAAATTAATGCACATGCTCATAATTTTGGTTAACTTTCCATGCTTTCTTTTGTTTTCAATATTTATAGGAACGCCCCAGGATATGCCACACAGCCAACAGAACATCATGTTACTACTATATTCAATGTCAAAAAATTAGCTTAATGTTGCTTTCCACAGACCAGATTCTTGCATTATTCCTCTGGATTCGACTCTTCTGGTCGATGTAGAATTCATCGGATAGAGATTTGCAAAGTTTTCTAACAAAAGGGAACCCAGAGACCAAATATTGGTATAATAATTGCATAAGAAAAATGATGCGAACATGTAGTTGAACATCAGATTATTGATCTGTGAAGCTAAAGAAATGCCAATTTTATAATACTCTATATCGCTACTACTATAGACAGTCATTACAGGGAAATTGTCCAGATGCATTTGGCAATAGGCTAGTAAACAAGTGTGCCTACACGTATCAGACATGGTATTTTGACTTCCATTTAATACTCATCATAACCTAGGGGCGTTTATGGAAACCCTCACGAATCCAGCTCTTGGAATTGCCACTAGGCATTTTTGCCGAAAGTACACTATAGGTCCACTTATAAGTACCACCATGATCACCTGCAATGGAAGAAAGTTGCATGCTAATAAATGAAAAAATAAGTCAAAAGGTTCATTCTGAAGCTAAAAGATTGCAAGCTTGTACTGAAACCATGGACAAATGAGATGGTATCTCCATCTCGATCTTTTTGGAACACAGGAGATGCTTTGCTTAGTGTTTATGATCAAGATCTCTTCTGTGCAAGTTGAATGTTCTGGGACAGGGCCCGTTGCATCTTAGTCAGGCTGCCCAAGTAGAATCTAAACTGAAGTTCAACAGTAGGAAAAAGGATTCATATAGTCAAAGACCCAACTAAAAGGAAGTTGCAACTTCTCACAATTTATACAGATTGTGGTCAATTTGAAAGCCAAAATTGAATGCGCTTTCTGAATATCTACATTTTGGTTGGTTTGCGAAGTGAAAATTTCATTAATTTTGGTTCACTACCATGACTTGCACTAATGCAATAAATGGAATCCTCAAGGGATGGACTGATGGTTAGTGTGTGGGTGTTGCCACCATGAGATCTGGAGGTCAAAACCTGGCAAAGCCAGTGTGCCCGCCCTCCCCACGCACTAGCCACAACATTCTAGCTAATAACCCCGTGATTTATCTCCTCCGTGTTAGCCCTGAGACGGGTTGGCGGGGGCGTTGGGGGTCAGCGAATCGCCTTTAGTCACCACTAATGCAATAAATGGAAAACGAAATGTACATAAGGCTATGATGGATAACCTAATAGCAAAATGCATAGAAAAAAAAATCAATGAGGTGCCATCAAATGTTGTTTATGATGTCTAAACTATCCTGTAAACTAAATACTGTCTGGTTAAAGAAGAAATTAAGATTTCAATTGTGAGGATGCAATAGATAACATAATTGGGCAACTCCACAAAAGCAAAATTGTAAGAGTACCAAAAAAAAATGGTGAAATGTTTTACCTCGAATCCAAGAAAAGACAACTTCTCTTCGACCACAACAGGTACACAACTCCTATATGTAATTGATACAGGGGAGTTTTGGGTCCCTCAGCCATGTAGGATAAATCTAATCAAACGACTGATGTGGTTCAACTCAAGGACACGTGGCAATAGAGGTCAAAGAAACAATAAAATATTAATAAGACAGGTTAGTTCGGTCGATCGGCCAATGGACCGGACAGACGGCTAACACAACCTTCATTGATTGGCTGAGCAATCAAACAATAGTTTAACCTGTGTCCAGGAGGACTCACTTAATAGCGGGTGACCAGTTAAGCAAACTTGTTAGATTCTCGCCGATCGACGGACTATTTGAACGGTCGATCGGCATGACGCCTCAAACGACTGATCGATGGCCTATTTGTCCAAGCAGTATAGCTCGACAGGATCACCAATCGACTCAATAAGGCTGAGCACCCATCAGATCGGCCAAACACCGCCGGACGGCTGACTCGGCTACCAACAGGCAGTCGATCGACAGACATGCTTCTTAACTATCACCAATTGGTAAGCCCGCCTACCAACACACGACCGATCGGCAGACATGCTTTCCTTCTTTAGCCGTCTTAGCAGCTCAGTCAACCGTCTTTACCATGACCCAATGGACTATGACTAGGTTATCTTATTGGGCCAAGTTGGGTCTCACTCTTAGGGGTTTCCCTATTGGGCCTCCATGTAAACACCATTAAGGCCATTAGCATGCGACCTTTGACTAAACACTGATAAGATAAGAATAACATCATCCTGCTACTTCCTTAAAAGCTGACATGCTTCCCTAACAAAGTCAGCTGCTCAGTAAGTCTACAGGCTCAATACTCAGTTGCTTAGTAGCCCAATGGTCTAAACATGACCTGCTCATATTAGCCCATCGGCTAATTGATCTCTTACAAGAAAACCATTAATATAACATCCCTGTTACAGTTGATGTGACACCTCAACGATGGGGGTCATCCGAGGTGCGTATATATATAGGGGTCCTTCCTCCACGGTACAGGTAGGTTGAATGTTCACTTTACTCTAGCATTCCACTTCATTGACTGACTTGAGCGTCGGAGTGCCTGCGTTGGGGACCCCTGACCTTGCTTCTGACCTTCTCGATTTTCCTTTATTTTCATTTTCAGGATCAAATAGAATAAAGATAAGATAAATCAGCCTACTCAGATAATAAACAAGTCATGCATTTAAATTCAATAAACTACGGAATACAAAGAAGTACCCGCATCATAATGCAATATACATATCCAAGTAAACCTGACGTCCAGGTGCACGTATCAATTCAGAGTCCAGTATCAAGGACACAGTTTAGCTATTTGTACAATTAATAGAGTAACTAAATTACTACTAAACCTAGTTAAGATCTAATCCTCGAATTTAATAACTACAAGCATACTTACAACAATTGTGTTACCAGATCAGAAGCTAAACCTCTTAATTTATTCATATAATATATTAATCCAATTAACCCTCAATTGGAAAACCTTAATAGAGTTAGCATATCACACTTTAGGCTTTTTAATGTTTTTCTAATCAAAGAAATTGTTGCCAAGGAACTATGAAGATTGAAATGGCATAGTTCTGTTTATAACAAATAAAAATTAAAAAAAAATACCTTTTAGAACCATACTTCTGGTACGTGAGTACAAAGACCAATGTAAATATCATATGGGACAAGAATATAAGATAAAAGGTAAATTTATCCCTTGTGGAACTAAAAGGGGAAAAAGTAGGTAAAGGAACGAAAAATCAAGTAGACAATTCTTATGAGAAGAGTTGTATACAGTTTAACAGGAGCACTTCAGATAAACTCTGTGGTGGTGATAGACCTAGCAAGCTCTGATCCTTACATGAGAAGTAAAATATGTCGATCTATGATTGTTTCATTGTCGACAATCCAAAATTATACTCCATTTTTATCTGGAAAATGGATGAAGGTTATTCAAAAATCAATTTTAATTTAAATGTCGCAATAGCACATACTATTGCAACTGCATGTCATCCAGGCACTTTAATCCTACAAGGAACTATCATCATTTAATAATGATAAATACCTCACGACAGTGATAATTAGGTTTGGGAGCCAGTGTAGAATAGAAATTAAGGATTCAAAAACAAAGAACCTATCGATGGTGGATGATCGATGACGACCGGCGCAGCAACTCAAGAGGGAGTGCGGCGCTGGCGATCACGAGGAGGGGAAGAGGATTTCTGCTCGACGGAGATCACAGTGATAGTGTGCGTTGGGTCGCATGGAGAAGGAAGGATCGCGATGGGGAGGGGTTACGGCGTCGGCTTGCGAAGAGGGTTGCGGCGGTTCCCACGCGTGCGACGAAGAGGGGGAATCGGCGACGAGAAGGAGAAGAAACGGAAAAGGTAGGGTATTATAAATTATAATCAACTTTGCATAAAGCCTCTCAACATTTGAGCTATCCAACTTTCACTCTTTAATTTTAGTTTGTAATCAATTTAGCCTTCCACATTTCCAATATTCAACGGTATATCTTGAAAGATTATTTACCTTATTAAAAAAATAACTAAAATTAATATATATTTATATATATAGATATATACACTAGTGTTACACTGCGGATGGTGCGTTACGCATCCGTTCACATTACAAATGACCCAGGCGCATATATCAAAATCTAAGCGTCTCGATTTTTTTTAATAAATAATTTTTAAATTTTAAATGCTAAATAATATATCTCACGAGTATCTAAAATTTTTTATCTTAAATATAATAATTCAAAAGAAAAGTCCGAATTCTAAGAAAAAATCTTATTAGTTTAAATTTACTATAACACAACTCCTAAATTTTAAAATCTTAAACTCTAAATATATATAATATATTCTTTGAACATCTAAAATTTTTTATTTTTTTATTTTGAATATTAACTATAACTAAAAAGAAAACTTGAATCTTAGAAAAAAGTTTTTATTGACTTATGTCCACTGTAACCTAATTTCGAAATCTTAAATACATATAATATACCTTAAAAATTAAAAAAAAAATTACTGAATCCAAGAGGGGTGCCTAGATTCATTCAGCCGCCCACTTGGAATGAATCAAACGGTTAGATCTCTGTCCCGGACAATCTAGGAAAGAATATATATATATATATATAATCTCTCTTTATAAGACAATATACTGAATTGTACGGATATATGAGTTATTTATTGCTAGTATGTATAATCTCATCTCTCTTTATAAGACAATATACTGAATTGTACGGATATATGAGTTATTTATTGCTAGTATGTCTAGCATCTCAAGGTTTATAGCATGATAGAACAAAGATTAGATTTTTAAAACTTTATCTTTAAACCCAATTTATATAAACAACCTTTTTGTTTAGTTGCAAACTTCTATCATGTTATTTTTTTATTTTTATAATTTAAGTGTTCAAATTTAACTCAATTAATTTGGCAGGTAGATGATTTTTTTTTGGGTTCATTTATTGAATAATTAAATCTAAAACACAACTTATGTATATTAAGAGGTTTGACCTCTAACATATTTAGTTTTGTTTGAATTTAAATTCTTATGCTCTTATTTATTCTCATAATTATTTTATCATTTTTTTATTTTATATTTAGTAATTTATATATTCAGTTCTATGCGTTTTAGTATTACACCCAGTATATGTGAGTGCTTTGAATGTTAATATTGCTAATTCTCTAATTATTGACGACTAATGGCAGCATGCTGACATCCATAAAATGTAAATATAACACAAAAGTTAATGTACTTCACAAAATTATAGAAAGTTAATATATAAATATAACATAACATATTTTATATATATATATATATATATATATAATTAAATATAGATTTTTTAATCCAATATAACATTAACATATGTCTTGCCCTTGTAAAAATATTAATATGGTGGTTACATGACAACTTGGTAAATAAAATAATTAGTGAGTTGAATGAGTAGAACACACTAATAGTCACCTTAGCAACTTCATTTTTTTTCTTAATAAAAAATAAACTATTTTCTCTACTAAACCCCTGTGGTCGAAAGAAGAATTACGAGAGAAAGTATTTTCAAAGAAAGATGAGTTGCCAGCAATAGCTATCCCTCTCGAAGCAAGAAGAGTTATTAGAGTTGTTGAAGGATGAAAAAGGATTGAAACATCAAAGGTATGAATTTAACTCACAAGTTATCTAACATGATAATTTATCATATACTTAACGAGTAACATTTGATTTTTTTTTAGTTCGACAAAATAACAATGTATACGCATGCTCGTATGATTATCTTTGCTGGATTTAACATTGTAATAATTTTGAACTATTAGATAATGCAAATTTTGATTATGTATATAACATTCCATAATAGTTTTATTTATGCATTAGTCACTGTCCGAATTAATAATAATGTGATTTACCTAATATGTATTGGCCTGAGATGGGTTGGGAGTGAATGAATTACTTTTACCACATGTTATAATTTTATTGAAAAAACATTTTAAGTTGTAAAAGTTTTGCCAAAAATTATTTTGGTATAGAAGTTTAAGTTCAAGAACAATTAAGAGAATAGACAGTTTATCAAATCACACACTTTAAGTTTAAGAAATACAAAAAATACACACCTTACTTTTATATTTTACTAAAAAAATATTTATTTTCAAAAATATCTCCCCATTCATCAATGTCCCAAATCAAATTATTAATCAAACAAATTTCTTACGCTTAAGTGATTTTATAAATTTAAAGGGGTATTTAGAGAATAAGCTTCTGACACTTAGTAATTTTATTAATTAAAAAAATGAAACCTCTTTTAATATTTTTTAATTTTTCAAATACATGACAACAGTTAAAAGCATATCTATATATACCTTCTCCGCCTGCTCTTGGTCTCGTCTCGTCCTAAACCGCCAGAGCAATTCAGCCCTCCTTCCACCTCTTCTCCGTCTGAGCAATTCAACCCTCCTCCTTCCACCTCTTCTCCGTCTGAGCCGCAAACCCATAGATCTATCCCTTCCATCGGTGTCAATTAGGGGCGTCTCTGTCCATTTCTATCTCCCTTTTCGATCGTCTTTGCCTTCTTGGTCGTTTCTCCGGTAAGAAAATCCTTCTGCTTTCAATTTTGTAGTCTTTTTAACACTTGTATCAGTTTGCTTGAGTCTCATCTTGGTTCCCATTTTCAATTTTCATGTTTTCTTTTTCACATTTTGTCAATCTTTAATCAGCTTTCTTTAACGGAGAAGTTATCATACAATCTTTGACACCAGAAGGGAAGGTAGGATACACTTCTTACCAGTTCTTTTCGATTCTTATGGCTATCTATGCTTGTTGTTCATATTGAATCACTGTTACCGTTGCTATTCTTATTCCTCCGAATCCAGAAATTCGAATCGCAGCAGCAACAGGAAGTTCCTGACTTCTCTCATTACAATTCGTCCCTTGAACAGAGATTACAATCTTGAAACCCCATTCGAGTTGATGGAATCGTCGGGTGCTGATTGGAGTCCAGAATCTGAGTTAGAGCTTCAGGAGATGTTGTTGGGTGCTTTATATTCAATCTTAATCAGAGCAGCAATTAGATCTAGCCTTCTTATCCCATGATTATCCTGACAAAAATGCTTATCTGCAGGTCCTTCAGCTTCTGACGAATTGAAGAAGCAGAAGACGAGATTCACGAAAGAAATGATCAGCGATGTGATCAGCAAGGCAAATAAGCCGCTTAGTAAAGGCGAGGTCTTGTGGCGCTTGATGCTGCTGCTCGACCCTGATGTCGACTGTCCTACGAATCTTGACCAATCGGGCACTTCTGGTACCTCTCAAAACGAGTCACAATGGGACTGGAATAGTCTCCTGTCCGCAATCCATGAGCAAATTGCAGAGCATTCGAGCGAGCCTAGCCGCGAGAGCACTGATCTACAAAATGCTTCGTTGGGCTCGCTGCTTCGCATGAAATGCAGACTCGAGAAGGAAGTGGAAGAGTGGAAGGAATGGGGTACGCAAAAGGTGATGCAGGCCGCCGAGACGTTGAACAAGAACAGGGACGAACTTCTATTTCTAAGACAACAAAAGAGGAAACGTCAATCGATGGAATGGCTTGCAATGCTGCATGACAAGGTGATGGAAGAAAGGAGATCCCTGGCTGACGGTCTTGAAGATAAGGCTCTTAAAATGGAAACGTTGAATGATCAACTGAGGATAGAACTAAAAGAGGTAAAATTGCACGCTGCAGAAGTGGAAGCGAATAGTGAAAAAGCTTCAAGAAGGATGGAGGAGAACCTCAAAAAGTTACAATCATCTGAAGAAGAAAAGCTCTCGTTTAAAGATGAACTTGCAGCTGAAAAGCGTCGTTTTTATCAATTGCAACAGCAATTTGAGCGAGACAGGCATCTTCATGATAACACCAAGGTAAATTTATGAAGTCTATATGAACAGTTCAAGTATTTGATTCTATTGTTTCAATATCCTTAATGCAACTTATTGCAGTCCCAGTGGAAGAAAGAAGAGAAGTTGAAGAATAATGCTCTTGAAATGGCCGAGACTGAACGAAAGGAGCGGGAACAGATCGAGATGTCGGCAAAATCACAAGAAAATGCATTAGAAATTGAAGCAGAAAATAATTTGCAGAGATGCAAAAACGATATCCTTCGTCTAAAGAATGAGATTGCAGAGCTAAAATTAGTCCAAAGTTCATCATCCAACATTTGTCTTTCTGAGGAGGAATCGATGTCTGAAGTAAATCGTGAATGGGAATGTATGATATGCCTATCTGAAAATGTGTCCGTCGTCTTGCTTCCTTGCGCCCACCAAGTTTTTTGCATTGAATGCAACGAGCTTCATGAGCAAATTGGCTCGACACAGTGCCCTTCCTGTAGGACTCCTATCCAGCGAAGAGTCATTGCTCGATTTGCTGATGATCCTTAAGCTGCTCTCTTGATTTAGTTGGCCGAAGATTCAGAATAAATTGCTCTTGGAGATACTACTGCTTTTTGAACCCTCCTCATTCATCTAATCACTGTTAGCTAGTTGATTGTTAGAATGTGTTTTGTTTCCTGCGCGGAAGTTTCAGGACTCTTATTGTTGGCAATAAGCCAGGACGAACAGGCTAGTGAGCGTTTCTTGGGTATAAAACAAATCCAGTGAAGTTGACTCATAATCAGCATGGAAGTTGTGACTTAAATGATGACGTTCTTTTTTTTTTTTTTTTATCCATCTGCGAGATGCCTATCGACTCTTAACGGTCGAAATTATCAAAAGATGTATTGAGATTTCTTTTTTACCAAAAAATATATCAAATTTAGCAATCTTTTCTTATACATCTCCCATCAAAAATTCTCTTTCTCTTTCTTAGTTAGAATTCTGAGGCATCTGAGTCCGTTTTTTCAGACTATTCAATTTAAAATAATATATTGTGGAAATCGCCTAAAATACATAGGTAAGTAAATAAAGAAAAAATATTTCAGTTAAAAGAAATATTTCTTCCAGCATGATTTCATAAAAATAAAGAGATGTTTCTTTATATTTGATTAATATAAATTAATATATTAAATAATATATTAATAGATATATTAATATATAAAAAAACCTATCACAACACATGATTTCAGGTTCAGGCCCACGCTGAGCCTGAAGTCATTTGATTTCAGGCCCACTGGGCCTGAAATCAGATGATTTCAAGCCCAACGTGGACTCAATTTTTTTTCCATTTTAAAAGTAATTTTTTATAATATTTAATCATTATTTATTAAATTAATTATTTATAGATTAATCATTTATATAATTCTACAAGTTGTGACAAAATCTCTCATTTTATTGAAATATTCAGGTATGATCAAAATATGCTTACATTTGTGTAAACTTAAAATAAGAATGTTCCATCTGGATACTACCTAAATACACAATGCATAACAAAATTGGGTTTCTTGCAGACCATCCATTCATATTTTCAGAATTTGTTGCAATAGGACTTTTGTAGGTCCATTAGTGGATTTTGGTGGAAACCCACTGATAGACTTAGGATATTTGGATTTCTTAATATTCGATATCACTAGTTAGAGTTGAGTTAGGAGATGATATTTGTAATGTCTAAACTTAGTCCTAATGAAAATATCAATTATATTTTCATACTGTATCAGTTGGCACGGAACGATACAACAACAATACAAAATCATAACTTGTTTTAGTAAATCATCCTTATATCTTTAATTTTACTCATCAATATATTTTATTATCTATCTTAATTATTTTTTACATTTATAAATTTTATTTATATTTGAATTATATTCATTTATTATTTTTTTATCTATAAATTGTATGTATTTATTAATATTATATATATATATATTATTATCTATCTTAATTATTTTTTACATTTATAAATTTTATTTATAAGGAATCATAAAGAAAGAAATAAATATATAATATTAATAAATACATACAATTTATAGATAAAAAATAATAAATGAATATAATTCAAATATAAATAAAATTTATAAATGTAAAAATAATTAAAATAGATAATAAAATATATTTATGAGCAAAATTAAAAAGATAAGGATGATTTACTAAAACAAGCTATTATGCATTGTTGCTGCATCATTCTGTGCCAACTGATACGGTATGAGAACATAATTGATATTCATTAGGACTAAGTTTAGACATCACAAATACAAACTCCTAGCTCAACTCTAACTAGTGATATTGAGTATTGAGAAATCCAAATATCCTAGGTCTATCAATGGGTTTCCACCGAAACCCACTGATGGACCTACAATTACAAAAGTCCTATTACAACAAATTCAGAAAATATGAATTGATGGTCTGTAAAAAATCCAATTTTGTTATGTATTGTGTATTTAGGTAGTATCCAGATATAACCTTTTTATTTTAAATTTAAATAAATTTAAGCATGTTTTGATCATATCTAAATATTTCAATAAAATAAGAGGATTTTGTTACAACTAATAAAATTATATAAAAGATTACCTTATAAATAATTAATTTAATAAATCGTGATTAAATATTATAAAAAATATTTTTTGAATGAAAAAAAATTTGACTCCACATTGGGCCTGAAGTCAAAACTCAAAAGGCTCAACGTGAGCCTGAACCTGAAATCATGTGCTGTGATAAGTTTTATTATATATTAATATATTTATTAATATATTATTTAATATATTAATTAAATATAAAAAAACATCTCTTTATATTTTTAAAATCATGTTGGAAGAGATGTTTATTTTAACTAAAATATTTTCTTTGTCTACCTATATTTTTTAGCCGATTCTCGTATTATATTATTTTAAATTGAAAAGTCTGAAAAAGCAAATTCAGATAATTCGGAATTCTAACTGAGAAAGAGAATTCTTGACGGAAGAGATGTAAGAGGAAGATCACTAAATTTGATACACCTTTTGATAAAAAAGAAATTTTAATACGTTTTTTGGTAATTTTTAATTTTGGTAATTTCTAATTCGTACATGCACCGTTTGATTAAAAAAATCGAATAAATAAAGATTAGTAACGTTAAAACAAAAAAATAATTAATTTAATATGAAAGTGCAACATGTAATTTCCGACTATTTCTGTTGTCGATTCATGATCAGATGGCGTTTGCTTCACGCAACCTCCGCCGCCGGCTGCGGCTGGTTGAGGTCAATGTCCAAGGAACGGTTCTTCACCAGGGCCAGCGAAAAAGGATGACTCCTCGAGAGCGATGCGTCCCTGATTCCTGTCATGTCCGCAGGTGGCGCCGCCCCAAGAACTGCCGGAGCTGTTCCCTACTGCACGCTTCGGCATCACAGCAGCCTCGAGGGCGTGGCGGGGAAAATTGATTTTGGCCTTGGGGCCACGTAACAGGGTCGCGGCGGCGTCGTATGCACCCGCCGCCTCCTCAGCTGTGTCAAAGGTGCCGAGCCAGATACGGCTCTTCTTCGCTGGGTCTCGGATCTCCGCCGCGTACCGCCCCCAAAGCCGCTTCCTCACTCCTCGGTACCGCAATTCATTTACCTTATCTCCGCCCACCTCGCCTTCCTTCACCCTGGGAGCCATAAGGACGAGAGAGAGGGATGAGGTGGATTGTATAGAGGGCCAGAGGGGTGGGTGGTGCACTTCGGATCCTCTGTATGAAAAAAACCTCTGTCCCGCTCTCCGACGACGGTCGGCGAGTCGTCCGTTCATCGATCGAACACTATCGATGGATTTTGATCATGTACCGAATCAAATGATATCATAAAAGAACGATAAATCGATCGGAATCGTTGCAATTGTAATCTTGTCGGATTCGACGGTGAATCCGGCGAGATCGTAATTGCGGTGATCCCGACGAGTTCATCGTACCCTCATGGTATAGTTTTATTCAAGGCAACGACCGAAGGTCGCCGATGGTGTCTGATCTGCGATCGGACGATTCGACGACCGTCATCGGGAGCTAGACAGATGCGATTTTGTGATTCTGGGCGGCGATGGAATCCACTTATGCTCGCTGGTATGCAGAATTCCAGATGTTTTACTTTTATTCATTTCTCTGTTTTGCTTTCAATTTGTGATTTTGGTTTGTGCTTTCAATTTGCGATGTTAGTTCTATTTCATCCCGTCCTTGTTCTATAAAGAATATCGTGTCACGAATTGATCCCGCCGCGAAGCGAGATGGAAGTCTCAAGGACAAGATGGTACACTAAGTGCCACGAGCTTTGCTGACTTGACTCTGAGCTGGCTATGACCTGCGACAAGATGACCATTAGTAAACCTGCCGGGGATTTTCGTCGGTCAGACCCTTCGATGGTCAAGTCAGTATCCACAGGCAGTATGATAAAGCAAAAGAAATGCAGGGGAGTAAAATAGAGTGTTGTTGAGCATTCCTGCGGAGTGAGTACGGGAGAAGCTTATATAGTCAGGGAGCTGACAACCCCTGTCCGCGTCAACGAGACAAGGGTATGATGCTTGTCAGCTCGTAGGAGAGCACCTATGGGTACCGTGGCATGACGCGGGGTGCTTGAATGGTACGATCATACCGAGTCAGCAAGATAACCACGAGATGTGTCATAAATGGGTAAGGCGTGTGTTGCCTCGACATCATGGTCGTACCCCGGATGTATTGGGGCGGCGTAGGGAAGAGATGGTCCGGAGACCATATACCGACCGGTGGGTCTGAGTGTTATGGCCCGGGTCGGGTTATGTCCAGGGAGCGTGGGTCGCTACGCGTCCGACTGGGATCTGAGAGACACGAGGTACGTCTTGAATCGGGGGTTTGTTGAGCTTTGTCTGTCTTGCCATGTTTCGGGTCTATTGGTTGTCAGGTCCATGGGGTGTTGAAGGCTAAGATCGCCCGACTGGGCCCTGGGTCGGGAAACTAGACTATGTGGCCGAGCAGGGAAGTGCTCGGGGTCGACCTGTCCGATCTTCGACCAGGGTTGGTCGCTTAATGGCTCGGGAGAGTCCCTGGTTCGGGAATTCCCCGGGTGAGACCTTTGGTGGCCCCTCTGGGTCTTCGTAGCACCAGGCTGGCTGCCTGAGCTGACCGAGCTACCCGTAAGCAAGGCTGGGATCACAAATGAAAGCTAACATAGTAATAATATGGATTTGTCGAAGACTTGAAGTTAGCTTGGATAATCACAAAAAAAATTCCTGCAAGGAAAACTAAAGAGGTCAGAAGCAAGGTCAGGGGATATCGGTGCAGACACTCTGATATTCAAGTCAGACAATATTAAAGTGGAAAAGTAGAAGAAGAGGTTTGTAGCGTACCTACACGTAGAGGAGGGACCCTTATATATATATATATATATATATATATATATATATATATATATATATGAATTTGATCTCCTGCGGACCAATCCCTGCGGACCGCGTGCGCGACAACGCCTGATCGATCACTGTGATTGATCAGGCATGGCCTGATAGGCCACCGGGGGCTTGGGAGCGTCTCCGATAGATTCACCATACCCTTTAGGATTCATCGCACCCCCCGTGGGTTATAGTTTTGTTCGGGGGACTCGTCGGCCATCGCCGGCGAGTTAGGACACGGGAGCGCAGTGCCTCATCCGTGACCGATCAGGGAACTCCCTGATCGGTCTGGCGTTGTGGTCCGCACACGGTCCGTAGGAGATCATTCATATATATATATATATATATATATATATATATATATATATATATATATATATATATATATATATATATATATATATATATATATAGGAGATTGCTCTCCTGCGGACCACATCCTGCTAACCGCGTGCGAACTGCGGACGTGGCACCTGCCTGATCGGTCAACCTGACCGATCAGTCGTCGACGAGTTTCCCCATTGCCCCTAGGGTTCACAACTGCCGACGGGTTCACCGCTACCCTAGGTTCACCGCACCCCCTAGGGTTCACCGCACCCCCTAGGGTTTACCGCACCCCCTAGGGTTATAGTTTTGTTCGGGGGCGGCGGCCGAAGGTCGCCGATGGTGTCCGATCGACGATCGGCCACCATTGGCGCAGCTCCTGCATGACCGATCAAGCAGTTGCCTGATCGGTTTGGCGCTGCGGTATGCACGGGTCCGTAGGATAGCAATTCTCTCTCTCTCTCTCTCTCTCTACACACACACACACTTTTGGTGATCGTCCATCGTCAATGTGTCACATTTACTTGTAATATAGAGATTATAACAAGGATTGACTGAGCAGGTCAATATTTAGGTCATTGAGCCACTGAACAACTGCGTATTGACCCTGCAAATTCACTGAGCAACTGATCCTGTCAGGGAAGCATATCAATTTTTATGGAAGCGACAGGGGAAGTGGTAGGGTGATGTCATCTTAATCTTAATTGAGGTGACTAGCATGATGATTCCCTAATGGCCCAATAAAAAATTTCAAAAGAGGAGGCCTAGTTTGACCCAATAGAATAGCTGGGTTAAGGCCCAAGAGAGAGCATTAATTTGACTCCAGCTATAAAGTGGTCTAGGGAAAAGAATGTGTCAGCCGATTAGTAGTCATGTATATGGGAGGTCATTCTGATCAACCATATGAAATAACTTGATGATCAACCATATGGGATGGTAGGTCGATCGACTGTAGGGGGTTGTAGGCCAGTCAATCGTATGGTGCGGCTCGCCGTGCGACCGTATAAGGCTATTGGTCGAGCTGCCGTATAGGGCTATTGGCCGAGCGGCCGTATATGGTCGTTTGTTGATCAACTGTATGGATTGGTAGGCCTAGCCGTATGACGCTATTGGCCAAGCGGTTGTATAGGGTAGATATGTTAATTTGGGTTGAGCCCGTCGGGTTGTCCGTCCCGCAAAACAATTTAAGCATGTTGTGTTGGAATTTTAGCAACCCAAGTCCGTCGCTGGTCAACCTGTCTAGGCCTGCGATCCGCACGAGTTGGCCCGCAATGGGCTTGGGTTGGCTGGCGGGTTGAGAATCACATGTTAGTCAAATTTTATGTCAATTTATTATCTTTCTTTGTTATGATTTTGAAATAAAAAATAATACTTTTCATTCACTCATTTATATCTATTTATATTTAAAATATATATATTTCTTGATATATTACATTGATAAAACCTTTCCGAAATAAAATGTTTTATATGTTTTTTTTAATTTTTTAAATTTTTGATGAGCTTGTGGGTTGACCTGCCTAACCCTCGATTCACCTTAGATTGGGTTGACTTAGAAATTTTCCAACCTCCTAAGATGACGGGTTGACCTGCCCGCCCCGCCCTGCCAAATGACCAGTCTGGTTAAGGTCGACTCGCCTTGTTACGGATTGGCCCGTATAATAGCTCTAGCTGCAACAATAATAGAACCTATCTAGATATTTTCATATTGATATTTTGATATCAAAGGAGTTGCTTTTTACTATAATACAAGAGATATTTTCAAATCATAAGTTATCTATTGTGGCGCCATGTAGGGATCATGATGTAATTTTTAAATCGTAAGTTTACATTAATGTTGTTTAAGCATAGGGACCGTGATGTTATTGTCTAACAGGACGAGGATCGCGATTTAATTTGACGAAGGTATGAGAATCAGAAGATAATTTTCAAAAATATAAAAAATATAAGTACTGGAATATATATATTTTTTTAAAATTATAGGATATCGAAAAGTAATTCCCTCTAAATATTATCACATTGGTAATAAAAAATGGGCTGGGCTAGGCCCAAGATAACCCTTGTCAATGTTATATTATAATATTTCGACTCCGATTAATACTTTGCTATCGCGACTACAGTAACACTTAAAAGAGAGCACATTTTACAACTTTAGCGTCTCCAAATTAAACACCAAGCTCTCTTTCGGTTAAGAAACTTCATAAAATAACAGTATGTAATGTTGGTCCGATCCATTTTGGAAAATAATAATCACATTTATCACATTTGACTATTCCAATTGACTGTTTTATTGACAAGGACGATAAAATGACAAATCAACCTGAATTTTTTTTTAAAGAAACCGTAATTAATTACAAGAGCTGATAATAAAATAAGTAATTTTTTTATAAAAAAAATCACGACTTTGTAATGTATTATATGCTCGTATCATGCCATTCTCGCTGTCCATATCAAGCTAATGCTTTGACTGAAGAATGGGATGAGGTTTTACTGGTCGAATAAAATTCATTTTTATACGATGTGGATTGTAGTACATGCATGTAACGTAGCTCTCTGTTTTTAATTTAGATATTTAATTTTTTGAATAGATTAATTTTAATGACGATTGACTAACTAATTAACGTGGTGAATGAGATTTTATTGGTTGATTGGCTTTGGAATTTGGAGGGTGTGTAGGCATATCTATATGCATGCCGATCTCCTAATTTATTGGTTTAGGCATAATAGGACTGCATGGATGACTGCATGGTCGCACAGCTAATTTGTTTCTATATGCAATTTACTAATTAACAGCTAATTTGTTTCTATATGCAATTTACTAATTAAATTGGAGGAGCTTTCGTGTTTGATTGAATAAATTCAATTCAATTAATATTTATAAAACACAATTTTTGCTATAGTACGCATGCAGATGTGACATTCACATAGAGTTTACGATTCCCGCCTAAACCAAATAAGACATGTGATCTTTACATGTGTTCTTTGCATGTTACATAGAAAATATGATTTTTGCATGTTACTTTTCATTTTAATTTTTTATTTAATAATAAAAATTAACATATATATATATATATATATATATATATATATATTATTACTAAGTATGTTATTTGAATTTTGTAAAATTCCAGTATATCGCACTGGTATTACACTAATTATTAATTAAAGAGGAGTTTTAGTGTAATAATAAAATGGAGTATATGACCGTGTAAAAATAGACTTGTCTTCGGAGTTTGGTTATCATGGAATAGATATTACTATAGTCATAAGGGTTTGAATCTTGGTATAGTAGAAAAACTATCCTTCTATAATCATCAATTGTAATTTTCTAATTTATTGTCTCACAAATGGTCATAGGATTCATCGTGTGAGACTGCTGTAACAGCAAATCACACCTTGCTACAACAGTGTATAAATAGACTTGATGTAATCTGAACCTTTCTCGAGACTTATATCAGCGAAAATTTTATACAACGGGCTTTGTTTTATGTACGAGTGTTAGATGCATGATAATCTCTTAATTTATTTTTTAAAAAATAAAATGATAAACCAAGAAACACTAAATACGATCAACTTAGTCTTATGAACATTTTTCACTGATCGTTACTGTAAATTGAAAAAATATTTGCGGTAGGCGACCTAAAAATTCAGCATCTCACATATCTCATTTGAATGAAAAATTTTTATAAATATATTATATTTAAAGATCAACTGAATATTTAGATAATAATTTAATAGCCGAGTTCACAAACACGATAACCAGATGGTTGTACAATTAATTTACTTATATTTATATCTATATATATAATTTCAATTGTTCCTATTAGATTAAATATTAGGTTATATGACTGGTATCAGTGTATGCATTAACTTTGCAATAAGGATTTTGAAGTTCTTATTATTTTATATTATCCTGAAGACTTGAAGAGCTTATAATTTATTATAGTCTTCAATTTCTAGTGGTATATTTTTAGAGAGGTTTCTCCATCTCATTTTTTATATTATATTCTTTCAATTAAATCGGGCGTGAGTAGTGTTTAGTGAAGGCCTATAACATTCCAAGAAAACAAAATGATGAGGTGTAAATAATGACGTTAAAAGTATTTCTTCTAATTGCACAATATCATTGAATTTCCTTTTTAAAAAATAATGAAAAGAATTAATATTTAACTTTTATAAAAAAATATTTTTATTCTTAATTAATATTTAAATGTATCAATTTTATTTTGTGATTAAAATACCCCTATTTAAGATTAAAAATAGCTGTTTATTTTTTAAAAATATGAGTTATACTATTTCATTCGTTGATTAGGTTGAAACATTTTAATAATCAAATAAAAAATTTGTAGAGAACTTTAATATTAATTAAGCTGCGATGGCCATGTTGTAAAAATGATAACCATCAGTGGCATTTTAAAAATATTTGTGTATAAATACCCGCCCTCTTTCCGTTCTACTCCCAAGAGCCCAAGGTGGAAGCATGGTGGACCGCTGGCATCTTGCTGAATTCGACACGGCGCAGACCAGGGACGGCCGCCGTCGTGATGGCGTCGCCAAGCACTTCCGTTTGGTTGGGTTCATCACTATCCTCATCACCTCAGCCGGTCTCCTTAACCCTCCAGCAACCGCAAGCTGCAGGGGAGGTGAGGTTCCACTGCTGCTGCTCCTCTTCCTGGGTTGCGCCGTTCTTTTCGCGTCATTTGCCTCCCCACCACGGCGCTGCCTCTGGTTATTCGCCGTCTGGGGACGTAATGCAGCGAACGATCAATCAGAAGAAGAAGAAGAAGAAGAAGAAGAAAAGCAGTGGAAGGAGGGAGGAGCCAATAATTAGCTCGTTATCTATACTCTGTTTCCGGTGTGTTTGCTTTTTCCTTGGTGCTTAAATACGTATGTTGTCTGGTTTATGCTTCGTCGCCATGGTTTTTGCTTCCTTGTAACTATTACGGCCGGAATTCGTGGCTTGAATTATACTTCTTGTCCATCGCTACTGGCAAATTCGACATATCTATGAATAATATCTTCTTTGAAAAAAGGTCTTTGTTGGTCTGGTCAAGAGTTTTTTTTCCCTTTCCCATTGCTTTCCTGTCAAAAGCTCAAATAGTTCACATTCAGTTTGCTTTGACGGGTGCAGGGTAATAAGATTAATTTAAATACTAGTTAACTTATTGCTGGACGCCCAATTGAATGCAGGGTAATAAGATTAATTAATTTACTTAATTGAAATTATCGCTAGGATGATCTATTCTAAACATTTTGATATGGGCTTCCCAAATTAATGTTTATTCACGTAATAAAAAAAATAAGGAGCACATTAAAGTAAAAATGATTAACGAGATTTTCCCAACCTCGGACGATCGGCTCGGCCTCACGGAAATTTCTCACCGGCCGCCAGAATAAATCGGGAAGCGCTCGCAGTGAACGGTCTAGAAGCCTAGCGTCTCAGGATTCGTATCCCATTTAGAGAGAAAATTCCTGTAATATAAATCAATTTAGCTCAAAAATATTAGTAGTAGTACTTGTAGCTGTATAAGTATTATAAATATTTTACAATAGAAAAGTTTTCATTTATTTGTTTAATAAAAAAATATGAATTTGTTTTTAACAACTTTAAACTCTTGACATGCAAAATTGAAGAAGAAGGTAATTCATCTGGTAATGTTTGACTAATCCAAGGTTTTAATATATGTTCGATCCTCGTCCTTAAATCTTTATCTTGAAATACACATTAATTATAATAAAAAATTATTATAACATAGATCTTGATTTAGTTGATAAAACAGTCAAAGAATCATTGTTTTCCATTTATTTTCTTTATTACTTGGGCACGAAGAATAAGTGAAAAAGACATTTCATAAGTGAGATACTCCTCTACTATTTAACTCAAGCATGAAGAATAATTTAACTCAAGCATCAGAATCATTGTTTTTCTTCAAAGTTGGTATCGCACTATTTTATAGCATCTACCTCATCGGCCACTGCCTCTCGTGGTCCGGCTGGCTGGTGCTCCAGGCGCCGGTGCTGACGAAGTACCCGGCGCGGCTGTCGGTCATCTCCTACACTTGCTTCTTCGGCGTCATCCAGTTCCTGATCATCGCTGCCTTCCTCGAGAGGGATGCCGACGCTTGGAGGTTCCACTCCGGCAGCGAGCTCTTCATGATCCAACGCCGTGCCACGAAGGCGTTGTCCGCGCGCGGTCTATAGGATATGATCCGCAGCTGATCAGTTTTACATATATATATATATATATATATACATATATATATATATATAGCACTTCTCTCCTACGGACCGCGTGCGTGACCATGGAGCCAGACCGATCAGGCCCTTGCCTGATCGATCTGGGTGTGTGGTCCGCACGGGAAATTCGCACATCACGATCTGCATGAGAGCAAAAACGGTCTGCATGAGAGCAAAATATATATATATATATATATATATATATATATATCAACGTGAATGACACAGTTAGTATTTTTTTTTAATTTTTACAACAATGTTATTCTCTCCGATAATTGCACCTAAAATACTACTGATTTGTAAAAATAAGTATCACGGTGATATTAATTTCTACAAATCAACACTAAAATTGTGCTATTTTGTAAAAAATAATACTAATGTGGTGCTCATTTTTACAAACCAATACCATATTAGTACTGGTTTGTAGAAACCAATATCAAGGTAGTGTTGGCACCACCAAATCCATACTATCCACCAAGGTGTTGGTTTGTAAAAATTAACATTATGATGGCGTTTGTGTTGGATATCATGTGAATGGAAAGATGGTGCGACTTTAGTCTCACATTGGGACTTTCTAGTAAGTAGAAAGTGAGGTGGAGAATAAAAGGACTCCATTGTGAGTGGGGCTTTAGTCCCACAATGGGAGTTTCATGGCATAAATATTGGTTTATATTGTTTCACAAGCATGCTAGTTGTGAACAAATGCTAGGGGAGAGACTCTCTCTCACGTGTGGTGTGCAGGGGTGCAAATCCAAGGCCCAGATTTGTACCGAACCAAGTGAACTCGTGTGCCTGCACGACCTGCGCACGTCGAATGTCCGATCGGTCGGGGCAAAATTTGTCCAAGCAGATGAACCAACTAATTTTGATTAATGCAAGATCGATAATCCCCAGGCCAAAAGAGAGAGATGATACAAAAATTCTCCTCCACTCTACCTCGTTCCCTACCTCCGTTGATAGCAGTCGGGTACCTCCTCAGTTCGCCACGAGCAACGAGTGCTCCGTTGTGCCCCGTGGTCTGCTGTTGTATCTTGAGAGACAGAAGCCCATCTAAGCCTCGAAGCACCGCCAGAGGAGGACGAATCTATTTCAAGGAAACTGCGCTGCGCAAGCCTCAGCAAATTCCTGGTCAGTCAGGAGACGCCCGACCACTACTCGGGAGATCCTAGTCGGGAGCCTCACTCGGGACTCCACTCGGGAATTTCACTCAGAAGTTCGGGAGACGCTGGTCGGGTCGGAAGCTTCACTCGGGACTCCACTCGGGAATTCCATTCCGGAGTTCGGGAGACGTTGGTCGGGCCGGGAGCTTCACTCAGGAGCTCGGGAAACTCACTCGGGAGCTGCACTCGAGAGTTCGGGAAACATTGCTCGGGAGACTGCAGTGTGGGAAAGAGCAGCTCGGGCCACTTAATAGATAAGTTGAAGTTATTTTAGTAATTTTAATTTATTGTAACTTCTCCGAAAAAGAGCATTTCCTCCAACAGTTTATTTGTAAAAACCAATACCATAATTTCTATAAACCAAAGGTGACGTTGGTTTCAAAAAAAAACAATATTAAGATAGTGTTGATTTCTACAAATTAATACTAAAGTGATGCTGATTTTTACAAAGCAATACCAAAATGAATGGAACTGGTTTGATCGTGTTGACACCAAACTGGTTCTGATTTTTACAAACTAACACCAACTGTTAAATAACAGAAATGTAGAGGGCTAAAAAGCTTAAAAACCAAAATTAGGGGCTTTAATTGGATTAGCTAAGCTCAGAGGACCTTTTTGCAGAAGGCCAAATTTATAAAAAAAACCCACTTTTCCTCAATTAATTCCCCTCAACATGCCGTTTCTTTTTCGTCTCCCCCTTCGCACAGAACCTAAGCCGACGACCAACCCTAACTTGTTCTCCTCCTCATCACAAATCGCCGAACCCACTCCTCTCTCGCAATCCACTTCGCCTCTCCACCTGAGCCTCTCGACGCCACTCAAGTAAGGTCCCCTTCGTCTCCATTGGCCGAGTCAGCCACCATCGTCAGCGATCTGTTTCCTTTGTTGCGGATCGCTGCGTGCATCGGTGCCACACCTTTCTTTTCAGTCGTGATCTCCATCTCCCCACCAAAAACTATGGTTCCTGCTAATCTTCGGCGAGGGGGCTTCTTCGCAGAGGACCAACAATCAATTTCACTAGGTCAAGGCTCTGTGGTGATCCTTACCTGGTCCTCCCTGATTGCATCGGCTTGGGCGGGCATTTTCAGGTGTCGATGGCATATTCGGGTTTAATCGTGTTGAAAATATAGTAGGTTTCATTAAACACAACCAGGGTTTGGTTGACATTAGAGATAGTCTACCTAGTAGTTTAATTGTATGTTCGATGATTTTGGTTATATCGTTGCATTGTTGTTACCTGGTTATTTGTGCATTTAATATCATTTACCATATCTGCATAGTTGCACGCTGAGGAACATCAACTTTCATTTGGTTAAGTCCGTCGTCAGACATTTAACTACTCTGTCCACACAACCACTCATGAATAGTAATAGTTGCTAGAGTGCGAGCAACTGTCCTGTTATGCCACATTCGACTATTCATAGGTAGTGGATGTTGGAGTTGTAGGTAAGCTGTTGACACCCTTACTGTTATTTTTTAGGGATCCCAGATCTGTTGGTGGTTCCCCTTTTTTCATGAGGACTTTAGAGTTGTTGGTTCTCTAGCATCCTGTCCACTCAACCACTTGTACTAGTGGTAATTGTTGGGGTGCGTACAACTGTCACAACCCTACCCACTCGACTACACAGATGTGATGTGATGACGGCTTCACTGGCGTCTTATTGCATTTTGTATTTTCTTGTGTTTGTTGCATTTATATGAGCTATGATTGTTGCATTTGGTTGACATGCATGTATGCTCTGATATTTTGCTATCATTCTGTTTCATACATATCTTGATGTTATTTTGTTTCTTAGAGACTGTATATTGTTAATTCTTTTTGCTTGTTATACTTTTTATTATGTCATGCGTTTATCTACTCTTATACTCGCAGAGTCCGTCCGGACTCACCACCTCCACCATCTAATTTTATTTCAGCTAGCAGATAGATGCATTACCCGGAGTCAGAAGAGGATTTAATTGCCAGTCCTATGACGTCGAGTCCTTGTGGAGTCTCAGTTTTTCAATATTTATTTTATTTCCACAGTTACTTTATTTCTGTATTTTCATTATTTTCGTATTTATTTCATTAGATTGATATTTATTTCTCAGCAGACTTATGTATAATTTGATGTGTTGGTTTTTGGATTTAAACTTGAATTTTAATTTGGATATGTGCTCTCTTTTATTTTTATCTGTTATATCGATATTGTTTGTGTGGTTGTAAGCTTATTTTACTATTATGATGCCAGTTATGTGAGTCTGAGTTATATTTTGTGGAGAGTTATGTATAAATGTCGCAGATTGTCCGCTATACAGAAGAGATGTTGTCCGATTTTCGAATAAGCATGGTCTCCGGGGGCGTGACACAATATAGTTATGATTTCTACAAATTAACACTGTTTGTATTGGTTTGTATAAACCAACACCCATGTCTAGTGCTGGTTTCGGTGCTGGTTTCTACAAACCACGTGGTGCTGGTAATTTGTAGCAAAACATCATCACTTTTAAAAACCAGCTCCAGCATGCTAGCGTTGATTTTTAAAAACCAATGTGTTAGTACTGGTCTTTAAAGACCAAATCCCCATGTCGGAGTTGGTCCAATGTATTGATACTAGTCTTTAAAGACCAATTTCATGTTAGAGTTGATTTTTAAAGACTAGCTCTAACGTTGATGTTAATTTTTAAAAATCAGCACCACTTTGGTGTTGATTTTTAAAATAAACACAACTTTTCATATAGGAGAGAGAAAAGAGTTGCATGTAGATGAGAGAGGGATTAAAAAATTTAGATTTTTGCTGTATCAGATGCCCACGTCGAACGTCACCCATAGGAGCCCATATAAAAGTATACATCACTTATGAATATCTTTTTATCAATTATCAAAGTAAATTAAAAAGCACAGATAAAAATAATTTTGCATCATAAGTGTTTCAAACTTTTTAAATATATAATATGCCCTGGCCTAGAGAATTTGTCTCATTTATTATTATTGCATAATAGCTTCGTAAACTTGTCTAAGATTTTTGATACAATATAAAATGAAAATACATTTGAACATGCTTATAGATGTAGATTGGTGATATCGATAAGAGATCTTATTAGGGATGATAATTTTTCTTTAGGATTTGAGGTCTCGTGAGAGGAGAGATGAGTTGGAAGAGTATTTTTGGATCTGAGTTTTGGTTCGGGAATTTTTTAAATCTCCACATTTGAATGGAGACGAGTATGGGGATATTATTTTTGTTCCCGAACCCGCTATGATATGACATGATAAGGGATGATATGACATGATAAGGGATGAGAATGAGAATTTATCGATTAGTTTAATAAATATTAAATTAAAAGTGGAGATGACTATCCTTTTAAATTTATTCTCATAGATGAGATTTTTTTTTTGATTTACAAGGGGTATCCAGACTTGCGCCCGACTAATCTACTTGGTTGATTGACCCTGTCCCACGACCTTCAACGAGAGTCCTCACTGGTCAATGAGGGTAAATCGCGGGACGGAGACGCGTGGCGACTTCATCACTAATGATATCGGTACTCGATGGTTCGACCACGCAACAGCCTGTGGTGATTTCTTCCGTCAACATACTGCGCACTCTACTATGAAGGAATCGAACCTGAAAAATGAGGGATCACTCAAGTGAATCATGACCACTACGTCATGCCCACGGGGTGAGAGATGAGATTTCTCAATTACACGTAAAGATGAAAAGAAATATATAATTCTAGAATAGACATTGGATGACATATCCACCTCCGTCCTATCCCGCCTCACTCTATTGCCATCACTAGATCTCAATATGTAACATTTATTTATTTTTTATAAAGACCACTCAAATTCTTTAGAGTTGCTTCAATTAATGAATTTGGGATATGCATTTGACTATTGATCCTTATTTGTTATCTCTTATGTCCTCACTTTTAACTGAGGGGACACTTGGTATAAATTTGGCAATAGAAATGGTAATGAGTTTGATTGAGGGGTTATGAGTTTGATGATAACCTAGTGGGGGTGGGTTATGAAATCAAGAGTATCATATCCTTATTTTGATTCCGATTCCCGTATATCAAGCATCATCAATGGGAATGAAATAGATTTCATTCTTATTCCCACCTTCTAAACCTGCTTACCAAGCGCCCCCTGAGAGTTTGCCCGTGAAAGATGGGGGCAGGTTAAGCCTTGATTGAATTGCATCCTTTCAAAAATAAATATTTTTAGACAAAATTTCTAATTCTTAATTCCAAACGATATATATTAGTCAAAGTAATTGACATAAACAATTCACAACTTTTACTTAAAAAATAAAGATATCATTATATATCCATAATTCATAATTCAATTTTAGGAATTTTTTACCTTCTCAACTTATGGGCCAAACCCGAGCCCGCCATATGCTAGCTCGTAGCACCTGTACCTGTGTGGGCTGGAGAATCACAATCCGTGTGGTTCAATCTGTTTAAGTCCACTTTTAAATGGATTATAACATTTTAAACTAATCTATTTAAATTATTTGATGAGAAAAGTAAATTCGACGACCAATTTAAATTAGAGATAGAAAGTTATCGGGATTATGATGCAGCAGAAAGATAATTAATTATCATTTTAGATATTCATGGTTCGATCCCTAATTATAATGTATTTTATAATAATTTTTTTTTTCAAATGGGGTGCGAACCCTATAACATTGGACTTATAGACCATCGACCGTGAGTATTTTTCGATTTACACTGACGATCGATAAAAGATTTCTATAAGACCGAATCCATCTCTTAAAATTGAAAAAACTCATTATTATTTTTCAGAAATAGAAAGCCTTGAGGGATTTTCATGGTCTTTCAAGTAAACAAAAGTTCGTAGATGAATGTTTTAGGAGATTTTGTCATTTAGAAATTTTGAGGGTTTTTTTTAAATAAGATAATATTTGCAAAATTGGTCTGAGAAATTGATAGTCGTTGTCTGCGGGGGATCAATCTCTCGTTCTAATCCAATTCCCTAACCGCCCACTCGCCGGAGAAAACCTTAAACCGTTTGCTCCTCCGCCTCACCGCCGCTTAGAGATGGAGGCTTCAAGCCAAGGTATGAAGGGAAAATCTAAAATAAGTTAATCACCCTTGTCTTCCTTCGCAATCGTGTTGATTGCTTCTCTTTCTTTGTGTTTATATCGGCGCATTCATCCCTTTCTTTATCATTGCTTGTGTTTGCGATTTCCGATTGCCACATGATTTATTGTTCTGTTCTACGAGTCCGAATGTCTGTTTTACAGTTATCGGTGGACGCGCTATCAACCAATGCTGCCCGAATAATTCCTAATCCCTTTTCCCCCTTGGAAATTACTTTAGGATGTAGAAAGTTGATAATTTCTAGTTATTTTGATTGGGTGGAGGCAATTCCACGTAAAGACCTTATTGGATACCACAAAGTGATGTAATTTTAGCTCTTTCGGGTTTTGATTTTATCCGATTAATTTCTAGTTATTTTTGATCTTTCGGGTTTTGATTTTATCCGATTAATTTGATCTTATCGGCATAAAAATGAACGTGGTACTTTGGATCACTTTTGGATCTGGTTCATTTTTTTACATAGCTTTGGTAAAGCCCTTAGACAATGTTTTTTTTTTTTTGGCCTCTAATCCGAAATCATCTGATATACTAAGCTGGTTTTGTGCAACCGCAGACCAGCAATCTGCCCAAATCATGTAAAATTTGTGTCTGATTGAACTTATTTGTCCTAGTTTTTTTCATCTTCATATTCTGTCTTTACTATATCTTTTACTCCTTGCCGAATACAAGAAGTTGTTCAATTTTTATGTTAAATACCGGAAGTTAGGGGCTAAAATAGAAAATTTTGAAACATAGGGGTCTTATTGGGATTAACAAAACTTGGAGGACCTTTTTGCAAAAAGCCAAACTAATTTAAAACCCTAAACTTCCCTCATTAATTCCCTCATCTCCCATTTCCCCTTCGTCTCTGCCCGATGCCGCAACCGGCGACGCCGATGCTCCATTGCACCGCCCGCCGCCGATACCTCTTCTTCTTATTCTTCTTCTTCGTCTGTTTTCTCCGGCGCGCACGAACAGGGCACTGCACGCCTGTCTCCTGGATCGCGCCATTGCCTTGCATGGAAACCTAGCCGACGCCGCCGACCCTACCAGCCAACACTGAGAGCCGGTCGACCTTCATGCTGGTAAGTCCTCTGTGACTTCCTTGTCCCCAATTCCTTTGGTGGTTTCCCTGTCTTGGTTAGGTAAGCCTTTCCCTTGGTTGTTTTAATCGGATTGATGATTTAATGGGGAATTGTTCTTGATCCGTGATCTTCTATGCTTTGCTATGTATTGCTGATGGTTTTTGGATTAGGATTGAGGCCGTTCTGTGAACTCTCTGTGCTAGGTTTGTGTTTGATCTCAAATTTGATTTTTTGGGTGCCATATTTTCGGATTTGTTGGGGATGTAGATGAAGTGTAGCAAAACTGTACTGTAGATCATGGAGTTGATCATGTTATGGATGCATTGGTGAATGCATATATTAGATGAGAATAAATAGGTTTTGTTTTTATTTTGGGTGGGTCGTGGCTTCGCAAGTTGAATCTGGTGTTGGATGGTTTGGATTTGTTTGTAGGTTGCCTTTTGATCTTGGTGTTGGTTTGTGTCATTTTTGATCTTGCAGTAGGTTACCACCCTGGGATGGATACTTTGTCTTGGATTAGGATTTAATTAAATTGAGTTAAACTAATTATGTGTTAAAATTAGTTAACTATTTTAATTACTTGTATAAATAGCTAAACTATGTCCTTAATACTGGACCTTGACTTTGGACCTTGACTTTGGACTCACGTCGTCAATCGTGGGAGGTTCTTCTCATTTACGAATTTCTACATAAAAGGCGGATACTTCTCTTTTGTAGTCTTGTAGTTCTTTTATCTTAATGTTATAGAAAAGGCGGGTACTTTTCTTTTGTAGTCTTGTAGTTCTTTTATCTTAATGTATGATTTGTTATGTCTAAATATGTCTGCTTTGTTGAGGCAATCTATGGTCCGGAGTGACCATGTGTTTTGATGTTTGGGCAAAGGGTTTAAGTTAGGTTTACCCTTGTGATCTAATATGTGTATTTGAGTGTGCAGGATGTGCAGGTTACACATATTGACTTAGCTGGATGACTTCGGTATGGTGAAGAGCAGCATGAAGACAAGCTGGAGGCTTGTGTGCACCCGAGGGACCTTGGTATAGCAGGGACGATGAGCCGAGGGGCGCGGACTTCGAGGCATGCGTGAAGGATGACATAGAGACAAGCTGGAGGCTTGTGTGCATCCGAGGGACAGGAGCCGAAGACGAAGAGGGCGCGAAGACAATAGTCAAGGCTGCTGGTGAAGAGTCAGCTAAGTCATGAAGGGTCGAGAGCCGAGGGAGGAGGACTCCAAGGGGCAAGCCAAGGGAGTGTACCTGAAGGCACACGTGGAGAAGAGTCGTTGGACTGAGGAGCTGTGTTCTTGTAAGCTGGACAGTCGACTGAGAATATAACAGTCGATTGCCAGCGAGAACAGAAACTCACAGAATGTTTCTAACCTAGGACCAGTCGACTGCCCCAGCCAAAATTCGAACGTTGAACTGCAATGGTCAAATCTGAGTGGGGGCAGTCGACTGGTAGAGTGTTTTCCAGCCTTGAGCTCTATTTAAAGAGGCTCGGGTTTGGCTGGAAATCTCTGACGAAATGAGCTTGTTAGAACTCATTAGTAGTCTTAGTGCTCAGATAGTATGTTCAAGGTTGTGGCGAGGTTTCTCCACCTACAAGGAGCTACACGAGCTAGCCGAAGGGCATCCAGGGAGTGATCTGCCGAAGGATCGAGGGATCGTCCACCTCACAGATTGTCGTAATGGAGTAGGAGTCTTCTTCTCCGAACTATGTAAATAGGTTTGTTAGCATTGTTTAGTTTTATTTTAGTATATTTCGCTTGCGTAACTAACCTTGTAGGAAGAACGAACCGAGAAATTGCTATTCACCCCTCTCTAGCAAGGCGTAACGATCTAGCATGCTTGACCTTGTTCCTTATTGTTGTTATTTTATATTGTCTGTTGATACCTTTCTTGTTTGACCTTCGAGTTTAAATCGAAAATTTATATCCGTACAGTCTCTCGTTGATTTTCTTTTCTGTAAAGTATCGCTCGTACGCGGGTACTTAAATGTTCATTAAATACCACTAGGATGATTGACATTATAGACACCCTACCCAGTAGTTTAGTTGCATATTCGTTGATTTCTGGTTGTTTTCTGATTTGTTGCTTTTGTTGTTGCATTGTTGTTATTCGGTTGATTGTGCGTATTAGTATCTTGCACCATACTTGCATCGTTGCATACTGATGACTGTTGGACTTCCATATGGTTAAGCTATCGTCAGTCATCTAGTTGCATTGCCACTCAACCACTTATTGTGGTAGTTGCTAGAGTGGGAGCAACCGTCCTGTTACGCCACACTCGACCACTCATGTACAGTGGATGTTGGAGTTGTAGGCAAACAGTTGACACCATCACCGTTGTTTCCGAGGGATATCATAGTTGTTAATAGTAATGACATAAAATCAAAATATTATTAATAATCACTTAAATACATAAGTAATACAACACACATAAACTTAAAAACATTCAGAGATATAAATAAAAACGATACTGAGATACTTAAACCTAACAAATAACTACAAATAAAACACACATAAACTTAAAATAACTTCAATAATATTACAATACTAATATTCGGGAAAATCACTTCCCGTTCCACTCAAATAATTAGATATTAACTGTAAAAATACGCAGGATTCTGAGATTCTTGATCTTCAATTTGATGTTGATTGAATTGTGATCCTTGTGTCTGTATTGGTGATGATTGGGATCCTTCTCCTTGATGTTGAACTGGATAAGATCCCTGGACTTGCGTTCTCTTTTGCATAATTTTAATTTGTTCATTGCGAATATAATTACGCATCATTGGGTCAGAGATCGAGTTTAAATTTTTAAGTAATGACATCATGATATAATGACATTATGTATTATTATGCATAATATGATAATTGAAGATGAACGTGATTTAAATGCACCAATCATGGAACACTTCGAGGTGCCAACTCCATATGTTGAGCTAGCAGTAGATGATCGTACTTGGTTTGAAGATTTTTTAGCTCGATACAGACAAATCAAAGACAAAGAAGCTCATATTGCCCTTCGAAATACGTTAATTGATCATATATGGGAACAATATAGTAATTCTGAATGTTAAATTCTCATAATATTGTATTTTTAATTCACTGTCATTGTCTATGTTATATTAGTAATATATTTTATCTTAATTGTGTATGATTTTATAATATTTTTAAAATATATTTATATCCGAATAATTATGTAATAAATATTAAAAATAAAAATCATAATTTTTAATATATATTAATTGGATGTATTTTTTAAAAAAATTATTAAATATAAATGAAATATTAATTTTAAATATAATAATTATATTCAAAATGATTACTAAATTAAAATTTAGGTCGATAATTAAATTATGAATAAATGAATAAGAAAAAAAATAGAATATTCTAAAGAATATTTTTTTTTGGTGTGATATAGTGTGAATGGATTGGAGTTAAAATAGTGTTTGGTGTTGAAATTGTACTATTTTGGTGTGAAAATGACATCAAATTTGGTGCTGAGGGTTGGAGATGATCTTAAGAACCGTTCCTATGACATTGACCTCAACAAGTCGGAAATTACATTTTACACTTTCGTATTAACTGAGGACTGTTAAGAGTCGATAGCCATGAGCCATCTCGTAGAGATTAGATCATCGAGTGAGCAGATGGATTAAAAAAGAGCATCATTCAAGTCACAACTTCAATACAGAAAGTTCACTGGATTTGTTTTACACCCAAACGTTCACAAGCCTGTTCGTCCTGCATGGTTTACTCTATTGCCAACAACAAAATTCCCGAATATCCATCTCAGGAAACAAATTCCTTCTAACAATCAACTAGCTAACAGTCATTAGATGAATGAGGGGTTCAAAATACAGTAGTATCTCCGAGAGCAATTTATTCTGAAACTTCAGCTAATCAAGCAAAGAGATCATGCTAAGGATCATCAGCTAATCGAGCAATGACTCTTCGCTGGATAGGAGTCCTACAGGAAGGGCACTGTGTCGAACCAATTTGCTCATGAAGCTCGTTGCATCCTATGCAAAAAACTTGGTGGGCGCAAGGAAGCAAGACGACGGACACATTTTCAGATAGGCATATCACACATTCCCATTCACGATTTACTTCAGACATCGATTCCTCCTCAGAAAGACAAATGTTGGATGATGAACTTTCTGCTAATTTTAGCTCTGCAATCTGATTCTCTAGCTGAAGGATATCATTTTTGCATCTCTGCAAATTATTTTCTGCTTCAATTTTTAATGCATCTTCTTGTGATTTTGCCGACATCTCGATCTGCTCCCGCTCCTTTCGTTCAGTCTCGGCGATTTTAAGAGCTTCATTCTTCAACTTCTCTTCTTTCTTCCACTTGGACTGCAATAAGTTGCATTAAGGATATTGAAACACTAGAATCAAATGCTTGAACTGTTCATCTACACTTCATAAATTTACCTTCATATTATCATGAAGATCCATGGATTTCTCAAATTGCTGTTGCAATTGATAAAAGCGACGCTTTTCAGCTGCAAGTTCATCTTTAAACGAGAGCTTTTCTTCTTCAGATGCTTGTAACTTTTTGAGGTTCTCCTCCATCCTTCTTGAAGCTTTTTCACTATTCGCTTCCACTTCTGCAGCGTGCAATTGTACCTCTTTTAGTTCTATCCTCAGTTGATCATTCAACGTTTCCATTTTAAGAGCCTTATCTTTAACACTGGCATAGCGTCTGTCAAGCTCTTCCTTCATACTGCCATACTGACTTCTAAGCTTTTCCTCCAAACTGGCATTCTTCTTTTCTATTCTTAGTAATTTAAGCTCGTCCTTGTGCTTCTTCAACCTCTCTGCGACCTGCATCACCTTTCGCGCACACCAATCGTTCCACTCTTCCACTTCCTTCTCGAGTCTGTATTTCATGCGAAGCAGCGTGCACAACGAAGCATTTTGTAGATCAGTGCTCTCGCGGCTAGGCTCGCTTGAATGCTCTGTAATTTGGTCATTGATTGCAGACAGGAGACCATTCCAGTCCAATTGTGATTCGTTTTGAGAGGCACCAGAAGTGCCCGATTGGTTAAGATTCCTAGAACAGTCGACATCAGCGTAGAGCTGCATCATCAAGCGCCACAAGACCTCGCCTTTACTGAGCGGCTTGTTTGCCTTGCTGATCACATCATTGATCATTTCTTTCGTGATTCTCGTTTTCTTCAATTCGGCAGGAGGTGAAAGACCTGCAGATAAGCATTTTTGTCAAGATAATCATGGGATATGAAGGCTAAATCTAATTGCTGCTCTAACTAAGATTGAATATAAAGTACCCAATAAAATCTCCTGAAGCTCTAACTCAGATTCCGGACTCCAATCAGCACCCGACGATTCCATCAACTCGTATGGGGTTTCAAGATTGTAATTTGAGAAGCCAGGAACTTCCTGTTGCTGTTGCGATTCTAATTTCTGGATTCAGAGGAATAAGAATAGCAACTGTAACAATGATTCAATATGAACAACAAGCATAGATAGCCATAAGAATCGAAAAGAACTGGTAAGAAGAGTATCATACCTTCCCTTCTGGTGTCAAAGATTGTATGATAACTTCTCCGTTAAAGAAAGCTGATTAAAGATTGACAAAATGTGAAAAAGAAAACATGAAAATTGAAAATGGGAACCAAGATGAGACTCGAGCAAACTGATACTAGTGTTAAAAAGACTACAAAACTGAAAGCAGAAGGATTTTCTTACCGGAGAAACGATCAAGAAGGCAAAGACGATTGGAAAGGGAGATAGAAATGGACAGAGACGCACCTAATTTACACCGATGGAAGTGATAGATCGATAGATTTGCAGCTCAGACGGAGAAGAGGTGGAAGGAGGAGGGCTGAATTGCTCAGACGGAGAAGAGGTGGAAGGAGGGCTGAATTGCTTTGGCGGTATAGATACGACGAGACGAAACCATGAGCAAGCGGAGAAGGTATATATAGATATATGCTTTTAACTGCAATATAAATAAATAAATAAATAAATTGGTACGGAATTTGAAAAATAAAATGGGGCCGCCCTTCGTTTTTTTTTAAAAAAAAATATATCTTAAAAGAATTTTATTTTATTTTTAATTATGAAAACACTTAAATATCAGAAAATACGACTTTATATTATCTATTAAAGAGAAGTGATATTCTATAATTTCACGGGATGATGCAATTGATAACTACACGAGTAATTGTTATAAGAGATTCATGTCAACTTTTAACAGTAAAATATTTGTTGATTGAATTCTTAACCTCCCTCATGCAAGGGCTACTGTGTCAAAAGCAAAATTTTCCGTGATTTATCTCTTTACAAATAACCGTGGGACTAATCATGTGGAAAGTTCGGGGTTAGTGTATTATCTTTTGCTTCTATAATAGTAAAATGCTATTTGATATGTTCCCATTTCACATTTAATCAATTTTGCAATATCTAGTATTTTAAAACTTAAATCGAGCATAGATAATTGTAAAAAATTCAGACAGTGCACTGCATATTAGTTCACACCATATTGATCTAGACATTTAAATTTGATTCAGACGCTTTAAATCTTAAATCCTAAAAATATATATAATATGTTTGTGAGTATTTAAAATTTTTATCTTAAATATTATAATCCAAGAGAAAATTTTGAATCTAGAAGAATAATTTTATTGACTTAAATTCATAATAATTCAACTCCTAAATCATAAAATTTTAAATTCTAAATACACATAATATATTCCATGAGATAAATTTTTTTTTATCTTGAACACTATAACCCAATAAAGAAGCATGAACCCTAAAAGAAAATTTTTATTAGCTTAAATCCATTATAACCTAACTCTTAACTCCTAAAAATTTAAACTTTAAATATATAATATACACCTAAACATTTAAAAAAAAATTAAAAAAAATGCTACCCATGTAACGTTCGGGATAGCTCACCCAATGACCAGGTGGATAAAAAAAAGAACATCATTTAAGTCACAACTTCAGAAAGTTCACTGGATTTGTTTTAAGTAACGTTCACTAGCCTGTTCGTCCTGGCTTATTGCCAACAACAAGAGTCCTGAAACTTCAGATCAGGAAACAAACTCATTCTAACAATCAACTAGCTAACCATCATTAAATGAATGAGCAGGGTTCAAAAATCAGTAGTATCTCCAAGAGCAATTTATTCTGAATCTTCAGCCAAGTAAACCAAGCGAGTAGGCGAAGGATCAGCTGATCGAGCAATGACTCTTCGCTGGATAGGAGTCCTGCAGGAAGGACACTCTTTCGAGCCCTGTTTTCTAATGAAGCTCGTTGCATTGCCTGCAAAAAACTTGGTCCGCTTCGGTAAACCCCTTTCCGAACCTCTTACTTCCGGCCTATGCTCATATCCTTCTCCTTCCCACAATCTACATCTCTAGTAAATCCATTTTTGAACCTCTCGTTTCCGGCCTATGCACATATCCTTCTCCTTGTAAAAAATCCACATAATTGAATTCATTTATTTTTTTTAGATGTGATTTCATTTTGGATGCTTACTATTGTTCTATTTGTAATTTATTTTATTTTTCATTTATTTGATTATAGATGGGTGATCAAAAATGGAAAATGTAATGATTTTATCAAGTTGCATTGTATGCATCAACTCGCATTGGCACAAGTTGTTTGTTTGTTTGTTTGCGGCTTGGTATGCACAAAATAAGCACAAATAAAATAGTAAAATTCCTCATGTTATACGATTAGGAGGGGAACATATACGAAATGAATTAATGATAAAAGTGCTAACTAATGATCAATAATATCGTAATATAATTAAAATGAGTCGTGGAATTATGCAATCTTTTAGTAAAAAAAAAAGTGATTTATGAGCTACAATAAAGATCACTATGGAACAACAAGTATCAAAATTACTCTATTTGCGAGGTCACAATGTTACAAATCATGAATTTGGTTTCTTTTTCTATCGATCGAGAAAAATAGCGAGTCGTCATTTTTATAATATTTTAAGAGCTATATTGGAGTTGGGAGATAAATTTCTCAAACAATCAGATGGGTCACAAGTTTCTTCAAATATATGATATATAAGGATTATGTTAGAGTAATAGATGGAACACATATTCAAGTTAAAGTTTCTCCCTTTAATATCCCAAAGTTTCACGGTAGAAAGAATTTTCCAACATAAAATATTTTAACAATATGTACATTTGATCTGAAATTCATTTATGTCTTACCTGTGTGAGAAGGGACAACATTCGACTCGAGAATAATAAAAAATGCATTAATAAGACAAGATTATCTTAAAATTTTCAAAGGTAAATTAAATGACATATATTATGATTAGGGTTTCCTTGCGTTTACAATTTAATAACACATAATTTTTTTTAGGAAAATACTATCTTATTGATGCTAGATTCATATTGAAAAGCGGTCATATTATACCATATCGAGGATAATATTATCATTTGAAAGAATATAGTTGTAATTCATCACAAAATATTCGGGAGTTATTTAATCTTCGATATTATTCTTTACGAAATGCAATTGAAAGAACTTTTGGAGTTATTAAGAAGAGATTTACTATTACAAGAAGTTCAATGGAGCCACATTATTAAATTAAAACTCAAAAAAAAAAAATCTCAGTTATTGTATTTTACATAATTACTTGAGGGATTGCTTGCCAAGGTTGATGTTGAACTTAATAACAATAGCAAACATCAAGAGGAAAATCAGACTAATAGAAATGACAGGAAGATACAAGAAGTTCCATAGCTGTGACTATGTGGTTGGATTATAATATGTGATATTTATATTTATTTGTTTATCTTGATTTTGGATAAATTCTCTTATAATTGGATGATTGTGAATGTTGATATTTTAATTTATTATGTTACTTGGATTTTATGTCATTTAATTGTTTATGTGTTAAATATAGGAAATCAAAAGGATATAAATTCCCAAATTTCCTCAATTAATTTCAATTTCCTCAATTTCTATTCCCCACCGTCCTCATCGCCCCGACGGTTTCCCGTGCGAAACCCTAGCCGCTTTCTCTTCTCCTTCGCATGCATTGAGGGGAGGACGCCGCCCAGCGCCGAAGCAAGTCTATCTCCCCTCTGCTACGGTCGGGGGTCGCAAGTTCTTGCTCTTCTTCCTCGTGCGAGCTTCTTCCTTTCCTCCCCTATCTCCCTTACACCGGAAATCTTCTCGTCTGCTTCCTTTCCTCGCCGGTGTATCACACGACTTCTTCCTTTCTTCGCCGGTGCATCACAAAAGGTAAATCGTAAGTTTGTGTTGGGTTCTTGCCGATGGCAACATGAAGAATGAAAAAAAATAAAAAAAATAAAGTTGTTGCCAACATGCACCGAAGGCAACAGAGATTGAATATATATATATATATATATATATATATATATATATATATATATGTGGGAGATTGTTCTCCTGCGGGACAAACCACGCGCGTCCATGCGTGCCAGGTTTTTTCTTTTTTTTTATAAATTAACAATTCCTCACTTTAATCATTTTTTTTATTTCTATTTTTTTTCTCCTCCCCGCTCGCTCGTCTTCTTCGTTGGCGCGGCAGACGAAGGGCGGACGACGGGCGACGGGCGACGGGCGGTGATGACAGAGGCGACGGTGGCCGGAGGCGGCGACGGCAGTCGGAGGCGGCGACGACACCACGCAGAGGAAGAGCGAAAGGTGCTCGAAGGCGTCAGCTGGAGGTGGGCAGGGAACTTAGTGCTGGAGGGATCCGGGTGCGGGCTGCGGAAGGCAGGAATGGGGAGCTCGTGAAACGAGATGGCTTTGGCGAAGGAGGACCAGGCAGGGTGGAGGCGGGAGGTGGCCTGACGGACGTGCGTGGTGGTGGACGCGTAGTGGACGGCGAGTCCCCGGCGGGAGCAGAGGAAGAGCGAAAGGTAGAGGAGCTGACAAACCACGTAGTGGACTGTGAGTCCCCGGCGGGAGCCGAAGGCGGCGACGGCACCACGCGTAGTGGACGGCGAGTCCACTGCTGGTGTCGCCTCCTCCGACTTCCGTAGCCGCATTCGGCTGCCGTCGCCGCTTTGGCTGCCGTCGCCGCCTCCGGCCACAGTCGCACGTAGTCCACTGTCGCGCGCTATCGCGCCAAGGAAGACGAGAGGGGAGGAAAAATAATTAATAGAGGAAATGTTAATTTCTGAAAAAAAAAACCTGGCACGAGAACAATCTCCTCTATATATATATATATATATATATATATATATATATATATTGTAAAAGTATAAACGTGTGTTATTGTTGGGTATTGAATTGATTACTCGGATTAGGTTTGGGAACTCAATCTTGGTAACTGGGAATAATCCGGGTTAAACATTTAATTCTGATTAAGGTTAATTAAATGTAATTGGATAATTAGGGTGCTCTTAATTAATTAGGATAACTCGTTTAGCTAAATATGATGTACTATAATAGCTAAATTTATGTTGTTTGTTATAAGACCCTGATTGGATACGAATTATCTGGACGAGAGGTTCTCTCAAATATTACATGATATTTACGCGGTGGGTACCTTTTGACTTATCTATGTAGATATTTCAGATTTCTATGTATGGTTCCCTGTATGGATAGTAGTAGGATTTACCTTTATCTGTCTCTTGGTTATCCTGCTTGGTACTTATTGATTGACCATTGACATGCTTAAATTTATTTTCTATATAGTTTCTATGTTTCATATTCTGATTCTGGATAATAGACATGTTTGTCGATACCTAGCATTTTTGCATGCCTAGTAGAGTATTGGTATATCATGATTTATGATTGAGACCGGTGCGTATGATTTGAGGTTATTTGATGGATGTTAGCACCATGTATCATCTTTGCATTATTATATAACTGACGATCTCTGGGCTCCCTTGTGGTTAAGACAGATCGTCAGTCATATCAGGATCTGCACACACTGCTACTCATGGGTTAGTGGTACTATCAGGAGGGTGTGTACAGTTGCCCTATCAAGACTCCGCTCGGTCGCTCAAGGGTTGTGGTTCCGCAGCGTGGTAGCAGATAATGATCCCTCCTCTTTCCCGTAATACGAGGAGATGAGAGTGGTGCTCCCTCATATGATTTGAGGTAGGACGGGTATAACCTCTGCCAGCATCCTGTCCACTCGGTCACTCAGGAGCAGTGACGACAGAGTGCGTACAGTTGTCATAGTCCTACCCACTCGACCTCACCCATGACTTGTGACGGTGACTGACTGGCGTCAGGGGTGACCATGTCATTGCATCATGTACACGATTGCATAATTTGCATTGTTTGAATTTGAGCTATGCTTGCTGCATCTGGATGACATGCACATACAGGAGGGATGTTATTTGTTATGGTCTGGTGACCAATCATGCAGGGCATGATGTGTGTACATTTTTCATGTAGCGTACCGATCATATATTCTATTTTTTCTTGGAGACTGTACATGTTTACTCTTATGCTGATATTGTATCACCTTTTTACTGTCATACATATCTATTTGTTTATATATCCGCGGAGTCCCCCTGGACTCATAATCGTTTGCTTATTTTTCCTTTTCAGGATTACGTCGCCAAGAGAGCCCAGTAGCCAGTCCCAGTCCGGTAGATGTCGCAATTGTCTATATTTAGTCTATATTTTATTTTACTTATGGTTGGGATGTATTTTTCTCAGTTTATATATATTGGTAGATATGTCACCAATTGTTATGGGCTTTATATGTATTTTGCATCGTCGGTCTGTCCAGAGGGTATTTTGGAATTTGTTTTTACAGTATAGATGTTGGTATATATTTTTGATTGTATCGGTGGTTATTTATTCCTTTATTTATAATATAGTTGATCATATATATATATATATATATATATATATATATATATATATATATATATATATATATGTAGATATATATATATATAGAGATCGTGAAGATCATTTAATATATGTATAATATTGAGATTGTCCATCGTATAGGAAGAAATCTTTCAACTACCACAGGGGCGCATGGATAAACATCCTTGGTATATATTCTCCGATTCGTTTGTTTGTTTATATTATATTTGTAAAACGAGGCTAAATTTGAAATGGTTTCGTTTTTCTCCGCTTTCGACCCATACTCATGACTGTGCCTCAGGTACACAGTCCAAAGCGAAGTGATAGACCCTCGCGCCCTGACGGCAACGGCGTGCCAGATTGATCGCAGATGTCACCGGGGACTCGATTGCATCATTTACCCGCATCCAATACTTATTCCAATGATATCACGATAGCCGATAGGAAGGCTGCGCTGCCAGTCAAACACCGCGGCCACTGCGCCATTATTTCTATCTTCCATTTCGCCACTCTCTTCCCTTTTTCGCTAAGTGCCACCGCCCACCCCTCTGGCCCTCTATAGAATCCACCTCATCCCCCTCTCTCGTCCTTATGGCTCCCAGGGTGAAGGAAGGCGAGATGGGCGGAGATAAGGTAAATGAATTGCGGTACCGAGGGGTGAGGAAGCAAACGCTCACGCCCTCTGATTATGAATCGACAACAAAAATAGTCGGAAATTACATGTTGCACTTTCATATTAAACTAATTATTTTTTGATTTAACATTACTAATCTTTATTTATTCGACTGTTAAGAGTCGATAGGCATCTCGCAGATGGATAAAAAAAAAATTAAGAACGTCATTGATCCCGCCCTACCTTTGGCACCGTACGGACAGCCAACGTGGCAAACGGCCTGGCCGACTTCAGGGTCCACGTCATTGGGCGGGTAACCAGCTGGACACCCTAGCCGGACCCAGGGTCTATGCCAGCCAGTCGGACTCAAGGTGGCCGGTTAGAATAAATATAGCGGTTCATTCTATCGGTAAAACCTGGCCGACCACATTAAGGCTTACACGCCTCGTTTAGTCGGGTACTGCCGCCCGGCCACGTAAAGGTTACACCTAATCGTTCGGGTGCATCCGCCCGGCAACCCTTCATATATATAGTCCCCCCAGGCTTGCATGCCCTGTGCCCACTCGGGCACTCTCTCGGAACCACCCTGGGGTAAAGACAAAACACACCTGCACCAGCTGCAGATAACAGGCTGTCACCATTCGTGTGAACTGACTCCCTGGCACGCCGCCCTGTCACGCCGTTGGTGTCAGGTGGCGCCGGTTGGAGACTTACAGAAACCTGTCTGTGTCCTCACATAAGACAAGGAGTATACGACAAGGAATGTTGGCCACAAATCGACAGAATCATACAGTATCTCCTGACTCCGTCAGAGAATCCTGACACCCGGCAGACAATCTTGGAACATCCCTCGACCAGGTCAGAGAATCCTGACACAGGTCAGACTTGGTCCTTTTCCCCGGCTATATAAGCCCCTCCCCTCCTCATTATCAGGTACGCGCGCGAAGCCCCTCGTCTACATACTGCATCATTTTTCCTGTTCATCGGAGTACTGACTTGACCGTCGGAGGGCCTTGCCGGGACGTCTCCCGGCTAGGTTGCTAACGGTCATCTTCCTCAGCAGATCCACCTCCATCCGGTCGGCCGTGCACCAGGCGACATCCACTTCCGTTCGGTCGGAGGACACCCCCTACGGCGCTGTCATTCTGCGCGAGGACGTCCCGTCGGCATCCACGTCACTCATCGCTACACCGTCATCTGGTTGCGGCTCCACTACGCTCGGCGACAGGATCAAATTTGGCGCTAGAAGGAGGGCCTTCTGCCTGATCGAGAGCGAAGAATGGAAAACCCCAATACACTGACGGTTACTCTTTCGCCAGAAGAATATGAAATGCTGATGGCTGTCCGGACACAGAAGGCACAACAATCGCATCCGCCGACCGGTAGTCAAGGGGCCCGCCCCCCTGGGCCCTCTATACGGGGAAATTCAGAAGGTATGGCTGCTCAGCCCGACCCCTTCATTCCTAATTTTCCCCGAGCACTTTTTCGGAACGAGGCCTACTCAGCCCCGACCGAAGCTTCAGCGTCCAGCCTGGCGCATCAGGCGCGCCCAGATAAAGGGAAAGGTTTAGCCGACCCCGCCGCGGCCTATTCGACTCACAGCCCTTTCTCCTCGCAAATTCTTGGGGATCCCGTTCCCAAGCATCTACGATTCTTCACCATGCCTGAGTACTCGGGGGCCAGTGACCCCGAGGAGCACGTCATGAAGTTTGAAAGCGCCGCCCAGTTACACCAATACCCGGAGGACGTCAAATGCCGCGCTTTCCTGACAACCCTCTCCGGACAGGCTCAACGATGGTTCGACGGACTCCCGGGTGGATCAGTTGGGAGTTTCGCAGAGGTAAAGCGGCTGTTTCTGCAACATTTTGCAAGCAGTCGGAGGCACCATAAGACCAGCCTCAATTTGTTCGCTCTGAAGCAAGGTCCGAAAGAGTCACTCCGGGCCTACATCCAGAGGTTCAATGGAGTAGCTATAGAGGTGCCCAATACCACGCCCGAAGTACTGGTCACCGCCTTCTCACAAGGGCTCCAAGATGGTGATTTCTTCCGATCCCTGATCAGGAAACCACCGAAGGATTTCGACAGCCTGCTTGGGAAGGCTGTTAAGTATATCAATGTAGAGGAAGCACAAGCCGCCCGGAGGAAGGAAGTGATAGTTAGCCCACAGCCCGCACCTCAACACAACAGATCGCCAGGAGGACCGATTCGCAGTCCCCGACCGGCCGATCGGCCCTGAATGAGACCCCAGCAAGTGCAGGTGGCACAGGGGAATTGGCCCAACAGATGGGCACCGTATTGTGCGTTTCACCAGTGTAATACGCACAACACTGAGGACTGCCGAGCAGGCGGCAGAGCTCGGACCCCACTCGGCAGGGGTCAAGGACAACAAACCCCGCAGGGACGCGGGCGTGGTCATGGAGCCACAGCCCAATAAGGACAAAGGCGGGATACCCCCGCCGCCCGGCAATTGTTTCCTCGGCCCGAGCAGGAAGAGGTGGAGGAACTTGACGAAGATCAAGCTAATCACCAGAACGCCGTCCGAGGAGGCATCAATGTGATTTCCGGCGGTCCGACCGGAGGCGACTCCAACCGAGCCAGAAAGACGCAGGTGCGCCGACTGGAAATTCACCAAGTCGGAGTCAGCACCTCTCAAGCTCAAGGGCCCCAAATCAGCTGGGGGCCGCAGGATTTACAAGGATTGGAGGTGCCGCACGATGACCCGCTGGTCATCACGGCTGTCATCGCCAACTACGAAGTCCACCGCACCATTGTGGACACCGGCAACTCGGTAAACATTTTATATAAACGAGCTTGCGATCAACTGCAAATTGAATTATCGCAGCTAGAGTTGGTGGCTACTCCCCTGTTCGGATTTACGGGGAACGGAGTACAGCCGATCGGACAGATATGGCTGGCCGTCTCACTTGGAGAGGAGCCACTCAAGAGAACCCGATGGACCACATTTCTGATTGTGGATGCCCCAGCTGCCTACAACGCCATTCTCGATCGACCGGCTCTCAACGAATTCAAAGCGGTAGTCTCCACATACTACCTCAAGGTGAAGTTTCCGGTCGGCGACAGAGTCGGCGAGGTGAAGGGCAATTAGACCGTGGCCCGGCGCTGCTATGCTGATGATGTCCGCTCGGGAGGTCAAAAGGCAAGGCGGGCAGGTAGCAGCTGCAACATGGTGCAAGCCTCCCCTTGGGCAGAATTGCGAGAGGACAAAGAGGAGGTACAACTTTTGCCCGGTCGGGAAGATACCAAGATACAAATTGCTGCAGGACTTCCGGAGGAGCTGAAGCAATCCCTAATCGACTCCCTCGCTCGAAATCAAGACGTATTTGCCTGGTCGACGAAAGACTTAAAGGGAGTCCGGCCGGAAGTAGCAGAACATCAACTGCACGTGCACCCAGGTGCGCGGCCAGTGAAGCAGCGAAAAAGGGACCACAGCGCCGCCCAGAATCAAGTCATCCGGGCGGAAGTAGAAAGACTGTTGGAAGCAGGACACATCCGGGAAGTTCAGTTCCCGGCCTGGCTGGCGAATGTGGTGCTGGTGGCCAAACCCAACGACAAGTGGCGGGTATGCATTGATTTCCGAGACCTCAATCGTGCATGCCCGAAAGATTGCTACCCACTTCCACGGATCGATCAAATGGTAGACTCGACGGCCGGCAGCGAGTTCATATCAATGCTGGATGCGTACCAGGGGTACCACCAAGTCCCGCTGGCAGCTGCCGACCAAGAGAAGGTTAGCTTCGTCACGGCTGACGGCACCTACTGCTACACCGTCATGCCGTTTGGCCTCAAGAATGCGGGCGCCACCTACCAAAGAATGATGAACAAGGTGTTCCGGTCGCAAATGGGGCGTAACGTCGAAGTATACGTCGACGATATTCTGATCAAGACTGCCCGGGCGGAAGAATTAATCCCCGACATTGAAGAAACTTGCCGAACTCTACGGCGGTTTGGCCTGAAGCTTAATCCGGCCAAATGTCTATTCGGGGCTCGAAGCGGGAAGTTCCTCGGTTATATAGTCACCGAGCGGGGAATCGAAGCAAATCCGGGCAAAGTAAACGCCATCATGGAGATGCCGGCTCCAAGGAATCTCAGAGAGGCTCAACGGCTGATCGGACGGATAACGGCCTTGTCAAGATTCATTTCCCGGTCAGCCGAACGGGGTCTGCCATTCTTTAAGACATTACGCCGGGCCACCAAATTTCAGTGGGACGCAGAATGTGACAGGGCCTTCGAGGAGCTGAAAGCTTATCTGTCTGAGCTACCGACACTCGCCCGGCCGGAGCCGAATGAGAATTTATATGTATACTTGGCAGCTTCCTCCGACTCGGGCAGCATGGTGTTGGCCCGGCAAGAAAAAACTGAGCAAAGGCCGGTGTACTTCTTTGCCCACTTATTTAAAGGAGCCGAGTGTCGGTACACGACACTCGAAAAATTGGGCTACATACTATTCTTAGCCGCCCGGCGACTCAGACCATATTTCTTATCTCACCCAATTACTGTATTGACTAACAGTAACTTGGGTCGGGTGCTCACTAACCCAGACGCCTCAGGGCGGCTAGTCAAGTGGACAACTGAGCTGAGCGAGTATGACATACAATATCAACCCCGGCCGGCTATCAAGGCGCAAGCCTTAGCCGATTTTCTCACGGAATTGCATCCCGATGAAGCCGAGGGCGTATGGAAGGTGTACGTTGATGGGGCATCCTCTCGGCAAGGAAGCGGAATCGGCGTTCTCATGGTTTCACCCGAAGAAGAACGGCTACACCTGTCCGTGCGATTAGAACACAAGGCGACTAATAATGAAGCTGAATATGAAGCACTTATAGCCGGTCTGCAAGCCGCCCGGCATGTCGGCGCCACCCGGGTGTGGCTATACTCAGATTCGCAACTTGCTATACAGCAACTGGCCGGTAATTTCGAAGTCAACAGCAACCGGCTGCAAGAGTACATCGATGCCTATGAACAGCTGAAGGCGGGTTTCAGGGAGGTACTCTTACAGAAGATCCCTCGGGAAAGCAACTTGAAAGCGGATGAGCTAGCCAAATTAGCTAGCGCAGTCGGAGCTTGGGTGATCCCTCGGCCGGCCTGCCATGCTTTATTCGTCATGCAAATCGAGCAGCAAGCAGAGATCGAATTGGAGACCGATTGGAGAACTCCATTGATTGCATTCTTGACCAGGGGAGAAGTACCATCCGACCGGGAGGAGGCTCGGCTGTTCAGAAAGAGAGCCGCGCAATACACCATGGTCGGAGATGTCCTCTATAAACGGGCTCACGCCCGACCATTACTCAAATGCCTTGGCGGTGAAGACGCAGATTATGTGCTCCGAGAGGTCCATATGGGGGTCTGCAGTAATCATTCAGGGGGTAGAGCCACCGCCCGGAAGGCTCTGTTGGCCGGGTATTATTGGCCAACTTTACAGAAGGATGCCGACCGGTTGGCCGCAACATGCATCTCATGTCAGAAACACCAGTGCCTGCCACACCGGCCAACCGAAGTAATGAAGACGTCTGCTGTCTCTTGCCCGTTTGACCAATGGGGCATGGATATCGTAGGTCCATTTCCGATCGCCCCCGCCCAGAAGAAGTTCTTGTTGGTCGCGGTGGATTACTTCTCTAAATGGGTGGAAGCAGAGGCGCTGGCTCGGATCACCGAGCAGGCGGTGATTAAGTTCTTGTGGCAAAACATTCTATGCAGATACGGGATCCCCCACAAGTTGGTTTCTGACAACGGTCGGCAGTTTCAAGGGAAGAAAATCAAAGAATGGTGCTCGACATACGCATCCATCAGGCTTTTACATCTGTGGCGTATCCACAGAGCAACGGCCAGGCAGAAGTCACCAACCGGGAAATCTTGAGAGGGCTCAAAACAAAGCTGGATCATGCAGGAACCAACTGGGTAGAGCAGCTGCCCGGGGTCCTTTGGGCGAACAGAACCACACCCAGAGAAGCGACCGGGCAGACGCCTTTCCACCTCGTCTATGGCAGCGAGGCGGTGGTGCCGGTCGAGGTCGGTTGTGAATCCAACAGGCGGTTAAGCTATGATGAAGGGAATGATGAAAGAAGGCGCTTAGAGCTTGACCTCATAGAGGAAGTCCGGGAAAAAGCAGCCGCCCGGATGTTCACATACCGTCAGCGTATGAAACAAAGGTACGACCAGAAGGTGTTGCCGCGCTCGTTTCGCGCCGGGGACCTAGTCTGGAAACGTATAAAGCCGGTCGGTGATGTTAACAAATTACAACCACAGTGGGGCGGACCCTTCAAGGTAGTGCAGAAATTGCATTCAGGCGCTTACTACTTGGAGGATGAACATGGAAAGAGGCTTGACCGACCGTGGAGTGCCCTACACTTGCAAATGTACAGAGAGCCCTAGAGTGATGCAATCTTGTAAAACGCAGCATTATAGCTATAACGAAAGGCTCTCCCGACCGAAATTGCCGGTCGGCCATACAAGGCAAGTCATACCTGGACGGGACGCAGGCTGACGCGCCATACTCTTTGGAAGCCCGAGTCGGCGACTGACTGGAAGCGTCAGCCCACTCGGAAGCCTGGATTGGCTCCCGGTCGGAAACGTGGCAGCCCACGTGGAAGATTTGCCCATCCGGAAGCCCAAAGCGTTGTCCGGTCGGATGCGTGGCATCCCACGCAGAAGATTGGTTCCCTTTGGAAGCCTGAGGCGACGACTGATTTAAACATCAGCCCGCCCAGAAGCGCGTATCAGAATTCGGTCGGGCGTGTGGCGATCCACATCCCGTAGGCCGAACCCCCGACCAGTGGGCTTCTACTTGGCCGGATTCCTTAGTTTAGCTCTGACCGGGCGTGTGGCGATCCACATCCCTCGGGAAGGACCACCAATCAGTCGTCTAGCTTACACAGCCATTTCTCTAAAGTAGCTTAGTTCCCTGACCGGGCGTGGGATGATTCACACCTTAGTCAGATCAACCAGTCGGCTACCTGACAAACATTTTTCCCGCGCTTAGTTCGGCTCTCTGGTCGGGCTCAAGGCGATCCATATCCCTCACCCGGATAGCCGATCAGCAACATATACTTAATCATTATCTAAAATAACACGTTAAAGGAAAAGCTTTTTCATTGATGGTTACTCGGAAGCATTACAAAAAGGAGCCCCAACCGGTGGCTCAAGATTACATGATTGCGATTTAGGTAAAGGGCTGGAAAAAGTCCTTAGGGAGTAGCTCCTTGACCCGGCTCACTTGAACGGCATTGACAGGAAGGTCGGCAGGCAAATGGCCGCTCTCTTGGAGCTGCAGAATAGCGCTGTCTAAGCCCATCTTAAACATGCCAGATGTCCGCTTGCCCAACTGCTTGCCGAACTCTTTAGAATTGATGTAAGCCAAGCGATGGGCGTCCATCCGGGCGGGCTCGCCTGCTTGATGCAGCTTCAGGCTGTCAATTTCCGCCCGGAGGTTAGCTAGCTCCTTGTCCTTCTCCTCCAAGGCAACGGCTTGAGAGGCCAGCAGTCCTTCAGACAAATGGAGCTCGTCTCCTCGTATGTCTAAAGCCTTCTCTTTGGCATTCAAGTCCGACTCCCGAGTCGCCAGCTCCTGTTCTTTTTCGTTCAGGGTCGTCCGGAGCTCCTCCGAAGACTTCATCGTCTTGTCTAGTTCCGCCTTCAAAGCTCGGGCCTCGGCAGCCTTCTTGTCGAGGTCCGATCGGCACGGCGCTGCTATCCAAGCCTTCTTCCTCTCCTGCCAAGGGTCGCGTGTAGGGAGGAAGATCGGGCATACGCCCGCTCGGCTGCCTCCGCTCGGGTGATTTCCTCCGTCAGCGCGCCTCGGCGAACGGAGTTTCTCCTTAAGGTCCAGTATCTCCGAACGGAGAATAGCGATGCCCTCCTCGCCGGCCGGTAAGTTCGCATGCGCTTGGCGGAGCTCCATTCCTCATCCGCCGCTCGGCCGCTCGGCGTCCCCTGGTGTTGGTGACCAAGGCATAGGCAACGCTCGAGCAGGAGGCCCAAAACTACAATAAGAATGTTAGAAAAAGGCAAGTTAGTTAAGCAGTGAAACATGGGACTTACATGCGTAGCGTCCTGAATGAATTGGTCGGCCAGTCGGATCGGGGGTCTGGAAGTCCCCTCCCTCATACCCTGCTCCCAGCAGTCCGCTAATTCCCCATAAAGGGTAAGCCGCTGCTGGACTTCGAAGGGGGCCGCCGGGTCGACCGAGGGAGATATACGCCATAGCCACCCGGCGGGGAACATTGTGCCCCCGAGCGCGACGAACCCGGTGCGTCTGCCGCCCGGCTTGCTCTAGCCGGACTGGCAGCAGCCTCTTCAGGCTGGGAGCGAGAGCCCGACGTAGAAGTCCTCGGGCGCCTCTGCAAAGGTTCCGGGTCAGGAGAATCAGAAGAAGACAGGTCCGCCTCCGCCGGCTCCTCAATATGGATAGAAGCACTGGCCTTCCGTTTGGAAGGCAGGGACTTCTGCTGGGAAGGCAGAGCCTTCTGCTTGCCGGAGGATCTTGCGGGAGCAGGAGATTTCGATGAGCCGACCGGCTCCACAAAACCGGTCGCCGCTGGTTGGGCAGGAGCCGGAGGGGCGGGCTCCGCGCTCTCAGGAATCGGGGGTTGGTCGGACAGACCGGCCTGGCGCAGACGTAGTTGCTCGGCCGCCCGGGCGTTTACTTCTTCGTCTGCCAGGCCCAGGGCCTCATCGAGGGCCGCTTCCCACATCATCTTGGCTGCAAAATCAGAGGATATTGAGTTAGGGAAAAAGGAGTACGAAGCAAAAAATGACTTACAGAATGTGTCGGGCAGGGCGACAGGCACTCGGCTTAGCCCAAATATATACAAGACGGCGTCGTGGAGAAGTTTCATGCCGTCGAAGCGGAGGCCCCCGAGTCGAGAAACAGCCAGGGTAAATAAGGGGTCGGATTTAAAGTTTCTTAAGGGAGCTATAGGGGGCATGTCTTCGACCCACCCGATCGGGAACTCAGGGCTGGTCGGAGGCCTTATGAAGAAGAAATGGGTTTTCCATCCCTTATTCGAGGAAGGAATATTCTCCACTATGGATAATTTGGCCCTGGCTTGAAGAAAGAAATTCCCGGCCTCCTGTTTCTTCGGGTAATAAAAGAAATAAAGAACCTCCGGTCGGAGGGGGACTCGGTAAAGGGTAAAGAGAACTATTATGTTACACAATATGCGAATGGCGTTGGGAGAAAGCTGGAAGATAGGTACACGGAAAAAGTTACAGAAGTCTACGATAAAGGGATAAAGAGGATAGCGCAGGCCAGACGTATGTTGTTCCCGAAAAAACACAAAGAAGCCGGCAGGGGGCTTGTGTGGCCTGTCAGTCTTTGTAGGAACGGCAATGTGGTAGTTTGCAGGGACGTCGTAGGCCAGTCGGAGATCGGAAACGGTCTCGTCGTGAAGGGAAGACTCGACAGAGGTATACCACAGAGAAGCAGCCATGGAGCAGAAAGAAAGGAAGAAAGGGGAGAATCTGACCACAGGTGGCAGCGAAAAGAGTTAGAAAACCGGCGAGAAGCACGAGGGCGGCGGCGACACGCGAAGACGGCGGAGAGGAGCGAGAAGCACCGAGTTAAAGGGAGAATAGTGGAGAAGCAAATGAGGGTTTCGGCGAAAAGGGAGGCCTATTTATAGTTAGGCCCAAAGAAGGGAGACCGTCCGATGGCGATCCACGTGTACGGAGATCGCCTCATCCATGCCGTTGAGGCGTCCCGCGATCAGCCTCGAAAAGACGCGCCTCAGGCGCTGACGTCGTCTGCAACGGTGACAGGGCGCGCCGTCCAGTCGGCCAGCCAGAAGCTGCCGCGTGGCGGAAAGAATTAAGCGCGTTAATGGCCATTAAAAGCTGGTAATCATGGGGATAAATCGCATCCCGGTCGTCCAACCAGCGTGCGCCACGTGGCCTGGATCATTAAAGCGGATGTGATGCCGTTAAGGCGCCGGTCGCATCGGGCACGTCACATCTCCTCATTCGACTTAGAATGTCACGTCTCCATTAACTGACCGACACAGGCGATCACCGGAAAATCGTCTTGGGGCGCGTAGCACTCCACGTTCTTGGCGACCCAAGACAAACGTTCACCCGACCAAGCGTCATCAACGCACAGCCTATAACTCGACTACACGTGGCAAACCACTCTCTCATCAACTAACAATATTCGTCTGGTCGGACGCATGCACGGTGTACGGACGCGTGGCGACCCACGCTCCTTTCAATCGGGAATTATTATTTGGCCTATGCGAGACAATTTGAGGACACGTGGCGGCCCACGTTCCTCCAGTCAAAATTTTCATCCGCGCGGACATCTTCATCGTATCAGTGATTAGGCGGGAATGCGTGGCGGCCCACGCTCCCCTATTACTCCTCGTCCGGTCGGACGTCTTCGCTAAACAAGATGTCGCGTGGCGACTCACGCCCCTCTTGATCAACAATCTTATTCCACCCAGGCGGCTCGTGCAATACACCGCACACGGATGCGTGGCTATCCACGTTCCGGTCAGCGGCAAGGAACTGTTTGCCCACTCAGACCTTATTAACGTCAGCTGTTGAACATCATGTAAAGCCGGCCGGATGTTAAACGGGCAAAAGTAGCTTGGCCGCAGAATGGTTGTACACAAACAGTCCAGTCAGTCGGACTGATCGCCTCCTTCGACTAGACTCGAGGGGAAGGCTATTGATCCTGCCCTATCTTTGGCACCGTACGGACAGCCAACGTGGCAAACGGCCTGGCCAACTTCAGGGTTCACGTCATTGTACGGGCAGCCAGCTTGGCAAACACCCTGGCCGGTCCCAGGATCTCTGCCGGCCGGTCGGACTCAAGGCGGCCGGTCAGAACAAATGTAGCGGTTCATCCGGCCGGTCAATCCCGGTCGGCCATATTAAGGTTATTACACCTCATATATCCGGGTACTTCCGCCCGGCCACAATAGGGTTTCTGTGCCCTCTTTCCTGGGTACTGCCGCCCGGCCACTTAGGGGCTCACATGCCTAATCATCCGGGTGCAGCCGCCCGGACATCCTTCATATACATACTTAAAAGCCCCCCAGGCTTGTTCGCCTGGCGCCCACTCGGGCTCTCCCGGAACCACCCGGAGATAAAGGCAAAACACACCTGCACCTTCCTGCAGGTAATAGACTGTCATCACTCGTGTGAACTGGCACTCCCTGGCACGCCGCCCTGTCGCGCCGTTGGTGCCAGGCGGCGCCGGTCGGGGACGTACAGGAACCTGTCTTTGTCCTCGCATAAGACAAACAGTATGCGACAAGGAATGTTGGCTACAAATCGACATAATCATACAATATTCTCTGACGCCGTCAGAGAATCCTGACACGGCAGACAGAATCAGGGAATATCCCCCGACCAGGTCAGAGAATCCTGACACAGATCAGACTTGGTCTATTTCCCCGGCTATATAAGTCACTCCCCTCCTCATTATCAGGTACGCGCGAAGCCCCTCATCTACAGTGCTCCATTATTTTTCCTGTTCATCGGAGTACTGACTTGACCATCGGAGTGCCTTGCCGGGACGCTTCCCGGCTAGGTTGCTAACGGTCATCTTCCCCGCAGGTCTACATCCATTCGGTCGGCGGTTCACCAGGCGACATCCACCTTCGTCCGGTCGGACGACACCCCCCAGTCGCTGAGTCATTCTGAGCCAGGGCATCAAGTCAGCATCCACGTCATTCATCTCTACACCGTCATCCGGTTGCGGCCCCACTCCGCTCGGCGACAGGATCAAGACACAATGATGCAGTTCGTTGACACTGAAAAATTATGACAAGAGAAGTGTGAATGAGATGGTTAAATCTAAGAAGAATGCTAAAATTATTTTTTATTTCAATTGTAGTCGCGGAAGAATAAAATCTGATATTTATATTTTAATCCTAAAATGATGCAATCTAAGCCCCCATTGTCCGTTCTCGACCCATTATCTAAGTCAAGTCCGGCGCGAGAAAATCTGAATTTGGACTGGCTATATCAGCCACAATCATACTAGATTGGACTGAGGCACGAGTACTGGTTAGACTCATTTGCAATTTAATGTTTATTTGGGGACAAGGTATACAATACCTTATTTTAAAAAAAAATTGTAAAATAAAAAAATCTCATTGTAGAAAACATATCACCATCGACAATACTTTATTAAATATTCGTCCAAACCTTCCTATAAATTCTAAGATTTTGAAATTATTGGCGATTTTAAAACTATTAGAATTTTTTCTAAAGGTAAGGTAAAAGATAAATTAACATTTTTTTATCTTCTAAACAGTAAACAGTATGTATATTTATATTTTTGTTTTATAAATTGTTGCATTTTCTTCTAAGGCTTCAATTGATAAATTTTTTGCTGGAAAAAAATATGAATGGAAAATGGATGAAAATAGATTTCATTGGGAATGACATTAATCCCACATTCAGTGTTATGAGACATGAAGATTAATATTTAGTCATAATGGTAGGGGTGCATTTGATTGAGGGTGTTCCTTGATAATTTTGGGCATGTGATTACCAGGTAATCACATAACCTAGGTTATAGAGAATAAGATATAATTAATGTTGTTTGGTTTAATCTTTGGTAGTCGGACAAAAACTTGTTTGGTTGAAGATTTTAATGTATAACTAATATGGTAATTACTGTATTACCCCTGGTTTTAATGTATATCAAATTATTATTTTTTATTTTTTTTGGTTGATGCGTTATTTTTTGATGAAATGTGATTTTTTAAAAATGATATTTAATTTATATTTTTTATCTCTATTTTCTAAAAAAATAGAAAATAGAAAATACTGTAGGTCAGGCGGCCGGGAAGACACCAGACGGCGATGGTGAATCGTCGCTAAACTCGCATGAAAGCGAAGCGCCGTTGGCTTTCTTGGAGTCATCAACAGCGAGAAGTTTTGCAAGGACACTAAAAAAATTTAAAAGAAGACGAAACATCCATCAATCTGCTGCTTAATTTTGTCGCTCCTCCACTGTTTTAGTGGTAACTGAAGCAAAATCAAAGTTGACAGATAATGGGCATGTAAAAACTTTCATCAAAATAGCCTCCAAGACAGATTGAGCTGATAAATATTGGAAACTAAAAAATAAAAAAGTTGCAGCGTGATACATTAACGAACTTAAAAACCTTCTATATAAGCCAAAAAAAACAAAAGGAGTCGATAGAAAATTTGCATCCGTAAACTCTCACTGTGCACCAGCTACCTGTGCAACATTAGCTAAAGAAGCTTCAGGTTCGTCAGAGTGATCTCTGGCTGATATAACTAAGTCTTGCATTTGCCTATCTTTGGCCTTCCTGCGATAAGTTTCTAGGATAATGAGGAGAGCTGTGATGTCGGCAGGACTTACACCATCCTCCTATCTGATCTCTTGTTCGACCACCGTCCTCATAATGATTCTGGAGGATACTTGAGATCCTTCATCCTTCGGTTCGATCAGCAAGGGGGGAGGAACCTGCAGATTGCAAAACAAGGAAATCAGCGAGCAAAACAATCTTCGAGATAGAATTAGGGACCCGATCGACCTCACCTCCGTTGGGTCTTCGACGTTGCTGCTCGATTGTGGGGAAACATCTAACAGATCTACGCATTCGGTGGGGGTTTCCTCCAGGACCGCAGAGAAGTGGAAGCTCAAGCATCGAGGGGCCTACGACGACTAAAGGCGGTGAAGGAGACATAGGAGATGGCATAGAGTAGAGCTTAGTGACCTTCGAAGGCTCAGGAGGTGTCTCCTTTGTCGGCCATCCTCCGCCGTGGATCGCTGGCCGAGGATTTCACGTCGGCGTTCGCTGGGGGGAAGATTTCATCGCTGCCAAGGAGAGAGCAGCGGAAGGAAGGCAATTTGATCGGATGTGAGTTTGTATTATGTAATTAAATTCATCGTTAAGGGTATTTGTATTGTAAATAAGAAATAATAAAGGTTAATTTTGGAAAGAAAATTATTTTAATTCCGGAATTGAGAAAAACCAGGCTTTTCCTTGGTTTTCTGATTCCGGGTTATATGACTACTTTTGCTGATGTGACAGGTATAATTGATTACCTAGAAATTCTTCATTACCTAAACCAAACAAGGTTTTTATTGATAACCTTGGATGAATAACCAAGGTTATCAAGGAACACCCTCAACCAAACGCCTAGGAGTTTTGGACGTGCGCATGCTTGTGAGGGGTGCAAATCCTGACCATATTTTGATTGCTACCTGCATTCATCGGTATCGTTTAGGATAAAATTTATCACATGAATTCTTGATTTTGCTTAATGTATAAGGGTAACGGATGCATTAATATGCGATTGTTGGAGAATCTATAACCGCAAGGTGAAATGACCAACCATTGAAGTCCAACGGCGGACGGGTCGAGTGAAATCTGACCCATAAATCAGTAACTAAAAGAATCGAAAAAGCTTTTATTGTGTCACTTAAGTCATAGATGAATTCCTGAACCCAAGAATTTAGAATAACGAGTTTTTCATTACTCAGAATAAAATAACCATTTAGAATAGTGAAACAGATAATATTTGTCGAGAAATGTAAAATGATAGAGATCATATTCATCACATGCTTTGACCATTTCAAGTCGAGTAGACACTAAATGACATTTAATTGGTCATTTACTGTATAAATGGTTGGATGAGACAAAAGATGATTTTGCTCATAAGTGCCCCTTGTCCCACAACAAGATGAACGAAGGTAAATCATGTACCCGGCTTCCAAGGTAGGAGGGCATTAATCCTTAAGGGAATGAATCCTATAGGAATCAACTCTCACCTAATGAAGCAACTCTGTCATCCGAGTATCAAATGAGTTGTACGACTAGTTGGAGCTCCTATATAAAGAAGTCATGACTACGAGCAAAAAAGGGGTTTGCAAGAACAAGCGAAAAAGAAAGAAACTTCTTCATCCACCTTCATTCTCCCTTGTTTCCTTTCTTCTTGTCGTGCACTTTGCTAGATATTTCTACCCATGACAACATTCGGGTACGTGCTCGGTTCGCCACGAGCAACCTATGCTAGGTTGCAATCATGGTTTCGCTATTGTATCCTAGGAAAAAGACGTCCAATGTAACCTTATTGCACTGTTGGAGGAGATGATCTATTCTACGTCAAACGCAAGCATTGGTTTCTTCTACTATTGGACTCGATGAGACTGTGACAACCCTTTTGAACTCCGCAATCGGGTAGCACTCCGGCTCAGGACTACTTCTCGAATAATCGACCTCAATTCTTGACTGGCCGACAACTCTCTCGAGCACGCAAACTCGCTTCCTGACCAATCGACCTTCGCCCCAAGCACACAACTCTCAAGACGCGGTGGCCCATTTGGAATCGACACTCAGGAGCATTCAATCAGTGACTTCACACTCAAGCTTGGGAAGCACTCAGGCCACCTCGTGAGCATGTGGCTAACCACTTTCCACTTGGACTTGACAATCACTCTTGGTGCTCAGGCACCTCAACCAACTCAAGCACTCGGTTGCTTGAGCACTTGACAAGCAATCGACGACATGGTCACTCGATAGCTCACCTCGGGTAATCAAGTAGCATAATCTAACCTGTCAAGTTTGACAGTTCAGGTCATTTTGATAGATAAGTATGAGTTTTTTTTCTCTATAATTTCAAATTCAGGATATTTCTGTTGTAGGGATCTATAGGCAAAAACATTTAAAAATCGTAGCGGAAATAATAGATCCCACGAGCGATCCATGCGAAAGAAAACTCATACAAAGTTAATTTATAAATTCCTATTGTATAAGTATATCTTTGGCACGTGCCCTTCGCTTATCCCGCTTGTCCGAGGTATGCCAGATCTCTTGCACATTCAAGTGTTCGTGCCTCTATGCGTATCCACACGGACACGATCTCTCAAGCTTCAGAGAAGAATCACCTTTGTGGTGCTAGCCGCAAGAGGAGATTCACAAAGCAAGAAGGAGAGGAAAAAGAGGGATTTCGGCCAAGAGAAGGAAGGGAAGGAAAATAACAAGTTTTTCATCCAAATGATAAGAAAAACTCTTTTATACTCATCCCATGAATATGAAGAGTTTTTGTCCCTTTAGCTTCCCTTCATTAATGCAAATAAAAACCCAATTAAAGCACATTTTCTCATGTGACTCTTCAACTTCTCTTCATCCAATGAAGAGAAACTTTTTATCTTCCTTTATTATTAATTTATTAAACATTTTAATGAATTAATATTTCATTCAAATGTGGTTGAGTCTAATCTAAATGAGTCTAACTTAAATTAGATCTCAATCCCATAATCCAATTAGATTCACTTGAGTCTAACTCAATTAATCAAATTTGAATCAAATTTTAATCAAACTAAAATCAATTAATCTCTGAAGCATCGTGTCCTTAGTGTGTGACCCAATAGGTTCTTGTAACGTTGGCAATGTGTGTAAACCGCTTTAAATACATAAGCAATGAGCGACATCTAGCAATGCATCATTGCTACCCAAGTGACGAAAAAATCGAGATTCAAGTTAACCTCCGTGACTATGACAATATATGACCTTGTCCTTCTATCCTCGATATCTAGATTGACCAATGAGGCATAGATTGTGTCATCCTTGATCAATCTTTGTATTTCTTGATCCCTGAATATACTCACTCAAATAAATGAGCTCAATATCTCATATTGACTCATTTGAACATGGTCATGCATTTTAGTTGTCATACTCGATCAAGGGGTCCACAGATATCATTCCCGTCATATGGGAGGGATAGATCCCATCTACATGACTCACATTCCTCCACATAAATCGTTACATACCCAGTGATCGCCTTTATAGTCCACCTTATTATGAGTGATGTTTGACGATACCAAAGTACATAATTTCTTATGTAAGGAACAGTAGTGACTTCAGGTCTAAGGATTATTCATACTGATAATCACATGAAAAAGTTTATGACACTTATAGGACAATCTATGAAACTTTCTCATGGCGGATCAATTCAGTATACATTCTCTAATGTATATCAATGTGTCAATTTGATATCATATATCCATGACTTGTGAGCTCAAGTCATCAATTAACCTACATGTTAGTCTCCATGCATTAATATTATCATTGAATATTAATGCTTGATTAGGAATGGTTTAGTGTAGTATTCTCTACATCATCTCACTATCGATTCAACCAATCGATATGATATAGATAATAACCTACTACCCAAGGACATTATTATACTTAGTTATTTGGCATAAATATAAAGTATAATAACCAAACATTTCTTTATTAATGAAAAAATATGATACAAAAAGTCCTTAGTCAATCATCACATAATTAGCTCTAGGGCTCCTACTAACACCTATTACTTCGACTCATTGTCCAACATCTATAACAATGGGAGATGAATTTGTTCCTTTGTTCCCTAATTTTTTTAGTTATCATTGTAAGTATCTCAGGTCAGTTTTAATATGGTGAAACGAGTCAAGTTAGGTCATATTATATTTGATGTCTTGTATCTAAGTGTGTAACAATTTAGGAGTACAAGAATTTAAGCGGAAGACACAGTAAACGAGAAGAATAACACGGGGAGAGAGCCAACGGGCTCAATATATCCAAGGGACGAGATGCTATGGAAGAGTACACCAGTGGACGAGGAGGAGACACTCGACGTTCGAAGGACAAGAAGCTGGGGAGGAAGCCTACTCGAGGAGAAGGCCGAAGTTGGGTTCGAGTGAACTCAACTCTAGACAATCAGTAATCACCAAAGCAAGCGGAATAAAAAAAGATCAACTTAGAGGTTGATCTTGAAGACCTGAGACACCTCGATTGGGACTGAGGGTGCCTCGGTTGTCCAACAGAAGTGCTATTGCACAGCCAAACTGAGGCACCTTAGTTGTGAGTTGTCACTAAAAGCGTCTCAGATAAACAGTAGCTAAGACGCCTCAAGTGAATAGTATCGCAAAAAGAAATATTATTGCGTGGATAAAATCTTATCCAACTAAGGCACCTTGGATCTCAACTGAAGCGTCCTAAGTGCTATGTCAGTAATCAGTCACTTTGACCAACAGGCTATAAATAACTCTCTAGAGCTAAGAACGAAAAACAACCATTTGTATTCATTTTCCTTATGTTGTTTTAAGCTTCCAAAGTCTTTAAGAAGCTACTCCGCCTTCATGTAGGAGCTTTGATAATACATTTTTCACTGTCTTGGATTAATAACCTCCTAGATTGTAACCAAGTAATTTCTGTTCTCTTAATTTCTTTATGTTGTTATTTAATCTAGTTAATTAATCGGTTATTTCCTTGCTAAAACAAAAGAAAGAGAAGTGCTAACTTTAATTATAGAGCTATTTACCTCCTCTCTAGTCGGCCTACCCGAACCTATAATTGATATCAGAGCTCAACCACTTCAAGCTAATTATAGAGCTATTTACCTCCTCTCTAGTCGGCTTACCCGAACCTATAATTGATATCAGAGCTCAACCACTTCAAGCAGTGGTGTAACCAGAATTTTTAATAAGAGGGGGTGAATTCAATAAATTAACAAAAATAATACAACACAGAAAAATGTATAATAAAAGTCATATATTAGCTTCATATATTTTTACAATATCACTTTTCGAGATTTCATACTTTGAAAATGTTGAATAATAACTTTATTATCAACGGTATCAAACACATCTCGCTCAATATATGGTATCAAACAATCATTTACCATATCATCTCCTAATCAATTTCGAAGTGAAGTTTTGATTATTTTCATTGCTAAAAAAACTCTTTCTACAGTTACAATTGCAACAAGTAGTAACAATGCTAACTTCAAAAGCAAATATACCAAAGGATACAGTCGATGTTTCTTCAATTGAACTATCCTTTTATCAAGCTGGCTAATCCCCACAACCTCAGAAAATTGATTGCTACTCCGCATATCAAAAATAAAATTATCAAGTTGGTGCTCAAGATGCATTAACTCTTTCAGGGGAAAATCTGATGGATAAAACTGAGTAAACTGAAGCAATTTTCTCTTATCATAAGCAGAGAATGAATTTGATGGATCAAGACAAGTCATACATAACAACAATTCTGTGTTCACCTCGTTAAACCGATTGTTTAACTCTTGAAGTTGCAAATCTATCACTTCATAAAATGTTTTAACATGGTAAAAGTGAAGATTTGTCTTTCCTTCAATATTTCGTCATGATCTTTCATGAAAGACGAATAAGTCTTCCATATGCGGGGTGGTTATCTCATATTTAACACAAAATAAATAAACTTCATTTAGTAACAAATCTCAACCATCATCTCTCATAGTTTGTAGTTGATGTTTGCTTGATCTTACAAGAATCATGACATTTACAATGTCTTGATCTTTTCTTTGTAAAGCTTGTGATAAATCATTTGTGATTCCCAAGATATTCTTCATTAAGTGCATCTGAAATATAAACTCATGTTTTCCAATCAATTCCAACATATTATTTGCTTGCGCCCTTTGCTTGTGATCTTTTCCCTTCTCTTCAACAAATAAAAGGACATCAATAATTAAAGGATACAAGCATATCAAACTCAACAATGCATTATAATGTGAACCTAACGTGTACTTCCAGCTCTTTTTAATGTCTTCTCTTGATTCTTACCATGTCCAGTGAAGATATCACCATTGTAAATTCCTTTAATAACTTTTTTAAATTGTTTCTCACGAAGTATGTCTCTTCGCTTACATGACGCTCTAACAATATTGTTCAATTGTGCAACCACATCAAAAAAAAAAATTCTTATGTGATTTTCAACAACAGCTACAATTGTAAGTTGCAATTGATGAGCAAAACAATGAACATAATAAGCAGACTTATTTCCATCATAATTAATCTTTTTAAGCCATTAAATTCTCCTCTCATATTGCTAGCTCCATCGTATCATTGCCATCGCAAATTAGATATAGATAATCCATGTTGGCACAACAAAGAATCAATAGCAGTTTTAAGTGATAAGGCAGTAGTATCGCTTACATGTACAATGCCTAGAAAGCGTTCAACAATATTTCCCTTTTCATCTACAAACCATTAAGCAACTGTCATTTGTTCTTTAACAGATATATCACGAGTTTCATCAACCAATATAGTAAATAATTCATCACTAAGATCTCCAAGAATATTAATAGTTAAATAGGTAATAGATCTGATAATATCTTGTTGAATATCAGGTGATGCCAATTTGAGGTTTGAGGGAGCATTGTCCAGTGTAACTCTATTGATATCCTCATTATGATCAACAAGAAATCTTAACAGTTTAAAAAAATTATCATGATTAAGTGAGTTTGTTGATTCATCATGACGACGAATGCTAATCCTTGACGCACAAGGAATCTTATGCAATCAAATGATGTTGTCAAACGAACACGATAATCGATAGCTATCTGACTAGATTGATTGACCAAACAAGTTTCAATATGTTGTTTTTGATTCATCAAGTCATAAGCCACCATCATACACCTATTGTGATTGCTGCTCTAATTTCCAACATATTCATGAAATTTTTCTTTCTTTCTCCAATTTTTAAATCCCTCAATAATAAAAGAATCTCCACCACTTTGACCACTATGATCCGTTTTGAATAAATAGCAATAAAGACAAAAGGTCGCGTCTTTTGCAATGTTATATTCTAGCCAATTAGGATGAAGACTAAACCATATAGCTCGAAATCTTCATTTCTCATTTGAACAAGAACACCAAGGAAATTCATAATTCTTAGGTTGAAACGGACATTTTTGCAAATAGTAACGTCGAACAATCTCCCATTCATTAACATTATACTCAAGGATGTGCTTTCTTAGATAGGGATCACTAGGATACTCATTTGAGTCAACATTAGGAGGAGGTGGTGAAGAAGGCAGAGGAGGAGGTGGTAGAGGAGGAGATGACTTGTTTGAAGTAGGTTCATCTCGTATTTTCTTAAAATATATCAACATTATTATTTCACCTAATTGTTCATTAAGATAATATTTTAGAAACATAATTACCTAATTTAATGATTTATTCAAACTTATTTTTATTAAACGGTGCTACCGTAATATATAATGATTTGTTCGAACTTATTTTAAATAATTTTAATCAACTACGCTTTATATGGTATATTTTTAACTAAAATTATTTTATAATATTTAATTAATTTAATTGAATTGGATCATTTTTAGTAAATCAGAACACTAATATTAAAATCGTTTTTGATATAATTAAAGTTAAATTTGTAGGGGAATGAAGTTATTTTTAAAAGAATAGTGGCGCTCTTTTGATATTTGTAGAAAAAATTGGGGTGGTGTAATGAAAACAGTGCCTTCTTTTGTTTTTTTCTCATTATATTTTATAAATATTATTTTAAAATACATAATTTCATAACCTGGCGACTTTGGCAATGCTTAATTGGGCCCAACCCAAACAAATTGACAATGGACGATCCGGCCCATGAAGTTATCTATATATAATCCCGATATGCTCGATGGGCGTCGTTAGGGTTTACTCTCTGTTGGAGCTCCGCCGTCTTCTCGCGCTCCGCCACCAGCCGCACAAGGAAGAGAGGAGGGAAAGCTTCGGCTTTTTTCAAGATGGGGTGAGTACAGTTCTCGCCTAATGCTGCCTGGTCGTTATGGTTTGTATCCGTCACCGCGATAGCAGATAGAGTAGTATTTTGAGTTTAGGGTAGATGTTTCAAGTTCCATATGATGCTTTCTTGGATTGGGTGTTGATTCATATTTTTTCTCGCGTAACTGCATGTCACAGAATAGCATAACCAGTTTAATGCTAGGATATTCCATTAACATAATTAGAATGGGAAAAGTCTGCTAGTTGTTCAGAATATTTAAACTATAAATGAGAGATTTGAATATCTTGATTAAAATTTCTCAACGCTGGAAAAAGTTGACCGTAGATCAGAGTTTTATGGCAAATTTCTTTATTCTTGCATATATTTCATAAACAACTAGGAGACGTGATATCAAAACTGGTTTTTTTCCCCCTCTACTTTGTGATACGAGATAAAGTCTTACACTTTAGGTTAATGACCTAGACAACTTCCATCATTCGTTCTCAAAACCATAGGAGTAGTCATTACTCTATTGTGGCAGGTTATGTATCCTATCAAGATAGTGTCGATACAAAAAAAAAAATGCATACTTAACCATAAATTAAAATAGAACAAGAAGAGACTTTTTACATAGTTGTAATAAATTGCACATACGCACGTCTGCATGAGAGAAATGCTATTTGGTGCTTGATTATATCTGCAACAGTCCGCACAGTAGGTGATTACCCCATGTGAATACAGAGCCCTGGACATACATAAGAAACTTTTGGTTGAATGAGTCAGATCAGAGGGCCAATACAAGTAAAAAAGAATTAGGAACATTGAAGAAATCTACATGGAGAGTTGGGAGAGAAGACCCACATTAAGTCTGAGTGGAAATTCTTTTGTGGTGGTGGCTTCTACCTCCAATTGCCATCACAACAAATTTTGTAGACACGACCCCACTTTAACATTTCACAATACTATTCTTTGATTATGTTGTGTACATTGCCAGTTATCTATATTATCATGACTTTGGTCCTTTCAGTTTTTAATTGGTATTTGGCTACATGACATTACCTGTACTTGCTACATTCAGTGTAAAGTATATGAAGTTTGTTAACGTGTTCTTTTGAACTGCAAGAAATCTTATAACTGTTGTGAAAAAAGGACTAAATGCAATTAAGATGTTCATGTTCATACTTGTGTTATTTTATATTGAGGAGGAACTCTTAGTTGCATGTGGTTGTTATTAGACATGCATTGTTTGCAATACAAAATTTTGATTCTTTGATGACGAGCAATATTCACAAACTTAAGATCTGTTACAGGAAGACTCGTGGAATGGGAGCTGGGCGCAAGCTCAAGACTCACAGGAGAAGGCAGAGGTGGGCTGACAAATCATACAAGAAGAGCCATCTTGGCAACGAATGGAAGAAACCCTTTGCCGGTTCCTCTCATGCCAAGGGCATCGTCCTTGAGAAGATGTAAGCTGCACCATCCTTATTGCTAAACCCTCCTTAGATTTAGTGTTGACATGGACCACACTTTGCACAGCGGTATCGAAGCTAAGCAGCCGAACTCTGCCATCCGTAAGTGTGCTAGAGTTCAGCTCATAAAGAACGGGAAGAAAATTGCAGCTTTTGTTCCAAATGATGGCTGCTTAAACTACATCGAAGAAAATGTAAGTTCTATCACATCAGCAAACTCAAGGAGCATGTCGATAACTTCTACCCCAGCGTGTGAAAAATTAATTATATGAGACTCCACTTCATTTGCAGGATGAAGTGCTGATTGCTGGTTTTGGGCGTAAGGGCCACGCTGTTGGTGATATTCCTGGAGTGAGGTTCAAGGTTGTGAAGGTCTCTGGTGTGTCCCTTTTGGCACTCTTCAAGGAAAAGAAAGAGAAGCCTCGGTCTTAATGTTCTAGAGATATAAATGCACCGATTAGCCTCTTGATTGAGTTGAAATTGAGTATCTTGATTTGGTTCTGTTCAGTTGCAGACTTTTTTCATGCATTGTTCGTTACAAACTTATATTTGAGCACTTTTGAGGATATTTTTTACACTTGTTTGTCATTAAGGCATCCAACAACTTATGGTGTCAAATTTAGATTTGTCAAAATCTTCAAAAAGAGGTAGATTATCTCATTTATAGTGTTTATCTAAAGTGTTTAAATTATATTTTATATGTTTATTTGAAGAATTAGTCTATAACTGTACCATCTTTTTAGTGTTTTTAAAATATAATAGAGTTTCTTGTTTTTAATATTCATAATTTGTGTTAACTTTTGGTATTTGTTGTTCAAATGGCATAGAAATTGCGGCATGCATTAAATTTATGTATAAACTTATATTATGTCATAACTATTTAATATTTAATTCTTGAGAATAGTTTTAAAAAATTAATTATGGAACACTATATTATTTTCCATGGTGTATTTTTGCACGAAAGATATCACTTCGTTGTTCAATTGGAAAAGTCCAAAATTTTCCAGTAGATCATCCGATAGGCGAGAGACGAGGTGCAGGACAGCAGGAGCTTCGGCATGGCGGCGGACGGCTTCTACGAGATGGAGGTAGAGTTCACCGCGCCTCAGGAGGAAGGCATTGCTCGTAGCACAGTTGGTTGAGTATCATTTTTTACATTAGAACAAGAGATCAATTCTTATGGGGTTTATTCCCCATCAGAAAAAAAAAACCCACCCATAATTGAGTACGATTTATTTATTACATTAGATCAAGAGCTCAATTCTTATGGGATTTATTCCCCACGAGTAAAAAACATCCCATCCATCTATAAGCGGCTGCATATCCTTATATACCGCAGAGTACATGCTACAAACTTCCATTGGCAAATGCGCATTTAAGGTTTTTTTAAAAAATATTTTATTTATTTATTTTGTTTATTTTTTTAAAAACTTACAGGTATGACATTTAAAATTTTATCTTTAAAATTTAAACATTGAATTATAATATTAAAAAAATTCAAATTAATTTTTTTAAAATGTAAATGTGCAGCTTAAAATCAGCAGCATATTACTCAATTGTAGGTGAATGACATTTTGACACACCTACCGTGCGGAAGAGTTCTCCAAAGTAAAAAAATACAAATTTTTCTTACAATCAACATGTCTTGAAAACTAAAGAAAAATAATGAAATTCAGTTTCAGGGAACTACCCTTGAAATAGTCAGAGTTTACTTCTCCACATATATTTATTTCAAGTCAACCTCCATAGAATAACAGCAGTGTCGAGAGATGTCAGAGGGCCTAGAGGTTGTCAAAATTAATAGGCTCCCTCAAGAGTTTTTCCATCTGCTTAGCCCTGGTCTTTATCGACATGTCAAAAACCTTGTTTCCAAACTCGACCACCAATCCTCCAAGAATGCTGGGATCGATCTGTAAGAAACACAAAAGCTGATAAAAAGAAGAATTCATAGAAAACAAAACAACCTCAAGGAAGGCAATCAACCATCGGACTGGCTTATGGATTTATAAAATGATGTGGCACTGATAGTTCTGACTGACTCAAGACGAAGCAATTGGTAATAAACAAAGATTTAAGAACTTATTAAAAGGCAAAACCACACAAAGCTATTGATATATGGGAGGAATGAAAATAAAGAATTTAAATGCAAATATCATGAACATTTGCACAAGTCGTATACAGCATTAAACTAACTTGTTTAAGTAAACCGTATCCACTCTCATTCTGAACTACCTGGAGTTTTAATGAAGATTGAACCGATACATCTGTTGCCATATTGCAAAAGCAAGAAATGTAGAGATTATTACAAAATCTTCAAGATAATATTGCATGAAACCACATCTCTTTTAATAACATGTTTGAGGACACAGATATGTTGCGATCTAAACGCAAAATCTGTTAAGTGAGAGAAGTTTATTAAACCCACTATTGTATCGTTAACATGGTAGGTAAAGAAAGTACCTTCTGCTCGATCTTGGCAGTTTTTCCATGCCCTAGAATATCTTGCATAGTCAACTTAAGCTCCTTCTCTTCTTCCGCAGGAAGTGGCTGGCACAAAAACATCGAATACTAGTTAGCAGCTAGAATGCGAGAAGGCACATAGGGATCATGCTAGATTTTCACTGGGGTTACTTACTCCTAAAGCTTAACCTATCACAGGTAAAATTCTTAATAATATCTGCTTAGATGATTTGCAAGAGTGGACTATCTAGCTGCCAGTCCAACAAGTTCACTACATCAACTTCACCAAATTTACTTTTTCTCTTGAATAATTGAATACAGGACCTCCAGATCTGGTACCATCTTAAAATTTGATTTAAATGATCGCTTACTGCTGATCTAATATTTTGTTAAATTTTGATAAAGGGACCACTAGCTGTCAAAGTTAAGCTATCATGAAGAACTCAATTTGTAGTTTAATAATAACAACAGGTAGCACTCAACAGCTGCAGAATTAACATGCAAAGAAAATGTGAAATTCAGTGATATGCTAGGCAAAATCATTCTAATGGAAATACTAGTTGATGGACATGTTTAATGAGGTGGACATTGTGCACACTGACCATATTGGCCAATTAACTGTTTTATTTTATGTATTTGTTTATTCATTTGTTAATTCAATTTTTTTTCAAGCATTCTGCCCATCTAATTTTTTAACTGTAAATAATTAGAACTCAACGTGAACATTACCCAAAACACTAGATTCAATTGATGAACTAAATCGAGAAGAATCTCATAGAATTCATTTTTTAAAGGACTGTACTATCCCTATAAGAGGTAGACAATAACTATAATGTAATATCAACTGATATCTTATTTTCAAATAACAGATATGAGTAAGCATTTATCATGGTTCATTTACATTGAATCATGAGCTTTCTAACTAACAATGAATTCCAAGTTAGCCATTGTGCAGAAATCATTTAAGAGGACTTACTATAACTGTTGTAACAATGACTTTAACTTCTCCCCTTTGTGCCATAGTCAACTCAACAAATCTCTTAGAAATACGATCTATGTGTGCAAGCCTTCCATTATCAGCCAAGACAGCTTGCATAAATAAACGGGGAAGAAAAGTCACAACGTTATACAATCTATAATTGTAATTGAATCTCATAGAAAGTCTCAACACTTGATTTCATTAGACGGATAGGAACATAAGACAAATGCTCCATGCAGTTCATACAACAGTAATGCTGGAAACTGAAATAATTCAAACAAAATAAATCATCACATGTAAGGACCTATTATTAACCGTTAATATTGAGTAAGAACCAACATAGGCTTACTGAGATTCGCAATAGATTTAAAGCTAAATGAACCTTTCATTGAGTACTAAATATTCAACAATACAAGTTATCCATGAAGCTCCGAGAGATTTTGCAGAAAAAGGGTGATGCATGATAAAAAAACATTGTAGGCAAACACTTCTTGTCCATAAGTCATAAGCATGAAAGTAGTAGTCATTAATCATTATCAATTATCACCCATAGTAATTCATATGATCAATTATTTAATTCAATTACTTGAGAATTAAAAATAAAAAACTAGCCATAAACACAAAATCATG